>JARKIP010000298.1:0-588317 GCA_029990175.1 Petunia secreta
GAGTTGTAAAGAAAAATGGGCTAGTACTCAGTTTTTTGAAAAATCTGGTATTTCGTGGATTCTGAAGGTGCGGACTGTTCAAAAAATGAAAATTCAAAATTCTGTCAAGAAATGCTATAAAAAGGTATAGTTTGCACTTTCTATAGCGAACATATGAAAAAGAGGTAGGCGTTGTAAAGAAAAATGGGCTAGTACTCAGTTTTTTAAAAAATCTGGTATTTCGTGCTTTCTGAAGGTGCGGACTGTTCAAAAAATCAAAATTCAAAATTTTGTCAAGAAATGCTATAAAAAGGTATAGTTTGCACTTTCTATAGCGAACATATGAAAAAGAGGTAGGCGTTGTAAAGAAAAATGGGCTAGTACTCAGTTTTTTGAAAAATCTGGTATTTCGTGCTTTCTGAAAGTGCGGACTGTTCAAAAAATCAAAATTCAAAATTTTGTCAAGAAATGCTATAAAAAGGTATAGTTTGCACTTTCTATAGCGAACATATGAAAAAGAGGTAGGAGTTGTAAAGAAAAATGGGCTAGTACTCAGTTTTTTGAAAAATCTGGTATTTCGTGGATTCTGAAGGTGCGGACTGTTCAAAAAATGAAAATTCAAAATTCTGTCAAGAAATGCTATAAAAAGGTATAGTTTGCACTTTCTATAGCGAACATATGAAAAAGAGGTAGGCGTTGTAAAGAAAAATGGGCTAGTACTCAGTTTTTTGAAAAATCTGGTATTTCGTGGATTCTGAAGGTGCGGACTGTTCAAAAAATGAAAATTCAAAATTCTGTCAAGAAATGCTATAAAAAGGTATAGTTTGCACTTTCTATAGCGAACATATGAAAAAGAGGTAGGCGTTGTAAAGAAAAATGGGCTAGTACTCAGTTTTTTAAAAAATCTGGTATTTCGTGCTTTCTGAAGGTGCGGACTGTTCAAAAAATCAAAATTCAAAATTTTGTCAAGAAATGCTATAAAAAGGTATAGTTTGCACTTTCTATAGCGAACATATGAAAAAGAGGTAGGAGTTGTAAAGAAAAATGGGCTAGTACTCAGTTTTTTGAAAAATCTGGTATTTCGTGGATTCTGAAGGTGCGGACTGTTCAAAAAATGAAAATTCAAAATTTTGTCAAGAAATGCTATAAAAAGGTATAGTTTGCACTTTCTATAGCGAACATATGAAAAAGAGGTAGGCGTTGTAAAGAAAAATGGGCTAGTACTCAGTTTTTTAAAAAATCTTGTATTTCGTGCTTTCTGAAGGTGCGGACTGTTCAAAAAATCAAAATTCAAAATTTTGTCAAGAAATGCTATAAAAAGGTATAGTTTGCACTTTCTATAGCGAACATATGAAAAAGAGGTAGGAGTTGTAAAAAAAATGGGCTAGTACTCAGTTTTTTGAAAAATCTGGTATTTCGTACATTCTGAAAGTGCGGACTGTGGTCAAAAAATGAAAATTCAAAATTCTGTCAAGAAATGCTATAAAAAGGTATAGTTTGCACTTTATATAGCGAACATATGAAAAAGAGGTAGGCGTTGTAAAGAAAAATGGGCTAGTACTCAGTTTTTTAAAAAATCTGGTATTTTGTGCTTTTTGAAGGTGCGGACTGTTCAAAAAATCAAAATTCAAAATTTTGTCAAGAAATGCTATAAAAAGGTATAGTTTGCACTTTCTATAGCGAACATATGAAAAAGAGGTAGGCGTTGTAAAGAAAAATGGGCTAGTACTCAGTTTTTTGAAAAATCTGGTATTTCGTGCTTTCTGAAGGTGCGGACTGTTCAAAAAATCAATATTCAAAATTTTGTCAAGAAATGCTATAAAAAGGTATAGTTTGCACTTTCTATAGCGAACATATGAAAAAGAGGTAGGCGTTGTAAAGAAAAATGGGCTAGTACTCAGTTTTTTGAAAAATCTGGTATTTCGTGCTTTCTGAAGGTGCGGACTGTTCAAAAAATCAATATTCAAAATTTTGTCAAGAAATGCTATAAAAAGGTATAGTTTGCACTTTCTATAGCGAACATATGAAAAAGAGGTAGGAGTTGTAAAGAAAAATGGGCTAGTACTCAGTTTTTTGAAAAATCTGGTATTTCGTGGATTCTGAAGGTGCGGACTGTTCAAAAAATGAAAATTCAAAATTCTGTCAAGAAATGCTATAAAAAGGTATAGTTTGCACTTTCTATAGCGAACATATGAAAAAGAGGTAGGCGTTGTAAAGAAAAATGGGCTAGTACTCAGTTTTTTAAAAAATCTGGTATTTCGTGCTTTCTGAAGGTGCGGACTGTTCAAAAAATCAAAATTCAAAATTTTGTCAAGAAATGCTATAAAAAGGTATAGTTTGCACTTTCTATAGCGAACATATGAAAAAGAGGTAGGCGTTGTAAAGAAAAATGGGCTAGTACTCAGTTTTTTGAAAAATCTGGTATTTCGTGCTTTCTGAAAGTGCGGACTGTTCAAAAAATCAAAATTCAAAATTTTGTCAAGAAATGCTATAAAAAGGTATAGTTTGCACTTTCTATAGCGAACATATGAAAAAGAGGTAGGAGTTGTAAAGAAAAATGGGCTAATACTCAGTTTTTTGAAAAATCTGGTATTTCGTGGATTCTGAAGGTGCGGACTGTTCAAAAAATGAAAATTCAAAATTCTGTCAAGAAATGCTATAAAAAGGTATAGTTTGCACTTTCTATAGCGAACATATGAAAAAGAGGTAGGCGTTGTAAAGAAAAATGGGCTAGTACTCAGTTTTTTGAAAAATCTGGTATTTCGTGGATTCTGAAGGTGCGGACTGTTCAAAAAATGAAAATTCAAAATTCTGTCAAGAAATGCTATAAAAAGGTATAGTTTGCACTTTCTATAGCGAACATATGAAAAAGAGGTAGGCGTTGTAAAGAAAAATGGGCTAGTACTCAGTTTTTTAAAAAATCTGGTATTTCGTGCTTTCTGAAGGTGCGGACTGTTCAAAAAATCAAAATTCAAAATTTTGTCAAGAAATGCTATAAAAAGGTATAGTTTGCACTTTCTATAGCGAACATATGAAAAAGAGGTAGGAGTTGTAAAGAAAAATGGGCTAGTACTCAGTTTTTTGAAAAATCTGGTATTTCGTGGATTCTGAAGGTGCGGACTGTTCAAAAAATCAAAATTCAAAATTTTGTCAAGAAATGCTATAAAAAGGTATAGTTTGCACTTTCTATAGCGGATATATGAAAAAGAGGTAGGCGTTGTAAAGAAAAATGGGCTAGTACTCAGTTTTTTAAAAAATCTTGTATTTCGTGCTTTCTGAAGGTGCGGACTGTTCAAAAAATCAAAATTCAAAATTTTGTCAAGAAATGCTATAAAAAGGTATAGTTTGCACTTTCTATAGCGAACATATGAAAAAGAGGTAGGAGTTGTAAAAAAAATGGGCTAGTACTCAGTTTTTTGAAAAATCTGGTATTTCGTGCATTCTGAAAGTGCGGACTGTGGTCAAAAAATGAAAATTCAAAATTCTGTCAAGAAATGCTATAAAAAGGTATAGTTTGCACTTTATATAGCGAACATATGAAAAAGAGGTAGGCGTTGTAAAGAAAAATGGGCTAGTACTCAGTTTTTTAAAAATCTGGTATTTTGTGCTTTTTGAAGGTGCGGACTGTTCAAAAAATCAAAATTCAAAATTTTGTCAAGAAATGCTATAAAAAGGTATAGTTTGCACTTTCTATAGCGAACATATGAAAAAGAGGTAGGCGTTGTAAAGAAAAATGGGCTAGTACTCAGTTTTTTGAAAAATCTGGTATTTCGTGCTTTCTGAAGGTGCGGACTGTTCAAAAAATCAATATTCAAAATTTTGTCAAGAAATGCTATAAAAAGGTATAGTTTGCACTTTCTATAGCGAACATATGAAAAAGAGGTAGGCGTTGTAAAGAAAAATGGGCTAGTACTCAGTTTTTTGAAAAATCTGGTATTTCGTGCTTTCTGAAGGTGCGGACTGTTCAAAAAATCAATATTCAAAATTTTGTCAAGAAATGCTATAAAAAGGTATAGTTTGCACTTTCTATAGCGAACATATGAAAAAGAGGTAGGAGTTGTAAAGAAAAATGGGCTAGTACTCAGTTTTTTGAAAAATCTGGTATTTCGTGGATTCTGAAGGTGCGGACTGTTCAAAAAATGAAAATTCAAAATTCTGTCAAGAAATGCTATAAAAAGGTATAGTTTGCACTTTCTATAGCGAACATATGAAAAAGAGGTAGGCGTTGTAAAGAAAAATGGGCTAGTACTCAGTTTTTTAAAAAATCTGGTATTTCGTGCTTTCTGAAGGTGCGGACTGTTCAAAAAATCAAAATTCAAAATTTTGTCAAGAAATGCTATAAAAAGGTATAGTTTGCACTTTCTATAGCGAACATATGAAAAAGAGGTAGGCGTTGTAAAGAAAAATGGGCTAGTACTCAGTTTTTTGAAAATCTGGTATTTCGTGCTTTCTGAAAGTGCGGACTGTTCAAAAAATCAAAATTCAAAATTTTGTCAAGAAATGCTATAAAAAGGTATAGTTTGCACTTTCTATAGCGAACATATGAAAAAGAGGTAGGAGTTGTAAAGAAAAATGGGCTAGTACTCAGTTTTTTGAAAAATCTGGTATTTCGTGGATTCTGAAGGTGCGGACTGTTCAAAAAATGAAAATTCAAAATTCTGTCAAGAAATGCTATAAAAAGGTATAGTTTGCACTTTCTATAGCGAACATATGAAAAAGAGGTAGGCGTTGTAAAGAAAAATGGGCTAGTACTCAGTTTTTTGAAAAATCTGGTATTTCGTGGATTCTGAAGGTGCGGACTGTTCAAAAATGAAAATTCAAAATTCTGTCAAGAAATGCTATAAAAAGGTATAGTTTGCACTTTCTATAGCGAACATATGAAAAAGAGGTAGGCGTTGTAAAGAAAAATGGGCTAGTACTCAGTTTTTTAAAAAATCTGGTATTTCGTGCTTTCTGAAGGTGCGGACTGTTCAAAAAATCAAAATTCAAAATTTTGTCAAGAAATGCTATAAAAAGGTATAGTTTGCACTTTCTATAGCGAACATATGAAAAAGAGGTAGGAGTTGTAAAGAAAAATGGGCTAGTACTCAGTTTTTTGAAAAATCTGGTATTTCGTGGATTCTGAAGGTGCGGACTGTTCAAAAAATCAAAATTCAAAATTTTGTCAAGAAATGCTATAAAAAGGTATAGTTTGCACTTTCTATAGCGAACATATGAAAAAGAGGTAGGCGTTGTAAAGAAAAATGGGCTAGTACTCAGTTTTTTAAAAAATCTTGTATTTCGTGCTTTCTGAAGGTGCGGACTGTTCAAAAAATCAAAATTCAAAATTTTGTCAAGAAATGCTATAAAAAGGTATAGTTTGCACTTTCTATAGCGAACATATGAAAAAGAGGTAGGAGTTGTAAAAAAAATGGGCTAGTACTCAGTTTTTTGAAAAATCTGGTATTTCGTGCATTCTGAAAGTGCGGACTGTGGTCAAAAAATGAAAATTCAAAATTCTGTCAAGAAATGCTATAAAAAAGGTATAGTTTGCACTTTATATAGCGAACATATGAAAAAGAGGTAGGCGTTGTAAAGAAAAATGGGCTAGTACTCAGTTTTTTAAAAAATCTGGTATTTTGTGCTTTTTGAAGGTGCGGACTGTTCAAAAAATCAAAATTCAAAATTTTGTCAAGAAATGCTATAAAAAGGTATAGTTTGCACTTTCTATAGCGAACATATGAAAAAGAGGTAGGCGTTGTAAAGAAAAATGGGCTAGTACTCAGTTTTTTTAAAAATCTGGTATTTCGTGCTTTCTGAAGGTGCGGACTGTTCAAAAAATCAAAATTCAAAATTTTGTCAAGAAATGCTATAAAAGGTATAGTTTGCACTTTCTATAGCGAACATATGAAAAAGAGGTAGGCGTTGTAAAGAAAAATGGGCTAGTACTCAGTTTTTTGAAAAATCTGGTATTTCGTGCTTTCTGAAGGTGCGGACTGTTCAAAAAATCAATATTCAAAATTTTGTCAAGAAATGCTATAAAAAGGTATAGTTTGCACTTTCTATAGCGAACATATGAAAAAGAGGTAGGAGTTGTAAAGAAAAATGGGCTAGTACTCAGTTTTTTGAAAAATCTGGTATTTCGTGGATTCTGAAGGTGCGGACTGTTCAAAAAATGAAAATTCAAAATTCTGTCAAGAAATGCTATAAAAAGGTATAGTTTGCACTTTCTATAGCGAACATATGAAAAAGAGGTAGGCGTTGTAAAGAAAAATGGGCTAGTACTCAGTTTTTTAAAAATCTGGTATTTCGTGCTTTCTGAAGGTGCGGACTGTTCAAAAAATCAAAATTCAAAATTTTGTCAAGAAATGCTATAAAAAGGTATAGTTTGCACTTTCTATAGCGAACATATGAAAAAGAGGTAGGCGTTGTAAAGAAAAATGGGCTAGTACTCAGTTTTTTAAAAAATCTGGTATTTCGTGGATTCTGAAGGTGCGGACTGTTCAAAAAATGAAAATTCAAAATTCTGTCAAGAAATGCTATAAAAAGGTATAGTTTGCACTTTCTATAGCGAACATATGAAAAAGAGGTAGGCGTTGTAAAGAAAAATGGGCTAGTACTCAGTTTTTTAAAAAATCTTGTATTTCGTGCTTTCTGAAGGTGCGGACTGTTCAAAAAATCAAAATTCAAAATTTTGTCAAGAAATGCTATAAAAAGGTATAGTTTGCACTTTCTATAGCGAACATATGAAAAAGAGGTAGGAGTTGTAAAAAAATGGGCTAGTACTCAGTTTTTTGAAAAATCTGGTATTTCGTGTATTCTGAAGGTGCGGACTGTGGTCAAAAAATGAAAATTCAAAATTCTGTCAAGAAATGCTATAAAAAGGTATAGTTTGCACTTTCTATAGCGAACATATGAAAAAGAGGTAGGCGTTGTAAAGAAAAATGGGCTAGTACTCAGTTTTTTAAAAAATCTGGTATTTTGTGCTTTTTGAAGGTGCGGACTGTTCAAAAAATCAAAATTCAAAATTTTGTCAAGAAATGCTATAAAAAGGTATAGTTTGCACTTTCTATAGCGAACATATGAAAAAGAGGTAAGATTTGTAAAGAAAAATGGGTTAGTACTCAGTTTTTTGAAAAATCTGGTATTTCGTGGATTCTGAAGGTGCGGACTGTTCAAAAAATGAAAATTCAAAATTCTGTCAAGAAATGCTATAAAAAGGTATAGTTTGCACTTTCTATAGCGAACATATGAAAAAGAGGTAGGCGTTGTAAAGAAAAATGGGCTAGTACTCAGTTTTTTGAAAAATCTGGTATTTCGTGCTTTCTGAAGGTGCGGACTGTTCAAAAAATCAAAATTCAAAATTTTGTCAAGAAATGCTATAAAAAGGTATAGTTTGCACTTTCTATAGCGAACATATGAAAAAGAGGTAGGAGTTGTAAAGAAAAATGGGCTAGTACTCAGTTTTTTGAAAAATCTGGTATTTCGTGGATTCTGAAGGTGCGGACTGTTCAAAAAATGAAAATTCAAAATTCTGTCAAGAAATGCTATAAAAAGGTATAGTTTGCACTTTCTATAGCGAACATATGAAAAAGAGGTAGGCGTTGTAAAGAAAAATGGGCTAGTACTCAGTTTTTTAAAAAATCTTGTATTTCGTGCTTTCTGAAGGTGCGGACTGTTCAAAAAATCAAAATTCAAAATTTTGTCAAGAAATGCTATAAAAAGGTATAGTTTGCACTTTCTATAGCGAACATATGAAAAAGAGGTAGGAGTTGTAAAAAAATGGGCTAGTACTCAGTTTTTTGAAAAATCTGGTATTTCGTGTATTCTGAAGGTGCGGACTGTGGTCAAAAAATGAAAATTCAAAATTCTGTCAAGAAATGCTATAAAAAGGTATAGTTTGCACTTTCTATAGCGAACATATGAAAAAGAGGTAGGCGTTGTAAAGAAAAATGGGCTAGTACTCAGTTTTTTAAAAAATCTGGTATTTTGTGCTTTTTGAAGGTGCGGACTGTTCAAAAAATCAAAATTCAAAATTTTGTCAAGAAATGCTATAAAAAGGTATAGTTTGCACTTTCTATAGCGAACATATGAAAAAGAGGTAAGATTTGTAAAGAAAAATGGTGTAGTACTCAGTTTTTTGAAAAATCTGGTATTTCGTGGATTCTGAAGGTGCGGACTGTTCAAAAAATGAAAATTCAAAATTCTGTCAAGAAATGCTATAAAAAGGTATAGTTTGCACTTTCTATAGCGAACATATGAAAAAGAGGTAGGCGTTGTAAAGAAAAATGGGCTAGTACTCAGTTTTTTGAAAAATCTGGTATTTCGTGCTTTCTGAAGGTGCGGACTGTTCAAAAAATCAAAATTCAAAATTTTGTCAAGAAATGCTATAAAAAGGTATAGTTTTCACTTTCTATAGCGAACATATGAAAAAGAGGTAGGAGTTGTAAAGAAAAATGGGCTAGTACTCAATTTTTTGAAAAATCTGGTATTTCGTGGATTCTGAAGGTGCGGACTGTTCAAAAAATGAAAATTCAAAATTCTGTCAAGAAATGCTATAAAAAGGTATAGTTTGCACTTTCTATAGCGAACATATGAAAAAGAGGTAGGCGTTGTAAAGAAAAATGGGCTAGTACTCAGTTTTTTAAAAAATCTTGTATTTCGTGCTTTCTGAAGGTGCGGACTGTTCAAAAAATCAAAATTCAAAATTTTGTCAAGAAATGCTATAAAAAGGTATAGTTTGCACTTTCTATAGCGAACATATGAAAAAGAGGTAGGAGTTGTAAAAAAATGGGCTAGTACTCAGTTTTTTGAAAAATCTGGTATTTCGTGTATTCTGAAGGTGCGGACTGTGGTCAAAAAATGAAAATTCAAAATTCTGTCAAGAAATGCTATAAAAAGGTATAGTTTGCACTTTCTATAGCGAACATATGAAAAAGAGGTAGGCGTTGTAAAGAAAAATGGGCTAGTACTCAGTTTTTTAAAAAATCTGGTATTTTGTGCTTTTTGAAGGTGCGGACTGTTCAAAAAATCAAAATTCAAAATTTTGTCAAGAAATGCTATAAAAAGGTATAGTTTGCACTTTCTATAGCGAACATATGAAAAAGAGGTAGGCGTTGTAAAGAAAAATGGGCTAGTACTCAGTTTTTTGAAAAATCTGGTATTTCGTGCTTTCTGAAGGTGCGGACTGTTCAAAAAATCAAAATTCAAAATTTTGTCAAGAAATGCTATAAAAAGGTATAGTTTGCACTTTCTATAGCGAACATATGAAAAAGAGATAGGCGTTGTAAAGAAAAATGGGCTAGTACTCAGTTTTTTGAAAAATCTGGTATTTCGTGCTTTCTGAACGTGCGGACTGTTCAAAAAATCAATATTCAAAATTTTGTCAAGAAATGCTATAAAAAGGTATAGTTTGCACTTTCTATAGCGAACATATGAAAAAGAGGTAGGAGTTGTAAAGAAAAATGGGCTAGTACTCAGTTTTTTGAAAAATCTGGTATTTCGTGGATTCTGAAGGTGCGGACTGTTCAAAAAATGAAAATTCAAAATTCCGTCAAGAAATGCTATAAAAAGGTATAGTTTGCACTTTCTATAGCGAACATATGAAAAAGAGGTAGGCGTTGTAAAGAAAAATGGGCTAGTACTCAGTTTTTTAAAAAATCTGGTATTTCGTGCTTTCTGAAGGTGCGGACTGTTCAAAAAATCAAAATTCAAAATTTTGTCAAGAAATGCTATAAAAAGGTATAGTTTGCACTTTCTATAGCGAACATATGAAAAAGAGGTAGGCGTTGTAAAGAAAATGGGCTAGTACTCAGTTTTTTGAAAAATCTGGTATTTCGTGTATTCTGAAGGTGCGGACTGTGGTTAAAAAATGAAAATTCAAAATTCTGTCAAGAAATGCTATAAAAAGGTATAGTTTGCACTTTCTATAGCGAACATATGAAAAAGAGGTAGGCGTTGTAAAGAAAAATGGGCTAGTACTCAGTTTTTTGAAAAATCTGGTATTTCTTGCTTTCTGAAGGTGCGGACTGTTCAAAAAATCAAAATTCAAAATTTTGTCAAGAAATGCTATAAAAAGGTATAGTTTGCACTTTCTATAGCGAACATATGAAAAAGAGGTAGGCGTTGTAAAGAAAAATGGGCTAGTACTCAGTTTTTTGAAAAATCTGGTATTTCGTGCTTTCTGAAGGTGCGGACTGTTCAAAAAATCAAAATTCAAAATTTTGTCAAGAAATGCTATAAAAAGGTATAGTTTGCACTTTCTATAGCGAACATATGAAAAAGAGGTAGGCGTTGTAAAGAAAAATGGGCTAGTACTCAGTTTTTTGAAAAATCTGGTATTTCTTGCTTTCTGAAGGTGCGGACTGTTCAAAAAATCAAAATTCAAAATTTTGTCAAGAAATGCTATAAAAAGGTATAGTTTGCACTTTCTATAGCGAACATATGAAAAAGAGGTAGGCGTTGTAAAGAAAAATGGGCTAGTACTCAGTTTTTTAAAAAATCTGGTATTTCGTGCTTTCTGAAGGTGCGGACTGTTCAAAAAATCAAAATTCAAAATTTTGTCAAGAAATGCTATAAAAAGGTATAGTTTGCACTTTCTATAGCGAACATATGAAAAAGAGGTAGGCGTTGTAAAGAAAAATGGGCTAGTACTCAGTTTTTTGAAAAATCTGGTATTTCGTGGATTCTGAAGGTGCGGACTGTTCAAAAAATGAAAATTCAAAATTCTGTCAAGAAATGCTATAAAAAGGTATAGTTTGCACTTTCTATAGCGAACATATGAAAAAGAGGTAGGCGTTGTAAAGAAAAATGGGCTAGTACTCAGTTTTTTAAAAAATCTGGTATTTCGTGCTTTCTGAAGGTGCAGACTGTTCAAAAAATCAAAATTCAAAATTTTGTCAAGAAATGCTATAAAAAGGTATAGTTTGCACTTTCTATAGCGAACATATGAAAAAGAGGTAGGAGTTGTAAAGAAAAATGGGCTAGTACTCAGTTTTTTGAAAAATCTGGTATTTCGTGGATTCTGAAGGTGCGGACTGTTCAAAAAATGAAAATTCAAAATTCTGTCAAGAAATGCTATAAAAAGGTATAGTTTGCACTTTCTATAGCGAACATATGAAAAACAGGTAGGCGTTGTAAAGAAAAATGGGCTAGTACTCAGTTTTTTAAAAAATCTTGTATTTCGTGCTTTCTGAAGGTGCGGACTGTTCAAAAAATCAAAATTCAAAATTTTGTCAAGAAATGCTATAAAAAGGTATAGTTTGCACTTTCTATAGCGAACATATGAAAAAGAGGTAGGCGTTGTAAAGAAAAATGGGCTAGTACTCAGTTTTTTGAAAAATCTGGTATTTCGTGCTTTCTGAAGGTGCGGACTGTTCAAAAAATCAAAATTCAAAATTTTGTCAAGAAATGCTATAAAAAGGTATAGTTTGCACTTTCTATAGCGAACATATGAAAAAGAGGTAGGCGTTGTAAAGAAAAATGGGCTAGTACTCAGTTTTTTGAAAAATCTGGTATTTCGTGCTTTCTGAAGGTGCGGACTGTTCAAAAAATCAATATTCAAAATTTTGTCAAGAAATGCTATAAAAAGGTATAGTTTGCACTTTCTATAGCGAACATATGAAAAAGAGGTAGGAGTTGTAAAGAAAAATGGGCTAGTACTCAGTTTTTTGAAAAATCTGGTATTTCGTGGATTCTGAAGGTGCGGACTGTTCAAAAAATGAAAATTCAAAATTCTGTCAAGAAATGCTATAAAAAGGTATAGTTTGCACTTTCTATAGCGAACATATGAAAAAGAGGTAGGCGTTGTAAAGAAAAATGGGCTAGTACTCAGTTTTTTAAAAAATCTGGTATTTCGTGCTTTCTGAAGGTGCGGACTGTTCAAAAAATCAAAATTCAAAATTTTGTCAAGAAATGCTATAAACAGGTATAGTTTGCACTTTCTATAGCGAACATATGAAAAAGAGGTAGGCGTTGTAAAGAAAAATGGGCTAGTACTCAGTTTTTTGAAAAATCTGGTATTTCGTGCTTTCTGAAAGTGCGGACTGTTCAAAAAATCAAAATTCAAAATTTTGTCAAGAAATGCTATAAAAAGGTATAGTTTGCACTTTCTATAGCGAACATATGAAAAAGAGGTAGGAGTTGTAAAGAAAAATGGGCTAGTACTCAGTTTTTTGAAAAATCTGGTATTTCGTGGATTCTGAAGGTGCGGACTGTTCAAAAAATGAAAATTCAAAATTCTGTCAAGAAATGCTATAAAAAGGTATAGTTTGCACTTTCTATAGCGAACATATGAAAAAGAGGTAGGCGTTGTAAAGAAAAATGGGCTAGTACTCAGTTTTTTGAAAAATCTGGTATTTCGTGGATTCTGAAGGTGCGGACTGTTCAAAAAATGAAAATTCAAAATTCTGTCAAGAAATGCTATAAAAAGGTATAGTTTGCACTTTCTATAGCGAACATATGAAAAAGAGGTAGGCGTTGTAAAGAAAAATGGGCTAGTACTCAGTTTTTTAAAAAATCTGGTATTTCGTGCTTTCTGAAGGTGCGGACTGTTCAAAAAATCAAAATTCAAAATTTTGTCAAGAAATGCTATAAAAAGGTATAGTTTGCACTTTCTATAGCGAACATATGAAAAAGAGGTAGGAGTTGTAAAGAAAAATGGGCTAGTACTCAGTTTTTTGAAAAATCTGGTATTTCGTGGATTCTGAAGGTGCGGACTGTTCAAAAAATGAAAATTCAAAATTCTGTCAAGAAATGCTATAAAAAGGTATAGTTTGCACTTTCTATAGCGAACATATGAAAAACAGGTAGGCGTTGTAAAGAAAAATGGGCTAGTACTCAGTTTTTTAAAAAATCTTGTATTTCGTGCTTTCTGAAGGTGCGGACTGTTCAAAAAATCAAAATTCAAAATTTTGTCAAGAAATGCTATAAAAAGGTATAGTTTGCACTTTCTATAGCGAACATATGAAAAAGAGGTAGGAGTTGTAAAAAAAATGGGCTAGTACTCAGTTTTTTGAAAAATCTGGTATTTCGTGTATTCTGAAGGTGCGGACTGTGGTCAAAAAATGAAAATTCAAAATTCTGTCAAGAAATGCTATAAAAAGGTATAGTTTGCATTTTCTATAGCGAACATATGAAAAAGAGGTAGGCGTTGTAAAGAAAAATGGGCTAGTACTCAGTTTTTTAAAAAATCTGGTATTTTGTGCTTTTTGAAGGTGCGGACTGTTCAAAAAATCAAAATTCAAAATTTTGTCAAGAAATGTTATAAAAAGGTATAGTTTGCACTTTCTATAGCGAACATATGAAAAAGAGGTAGGCGTTGTAAAGAAAAATGGGCTAGTACTCAGTTTTTTGAAAAATCTGGTATTTCGTGCTTTCTGAAGCTGCGGACTGCTCAAAAAATCAAAATTCAAAATTTTGTCAAGAAATGCTATAAAAAGGTATAGTTTGCACTTTCTATAGCGAACATATGAAAAAGAGGTAGGCGTTGTAAAGAAAAATGGGCTAGTACTCAGTTTTTTGAAAAATCTGGTATTTCGTGTATTCTGAAGGTGCGGACTGTGGTCAAAAAATGAAAATTCAAAATTCTGTCAAGAAATGCTATAAAAAGGTATAGTTTGCACTTTCTATAGCGAACATATGAAAAAGAGGTAGGCGTTGTAAAGAAAAATGGGCTAGTACTCAGTTTTTTGAAAAATCTGGTATTTCGTGTATTCTGAAGGTGCGGACTGTGGTCAAAAAATGAAAATTCAAAATTCTGTCAAGAAATGCTATAAAAAGGTATAGTTTGCACTTTCTATAGCGAACATATGAAAAAGAGGTAGGCGTTGTAAAGAAAAATGGGCTAGTACTCAGTTTTTTGAAAAATCTGGTATTTCTTGCTTTCTGAAGGTGCGGACTGTTCAAAAAATCAAAATTCAAAATTTTGTCAAGAAATGCTATAAAAAGGTATAGTTTGCACTTTCTATAGCGAACATATGAAAAAGAGGTAGGCGTTGTAAAGAAAAATGGGCTAGTACTCAGTTTTTTGAAAAATCTGGTATTTCGTGCTTTCTGAAGGTGCGGACTGTTCAAAAAATCAAAATTCAAAATTTTGTCAAGAAATGCTATAAAAAGGTATAGTTTGCACTTTCTATAGCGAACATATGAAAAAGAGGTAGGAGTTGTAAAAAAAATGGGCTAGTACTCAGTTTTTTGAAAAATCTGGTATTTCGTGTATTCTGAAGGTGCGGACTGTGGTCAAAAAATGAAAATTCAAAATTCTGTCAAGAAATGCTATAAAAAGGTATAGTTTGCACTTTCTATAGCGAACATATGAAAAAGAGGTAGGCGTTGTAAAGAAAAATGGGCTAGTACTCAGTTTTTTAAAAAATCTGGTATTTCGTGCTTTCTGAAGGTGCGGACTGTTCAAAAAATCAAAATTCAAAATTTTGTCAAGAAATGCTATAAAAAGGTATAGTTTGCACTTTCTATAGCGAACATATGAAAAAGAGGTAGGCGTTGTAAAGAAAAATGGGCTAGTACTCAGTTTTTTGAAAAATCTGGTATTTCGTGCTTTCTGAAGGTGCGGACTGTTCAAAAAATCAAAATTCAAAATTTTGTCAAGAAATGCTATAAAAAGGTATAGTTTGCACTTTCTATAGCGAACATATGAAAAAGAGGTAGGAGTTGTAAAGAAAAATGGGCTAGTACTCAGTTTTTTGAAAAATCTGGTATTTCGTGGATTCTGAAGGTGCGGACTGTTCAAAAAATGAAAATTCAAAATTCTGTCAAGAAATGCTATAAAAAGGTATAGTTTGCACTTTCTATAGCGAACATATGAAAAAGAGGTAGGCGTTGTAAAGAAAAATGGGCTAGTACTCAGTTTTTTGAAAAATCTGGTATTTCGTGGATTCTGAAGGTGCGGACTGTTCAAAAAATGAAAATTCAAAATTCTGTCAAGAAATGCTATAAAAAGGTATAGTTTGCACTTTCTATAGCGAACATATGAAAAAGAGGTAGGCGTTGTAAAGAAAAATGGGCTAGTACTCAGTTTTTTAAAAATCTGGTATTTCGTGCTTTCTGAAGGTGCGGACTGTTCAAAAAATCAAAATTCAAAATTTTGTCAAGAAATGCTATAAAAAGGTATAGTTTGCACTTTCTATAGCGAACATATGAAAAAGAGGTAGGAGTTGTAAAGAAAAATGGGCTAGTACTCAGTTTTTTGAAAAATCTGGTATTTCGTGGATTCTGAAGGTGCGGACTGTTCAAAAAATGAAAATTCAAAATTCTGTCAAGAAATGCTATAAAAAGGTATAGTTTGCACTTTCTATAGCGAACATATGAAAAACAGGTAGGCGTTGTAAAGAAAAATGGGCTAGTACTCAGTTTTTTAAAAAATCTTGTATTTCGTGCTTTCTGAAGGTGCGGACTGTTCAAAAAATCAAAATTCAAAATTTTGTCAAGAAATGCTATAAAAAGGTATAGTTTGCACTTTCTATAGCGAACATATGAAAAAGAGGTAGGCGTTGTAAAGAAAAATGGGCTAGTACTCAGTTTTTTGAAAAATCTGGTATTTCGTGCTTTCTGAAGGTGCGGACTGTTCAAAAAATCAAAATTCAAAATTTTGTCAAGAAATGCTATAAAAAGGTATAGTTTGCACTTTCTATAGCGAACATATGAAAAAGAGGTAGGAGTTGTAAAAAAAATGGGCTAGTACTCAGTTTTTTGAAAAATCTGGTATTTCGTGTATTCTGAAGGTGCGGACTGTGGTCAAAAAATGAAAATTCAAAATTCTGTCAAGAAATGCTATAAAAAGGTATAGTTTGCATTTTCTATAGCGAACATATGAAAAAGAGGTAGGCGTTGTAAAGAAAAATGGGCTAGTACTCAGTTTTTTAAAAAATCTGGTATTTTGTGCTTTTTGAAGGTGCGGACTGTTCAAAAAATCAAAATTCAAAATTTTGTCAAGAAATGTTATAAAAAGGTATAGTTTGCACTTTCTATAGCGAACATATGAAAAAGAGGTAGGCGTTGTAAAGAAAAATGGGCTAGTACTCAGTTTTTTGAAAAATCTGGTATTTCGTGCTTTCTGAAGCTGCGGACTGCTCAAAAAATCAAAATTCAAAATTTTGTCAAGAAATGCTATAAAAAGGTATAGTTTGCACTTTCTATAGCGAACATATGAAAAAGAGGTAGGCGTTGTAAAGAAAAATGGGCTAGTACTCAGTTTTTTGAAAAATCTGGTATTTCGTGTATTCTGAAGGTGCGGACTGTGGTCAAAAAATGAAAATTCAAAATTCTGTCAAGAAATGCTATAAAAAGGTATAGTTTGCACTTTCTATAGCGAACATATGAAAAAGAGGTAGGCGTTGTAAAGAAAAATGGGCTAGTACTCAGTTTTTTGAAAAATCTGGTATTTCGTGTATTCTGAAGGTGCGGACTGTGGTCAAAAAATGAAAATTCAAAATTCTGTCAAGAAATGCTATAAAAAGGTATAGTTTGCACTTTCTATAGCGAACATATGAAAAAGAGGTAGGCGTTGTAAAGAAAAATGGGCTAGTACTCAGTTTTTTGAAAAATCTGGTATTTCTTGCTTTCTGAAGGTGCGGACTGTTCAAAAAATCAAAATTCAAAATTTTGTCAAGAAATGCTATAAAAAGGTATAGTTTGCACTTTCTATAGCGAACATATGAAAAAGAGGTAGGCGTTGTAAAGAAAAATGGGCTAGTACTCAGTTTTTTGAAAAATCTGGTATTTCGTGCTTTCTGAAGGTGCGGACTGTTCAAAAAATCAAAATTCAAAATTTTGTCAAGAAATGCTATAAAAAGGTATAGTTTGCACTTTCTATAGCGAACATATGAAAAAGAGGTAGGAGTTGTAAAAAAAATGGGCTAGTACTCAGTTTTTTGAAAAATCTGGTATTTCGTGTATTCTGAAGGTGCGGACTGTGGTCAAAAAATGAAAATTCAAAATTCTGTCAAGAAATGCTATAAAAAGGTATAGTTTGCACTTTCTATAGCGAACATATGAAAAAGAGGTAGGCGTTGTAAAGAAAAATGGGCTAGTACTCAGTTTTTTGAAAAATCTGGTATTTCTTGCTTTCTGAAGGTGCGGACTGTTCAAAAAATCAAAATTCAAAATTTTGTCAAGAAATGCTATAAAAAGGTATAGTTTGCACTTTCTATAGCGAACATATGAAAAAGAGGTAGGCGTTGTAAAGAAAAATGGGCTAGTACTCAGTTTTTTGAAAAATCTGGTATTTCGTGCTTTCTGAAGGTGCGGACTGTTCAAAAAATCAAAATTCAAAATTTTGTCAAGAAATGCTATAAAAAGGTATAGTTTGCACTTTCTATAGCGAACATATGAAAAAGAGGTAGGCGTTGTAAAGAAAAATGGGCTAGTACTCAGTTTTTTGAAAAATCTGGTATTTCTTGCTTTCTGAAGGTGCGGACTGTTCAAAAAATCAAAATTCAAAATTTTGTCAAGAAATGCTATAAAAAGGTATAGTTTGCACTTTCTATAGCGAACATATGAAAAAGAGGTAGGCGTTGTAAAGAAAAATGGGCTAGTACTCAGTTTTTTAAAAAATCTGGTATTTCGTGCTTTCTGAAGGTGCGGACTGTTCAAAAAATCAAAATTCAAAATTTTGTCAAGAAATGCTATAAAAAGGTATAGTTTGCACTTTCTATAGCGAACATATGAAAAAGAGGTAGGCGTTGTAAAGAAAAATGGGCTAGTACTCAGTTTTTTGAAAAATCTGGTATTTCGTGGATTCTGAAGGTGCGGACTGTTCAAGAAATGAAAATTCAAAATTCTGTCAAGAAATGCTATAAAAAGGTATAGTTTGCACTTTCTATAGCGAACATATGAAAAAGAGGTAGGCGTTGTAAAGAAAAATGGGCTAGTACTCAGTTTTTTAAAAAATCTGGTATTTCGTGCTTTCTGAAGGTGCGGACTGTTCAAAAAATCAAAATTCAAAATTTTGTCAAGAAATGCTATAAAAAGGTATAGTTTGCACTTTCTATAGCGAACATATGAAAAAGAGGTAGGAGTTGTAAAGAAAAATGGGCTAGTACTCAGTTTTTTGAAAAATCTGGTATTTCGTTGATTCTGAAGGTGCGGACTGTTCAAAAAATGAAAATTCAAAATTCTGTCAAGAAATGCTATAAAAAGGTATAGTTTGCACTTTCTATAGCGAACATATGAAAAACAGGTAGGCGTTGTAAAGAAAAATGGGCTAGTACTCAGTTTTTTAAAAAATCTTGTATTTCGTGCTTTCTGAAGGTGCGGACTGTTCAAAAAATCAAAATTCAAAATTTTGTCAAGAAATGCTATAAAAAGGTATAGTTTGCACTTTCTATAGCGAACATATGAAAAAGAGGTAGGCGTTGTAAAGAAAAATGGGCTAGTACTCAGTTTTTTGAAAAATCTGGTATTTCGTGCTTTCTGAAGGTGCGGACTGTTCAAAAAATCAAAATTCAAAATTTTGTCAAGAAATGCTATAAAAAGGTATAGTTTGCACTTTCTATAGCGAACATATGAAAAAGAGGTAGGAGTTGTAAAAAAAATGGGCTAGTACTCAGTTTTTTGAAAAATCTGGTATTTCGTGTATTCTGAAGGTGCGGACTGTGGTCAAAAAATGAAAATTCAAAATTCTGTCAAGAAATGCTATAAAAAGGTATAGTTTGCATTTTCTATAGCGAACATATGAAAAAGAGGTAGGCGTTGTAAAGAAAAATGGGCTAGTACTCAGTTTTTTAAAAAATCTGGTATTTTGTGCTTTTTGAAGGTGCGGACTGTTCAAAAAATCAAAATTCAAAATTTTGTCAAGAAATGTTATAAAAAGGTATAGTTTGCACTTTCTATAGCGAACATATGAAAAAGAGGTAGGCGTTGTAAAGAAAAATGGGCTAGTACTCAGTTTTTTGAAAAATCTGGTATTTCGTGCTTTCTGAAGCTGCGGACTGCTCAAAAAATCAAAATTCAAAATTTTGTCAAGAAATGCTATAAAAAGGTATAGTTTGCACTTTCTATAGCGAACATATGAAAAAGAGGTAGGCGTTGTAAAGAAAAATGGGCTAGTACTCAGTTTTTTGAAAAATCTGGTATTTCGTGTATTCTGAAGGTGCGGACTGTGGTCAAAAAATGAAAATTCAAAATTCTGTCAAGAAATGCTATAAAAAGGTATAGTTTGCACTTTCTATAGCGAACATATGAAAAAGAGGTAGGCGTTGTAAAGAAAAATGGGCTAGTACTCAGTTTTTTGAAAAATCTGGTATTTCGTGCTTTCTGAAGGTGCGGACTGTTCAAAAAATCAAAATTCAAAATTTTGTCAAGAAATGCTATAAAAAGGTATAGTTTGCACTTTCTATAGCGAACATATGAAAAAGAGGTAGGCGTTGTAAAGAAAAATGGGCTAGTACTCAGTTTTTTGAAAAATCTGGTATTTCGTGCTTTCTGAAGGTGCGGACTGTTCAAAAAATCAAAATTCAAAATTTTGTCAAGAAATGCTATAAAAAGGTATAGTTTGCACTTTCTATAGCGAACATATGAAAAAGAGGTAGGCGTTGTAAAGAAAAATGGGCTAGTACTCAGTTTTTTGAAAAATCTGGTATTTCGTGGATTCTGAAGGTGCGGACTGTTCAAAAAATGAAAATTCAAAATTCTGTCAAGAAATGCTATAAAAAGGTATAGTTTGCACTTTCTATAGCGAACATATGAAAAAGAGGTAGGCGTTGTAAAGAAAAATGGGCTAGTACTCAGTTTTTTGAAAAATCTGGTATTTTGTGCTTTTTGAAGGTGCGGACTGTTCAAAAAATCAAAATTCAAAATTTTGTCAAGAAATGCTATAAAAAGGTATAGTTTGCACTTTCTATAGCGAACATATGAAAAAGAGGTAGGCGTTGTAAAGAAAAATGGGCTAGTACTCAGTTTTTTGAAAAATCTGGTATTTCGTGCTTTCTGAAGGTGCGGACTGTTCAAAAAATCAAAATTCAAAATTTTGTCAAGAAATGCTATAAAAAGGTATAGTTTGCACTTTCTATAGCGAACATATGAAAAAGAGGTAGGCGTTGTAAAGAAAAATGGGCTAGTACTCAGTTTTTTGAAAAATCTGGTATTTCGTGGATTCTGAAGGTGCGGACTGTTCAAAAAATGAAAATTCAAAATTCTGTCAAGAAATGCTATAAAAAGGTATAGTTTGCACTTTCTATAGCGAACATATGAAAAAGAGGTAGGCGTTGTAAAGAAAAATGGGCTAGTACTCAGTTTTTTGAAAAATCTGGTATTTCGTGCATTCTGAAGGTGCGGACTGTTCAAAAAATGAAAATTCAAAATTCTGTCAAGAAATGCTATAAAAAGGTATAGTTTGCACTTTCTATAGCGAACATATGAAAAAGAGGTAGGCGTTGTAAAGAAAAAATGGGCTAGTACTCAGTTTTTTGAAAAATCTGGTATTTCGTGCATTCTGAAGGTGCGGACTGTTCAAAAAATCAAAATTCAAAATTTTGTCAAGAAATGCTATAAAAAGGTATAGTTTGCACTTTCTATAGCGAACATATGAAAAAGAGGTAGGAGTTGTAAAGAAAAATGGGCTAGTACTCAGTTTTTTGAAAAATCTGGTATTTCGTGGATTCTGAAGGTGCGGACTGTTCAAAAAATGAAAATTCAAAATTCTGTCAAGAAATGCTATAAAAAGGTATAGTTTGCACTTTCTATAGCGAACATATGAAAAAGAGGTATGCGTTGTAAAGAAAAATGGGCTAGTACTCAGTTTTTTGAAAAATCTGGTATTTCGTACTTTCTGATGCTGCGGACTGCTCAAAAAATGAAAATTCAAAATTTTGTCAAGAAATGCTATAAAAAGGTATAGTTTGCACTTTCTATAGCGAACATATGAAAAAGAGGTAGGCGTTGTAAAGAAAAATGGGCTAGTACTCAGTTTTTTGAAAAATCTGGTATTTCGTACTTTCTGAAGCTGCGGACTGCTCAAAAAATGAAAATTCAAAATTTTGTCAAGAAATGCTATAAAAAGGTATAGTTTGCAATTTCTATAGCGAACATATGAAAAAGAGGTAGGCGTTGTAAAGAAAAATGGGCTAGTACTCAGTTTTTGAAAAATCTGGTATTTCGTGCTTTCTGAAGCTGCGGACTGTTCAAAAAATCAAAATTCAAAGTTTTGTCAAGAAATGCTATAAAAAGGTATAGTTTGCACTTTCTATTGCGAACATATGAAAAAGAGGTAGGCGTTGTAAAGAAAAATGGGCTAGTACTCAGTTTTTTGAAAAATCTGGTATTTCGTGCTTTCTGAAGCTGCGGACTGCTCAAAAAATCAAAATTCAAAATTTTGTCAAGAAATGCTATAAAAAGGTATAGTTTGCACTTTCTATAGCGAACATATGAAAAAGAGGTAGGCGTTGTAAAGAAAAATGGGCAAGTACTCAGTTTTTTGAAAAATCTGGTATTTCGTGCTTTCTGAAGCTGCGGACTGCTAAAAAAATCAAAATTCAAAATTTTGTCAAGAAATGCTATAAAAAAGTATAGCTTGCACTTTCTATAGCGAACATATGAAAAAGAGGTAGGCGTTGTAAAGAAAAATGGGCTAGTACTCAGTTTTTTGAAAAATCTGGTATTTCGTGCTTTCAGAAGCTGCGGACTGCTCAAAAAATCAAAATTCAAAGTTTTGTCAAGAAATGCTATAAAAAGGTATAGTTTGCACTTTCTATAGCGAACATATGAAAAAGAGGTAGACGTTGTAAAGAAAAATGGGCTAGTACTCAGTTTTTTGAAAAATCTGGTATTTCGTGCTTTCTGAAGCTGCGGACTGCTCAAAAAATGAAAATTCAAAATTTTGTCAAGAAATGCTATAAAAAGGTATAGTTTGCACTTTCTATAGCGAACATATGAAAAAGAGGTAGGCGTTGTAAAGAAAAATGGGCTAGTACTCAGTTTTTTGAAAAATCTGGTATTTCGTGCTTTCAGAAGCTGCGGACTGTTCAAAAAATCAAAATTCAAAGTTTTGTCAAGAAATGCTATAAAAAGGTATAGTTTGCACTTTCTATAGCGAACATCTGAAAAAGAGGTAGGCGTTGTAAAGAAAAATTGGCTAGTACTCAGTTTTTTGAAAAATCCGGTATTTCGTGCTTTCTGAAGCTGCGGACTGCTCAAAAAATGAAAATTCAAAATTTTGTCAAGAAATGCTATAAAAAGGTATAGTTTGCACTTTCTGTAACGAACATATGAAAAAGAGGTAGGCGTTGTAAAGAAAAATGGGCTAGTACTCAGTTTTTTGAAAAATCTGGTATTTCGTGCTTTCTGAATCTGCGGACTGCTCAAAAAATCAAAATTCAAAGTTTTGTCAAGAAATGCTATAAAAAGGTATAGTTTGCACTTTCTATAGCGAACATATGAAAAAGAGGTAGGCGTTGTAAAGAAAAATGGGCTAGTACTCAGTTTTTTGAAAAATCTGGTATTTCGTGCTTTCAGAAGCTGCGGACTGTTCAAAAAATCAAAATTCAAAGTTTTGTCAAGAAATGCTATAAAAAGGTATAGTTTGCACTTTCTATAGCGAACATCTGAAAAAGAGGTAGGCGTTGTAAAGAAAAATTGGCTAGTACTCAGTTTTTTGAAAAATCCGGTATTTCGTGCTTTCTGAAGCTGCGGACTGCTCAAAAAATGAAAATTCAAAATTTTGTCAAGAAATGCTATAAAAAGGTATAGTTTGCACTTTCTGTAACGAACATATGAAAAAGAGGTAGGCGTTGTAAAGAAAAATGGGCTAGTACTCAGTTTTTTGAAAAATCTGGTATTTCGTGCTTTCTGAATCTGCGGACTGCTCAAAAAATCAAAATTCAAAGTTTTGTCAAGAAATGCTATAAAAAGGTATAGTTTGCACTTTCTATAGCGAACATATGAAAAAGAGGTAGGCGTTGTAAAGAAAAATGGGCTAGTACTCAGTTTTTTGAAAAATCTGGTATTTCGTGCTTTCAGAAGCTGCGGACTGTTCAAAAAATCAAAATTCAAAGTTTTGTCAAGAAATGCTATAAAAAGGTATAGTTTGCACTTTCTATAGCGAACATCTGAAAAAGAGGTAGGCGTTGTAAAGAAAAATTGGCTAGTACTCAGTTTTTTGAAAAATCCGGTATTTCGTGCTTTCTGAAGCTGCGGACTGCTCAAAAAATGAAAATTCAAAATTTTGACAAGAAATGTTATAAAAAGGTATAGTTTGCACTTTCTGTAACGAACATATGAAAAAGAGGTAGGCGTTGTAAAGAAAAATGGGCTAGTACTCAGTTTTTTGAAAAATTTTGTATTTCGTGCTTTCAGAAGCTGCGGACTGCTCAAAAAATCAAAATTCAAAGTTTTGTCAAGAAATGCTATAAAAAGGTATAGTTTGCACTTTCTATAGCGAACATATGAAAAAGAGGTAGGCGTTGTAAAGAAAAATGGGCTAGTACTCAGTTTTTTGAAAAATCTGGTATTTCGTGCTTTCAGAAGCTGCGGACTGTTCAAAAAATCAAAATTCAAAGTTTTGTCAAGAAATGCTATAAAAAGGTATAGTTTGCACTTTCTATAGCGAACATCTGAAAAAGAGGTAGGCGATGGGCTAGTACTCAGTTTTTTGAAAAATCTGGTATTTCGTGCTTTCTGAATCTGCGGACTGCTCAAAAAATCAAAATTCAAAGTTTTGTCAAGAAATGCTATAAAAAGGTATAGTTTGCACTTTCAATAGCGAACATATGAAAAAGAGGTAGGCGTTGTAAAGAAAAATGGGCTAGTACTCAGTTTTTTGAAAAATCTGGTATTTCGTGCTTTCAGAAGCTGCGGACTGTTCAAAAAATCAAAATTCAAAGTTTTGTCAAGAAATGCTATAAAAAGGTATAGTTTGCACTTTCTATAGCGAACATCTGAAAAAGAGGTAGGCGTTGTAAAGAAAAATTGGCTAGTACTCAGTTTTTTGAAAAATCCGGTATTTCGTGCTTTCTGAAGCTGCGGACTGCTCAAAAAATGAAAATTCAAAAATTTGTCAAGAAATGCTATAAAAATGTATAGTTTGCACTTTCTGTAACGAACATATGAAAAAGAGGTAGGCGTTGTAAAGAAAAATGGGCTAGTACTCAGTTTTTTGAAAAATCTGGTATTTCGTGCTTTCTGAATCTGCGGACTGCTCAAAAAATCAAAATTCAAAGTTTTGTCAAGAAATGCTATAAAAAGGTATAGTTTGCACTTTCTATAGCGAACATCTGAAAAAGAGGTAGGCGTTGTAAAGAAAAATTGGCTAGTACTCAGTTTTTTGAAAAATCCGGTATTTCGTGCTTTCTGAAGCTGCGGACTGCTCAAAAAATGAAAATTCAAAATTTTGTCAAGAAATGCTATAAAAAGGTATAGTTTGCACTTTCTGTAACGAACATATGAAAAAGAGGTAGGCGTTGTAAAGAAAAATGGGCTAGTACTCAGTTTTTTGAAAAATCTGGTATTTCGTGCTTTCTGAATCTGCGGACTGCTCAAAAAATCAAAATTCAAAGTTTTGTCAAGAAATGCTATAAAAAGGTATAGTTTGCACTTTCTATAGCGAACATATGAAAAAGAGGTAGGCGTTGTAAAGAAAAATGGGCTAGTACTCAGTTTTTTGAAAAATCTGGTATTTCGTGCTTTCAGAAGCTGCGGACTGTTCAAAAAATCAAAATTCAAAGTTTTGTCAAGAAATGCTATAAAAAGGTATAGTTTGCACTTTCTATAGCGAACATCTGAAAAAGAGGTAGGCGTTGTAAAGAAAAATTGGCTAGTACTCAGTTTTTTGAAAAATCCGGTATTTCGTGCTTTCAGAAGCTGCGGACTGCGCAAAAAATGAAAATTCAAAATTTTGTCAAGAAATGCTATAAAAAGGTATAGTTTGCACTTTCTGTAACGAACATATGAAAAAGAGGTAGGCGTTGTAAAGAAAAATGGGCTAGTACTCAGTTTTTTGAAAAATCTGGTATTTCGTGCTTTCTGAATCTGCGGACTGCTCAAAAAATCAAAATTCAAAGTTTTGTCAAGAAATGCTATAAAAAGGTATAGTTTGCACTTTCTATAGCGAACATCTGAAAAAGAGGTAGGCGTTGTAAAGAAAAATTGGCTAGTACTCAGTTTTTTGAAAAATCCGGTATTTCGTGCTTTCTGAAGCTGCGGACTGCTCAAAAAATGAAAATTCAAAATTTTGTCAAGAAATGCTATAAAAAGGTATAGTTTGCACTTTCTGTAACGAACATATGAAAAAGAGGTAGGCGTTGTAAAGAAAAATGGGCTAGTACTCAGTTTTTTGAAAAATCTGGTATTTCGTGCTTTCTGAATCTGCGGACTGCTCAAAAAATCAAAATTCAAAGTTTTGTCAAAAAATGCTATAAAAAGGTATAGTTTGCACTTTCTATAGCGAACATATGAAAAAGAGGTAGGCGTTGTAAAGAAAAATGGGCTAGTACTCAGTTTTTTGAAAAATCTGGTATTTCGTGCTTTCAGAAGCTGCGGACTGTTCAAAAAATCAAAATTCAAAGTTTTGTCAAGAAATGCTATAAAAAGGTATAGTTTGCACTTTCTATAGCGAACATCTGAAAAAGAGGTAGGCGTTGTAAAGAAAAATTGGCTAGTACTCAGTTTTTTGAAAAATCCGGTATTTCGTGCTTTCAGAAGCTGCGGACTGCGCAAAAAATGAAAATTCAAAATTTTGTCAAGAAATGCTATAAAAAGGTATAGTTTGCACTTTCTGTAACGAACATATGAAAAAGAGGTAGGCGTTGTAAAGAAAAATGGGCTAGTACTCAGTTTTTTGAAAAATCTGGTATTTCGTGCTTTCTGAATCTGCGGACTGCTCAAAAAATCAAAATTCAAAGTTTTGTCAAGAAATGCTATAAAAAGGTATAGTTTGCACTTTCTATAGCGAACATCTGAAAAAGAGGTAGGCGTTGTAAAGAAAAATTGGCTAGTACTCAGTTTTTTGAAAAATCCGGTATTTCGTGCTTTCTGAAGCTGCGGACTGCTCAAAAAATGAAAATTCAAAATTTTGTCAAGAAATGCTATAAAAAGGTATAGTTTGCACTTTCTGTAACGAACATATGAAAAAGAGGTAGGCGTTGTAAAGAAAAATGGGCTAGTACTCAGTTTTTTGAAAAATCTGGTATTTCGTGCTTTCTGAATCTGCGGACTGCTCAAAAAATCAAAATTCAAAGTTTTGTCAAGAAATGCTATAAAAAGGTATAGTTTGCACTTTCTATAGCGAACATATGAAAAAGAGGTAGGCGTTGTAAAGAAAAATGGGCTAGTACTCAGTTTTTTGAAAAATCTGGTATTTCGTGCTTTCAGAAGCTGCGGACTGTTCAAAAAATCAAAATTCAAAGTTTTGTCAAGAAATGCTATAAAAAGGTATAGTTTGCACTTTCTATAGCGAACATCTGAAAAAGAGGTAGGCGTTGTAAAGAAAAATTGGCTAGTACTCAGTTTTTTGAAAAATCCGGTATTTCGTGCTTTCTGAAGCTGCGGACTGCTCAAAAAATGAAAATTCAAAATTTTGTCAAGAAATGCTATAAAAAGGTATAGTTTGCACTTTCTGTAACGAACATATGAAAAAGAGGTAGGCGTTGTAAAGAAAAATGGGCTAGTACTCAGTTTTTTGAAAAATCTGGTATTTCGTGCTTTCTGAATCTGCGGACTGCTCAAAAAATCAAAATTCAAAGTTTTGTCAAGAAATGCTATAAAAAGGTATAGTTTGCATTTTCTATAGCGAACATATGAAAAAGAGGTAGGCGTTGTAAAGAAAAATGGGCTAGTACTCAGTTTTTTGAAAAATCTGGTATTTCGTGCTTTCAGAAGCTGCGGACTGTTCAAAAAATCAAAATTCAAAGTTTTGTCAAGAAGTGCTATAAAAAGGTATAGTTTGCACTTTCTATAGCGAACATCTGAAAAAGAGGTAGGCGTTGTAAAGAAAAATTGGCTAGTACTCAGTTTTTTGAAAAATCCGGTATTTCGTGCTTTCTGAAGCTGCGGACTGCTCAAAAAATGAAAATTCAAAATTTTGACAAGAAATGCTATAAAAAGGTATAGTTTGCACTTTCTGTAACGAACATATGAAAAAGAGGTAGGCGTTGTAAAGAAAAATGGGCTAGTACTCAGTTTTTTGAAAAATCTGGTATTTCGTGCTTTCAGAAGCTGCAGACTGTTCAAAAAATCAAAATTCAAAGTTTTGTCAAGAAATGCTATAAAAAGGTATAGTTTGCACTTTCTATAGCGAACATCTGAAAAAGAGGTAGGCGTTGTAAAGAAAAATGGGCTAGTACTCAGTTTTTTGAAAAATCTGGTATTTCGTGCTTTCTGAATCTGCGGACTGCTCAAAAAATCAAAATTCAAAGTTTTGTCAAGAAATGCTATAAAAAGGTATAGTTTGCATTTTCTATAGCGAACATATGAAAAAGAGGTAGGCGTTGTAAAGAAAAATGGGCTAGTACTCAGTTTTTTGAAAAATCTGGTATTTCGTGCTTTCAGAAGCTGCGGACTGCTCAAAAAATCAAAATTCAAAGTTTTGTCAAGAAATGCTATAAAAAGGTATAGTTTGCACTTTCTATAGCGAACATATGAAAAAGAGGTAGGCGTTGTAAAGAAAAATGGGCTAGTACTCAGTTTTTTGAAAAATCTGGTATTTCGTGCTTTCTGAAGCTGCGGACTGCTCAAAAAATCAAAATTCAAAATTTTGTCAAGTAATGCTATAAAAAGGTATAGCTTGCACTTTCTATAGCGAACATATGAAAAAGAGGTAGGCGTTGTAAAGAAAAATGGGCTAGTACTCAGTTTTTTGAAAAATCTGGTATTTCGTGCTTTCAGAAGCTGCAGACTGTTCAAAAAATCAAAATTCAAAGTTTTGTCAAGAAATGCTATAAAAAGGTATAGTTTGCACTTTCTATAGCGAACATCTGAAAAAGAGGTAGGCGTTGTAAAGAAAAATTGGCTAGTACTCAGTTTTTTGAAAAATCTGGTATTTCGTACTTTCTGATGCTGCGGACTGCTCAAAAAATGAAAATTCAAAATTTTGTCAAGAAATGCTATAAAAAGGTATAGTTTGCACTTTCTATAGCGAACATATGAAAAAGAGGTAGGCGTTGTAAAGAAAAATGGGCTAGTACTCAATTTTTTGAAAAATCTGGTATTTCGTGCTTTCTGAATCTGCGGACTGCTCAAAAAATCAAAATTCAAAGTTTTGTCAAGAAATGCTATAAAAAGGTATAGTTTGCACTTTCTATAGCGAACATATGAAAAAGAGGTAGGCGTTGTAAAGAAAAATGGGCTAGTACTCAGTTTTTTGACAAATCTGGTATTTCGTGCTTTCAGAAGCTGCGGACTGTTCAAAAAATCAAAATTCAAAGTTTTGTCAAGAAATGCTATAAAAAGGTATAGTTTGCACTTTCTATAGCGAACATCTGAAAAAGAGGTAGGCGTTGTAAAGAAAAATTGGCTAGTACTCAGTTTTTTGAAAAATCCGGTATTTCGTGCTTTCTGAAGCTGCGGACTGCTCAAAAAATGAAAATTCAAAATTTTGTCAAGAAATGCTATAAAAAGGTATAGTTTGCACTTTCTGTAACGAACATATGAAAAAGAGGTAGGCGTTGTAAAGAAAAATGGGCTAGTACTCAGTTTTTTGAAAAATCTGGTATTTCGTGCTTTCAGAAGCTGCGGACTGCTCAAAAAATCAAAATTCAAAGTTTTGTCAAGAAATGCTATAAAAAGGTGTAGTTTGCACTTTCTATAGCGACCATATGAAAAAGAGGTAGGCGTTGTAAAGAAAAATGGGCTAGTACTCAGTTTTTTGAAAAATCTGGTATTTCGTGCTTTCAGAAGCTGCGGACTGCTCAAAAAATCAAAATTCAAAGTTTTGTCAAGAAAATGCTATAAAAAGGTATAGTTTGCACTTTCTATAGCGAACATATGAAAAAGAGGTAGGCGTTGTAAAGAAAAATGGGCTAGTACTCAGTTTTTTGAAAAATCTGGTATTTCGTGCTTTCAGAAGCTGCGGACTGCTCAAAAAATCAAAATTCAAAGTTTTGTCAAGAAATGCTATAAAAAGGTATAGTTTGCACTTTCTATAGCGACCATATGAAAAAGAGGTAGGCGTTGTAAAGAAAAATGGGTTAGTACTCAGTTTTTTGAAAAATCAGGTATTTCGTGCTTTCTGAAGCTGCGGACTGCTCAAAAAATGAAAATTCAAAATTTTGTCAAGAAATGCTATAAAAAGGTATAGTTTGCACTTTCTATAGCGAACATATGAAAAAGAGGTAGGCGTTGTAAAGAAAAATGGGCTAGTACTCAGTTTTTTGAAAAATCTGGTATTTCGTGCTTTCAGAAGCTGCGGACTGTTCAAAAAATCAAAATTCAAAGTTTTGTCAAGAAATGCTATAAAAAGGTATAGTTTGCACTTTCTATAGCGAACATCTGAAAAAGAGGTAGGCGTTGTAAAGAAAAATTGGCTAGTACTCAGTTTTTTGAAAAATCCGGTATTTCGTGCTTTCTGAAGCTGCGGACTGCTCAAAAAATGAAAATTCAAAATTTTGACAAGAAATGCTATAAAAAGGTATAGTTTGCACTTTCTGTAACGAACATATGAAAAAGAGGTAGGCGTTGTAAAGAAAAATGGGCTAGTACTCAGTTTTTTGAAAAATCTGGTATTTCGTGCTTTCAGAAGCTGCGGACTGCTCGAAAAATCAAAATTCAAAGTTTTGTCAAGAAAATGCTATAAAAAGGTATAGTTTGCACTTTCTATAGCGAACATATGAAAAAGAGGTAGGCGTTGTAAAGAAAAATGGGCTAGTACTCAGTTTTTTGAAAAATCTGGTATTTCGTACTTTCTGAAGCTGCGGACTGCTCAAAAAATGAAAATTCAAAATTTTGTCAAAAATGCTATAAAAAGGTATAGCTTGCACTTTCTATAGCGAACATATGAAAAAGAGGTAGGCGTTGTAAGGAAAAATGGGCTAGTACTCAGTTTTTTGAAAAATCTGGTATTTCGTGCTTTCAGAAGCTGCGGACTGCTCAAAAAATCAAAATTCAAAATTTTGTCAAGAAATGCTATAAAAAGGTATAGTTTGCACTTTCTATAGCGAACATATGAAAAAGAGGTAGGCGTTGTAAAGAAAAATGGGCTAGTACTCAGTTTTTTGAAAAATCTGGTATTTCGTGCTTTCAGAAGCTGCGGACTGTTCAAAAAATCAAAATTCAAAGTTTTGTCAAGAAATGCTATAAAAAGGTATAGTTTGCACTTTCTATAGCGAACATCTGAAAAAGAGGTAGGCGTTGTAAAGAAAAATTGGCTAGTACTCAGTTTTTTGAAAAATCCGGTATTTCGTGCTTTCTGAAGCTGCGGACTGCTCAAAAAATGAAAATTCAAAATTTTGACAAGAAATGCTATAAAAAGGTATAGTTTGCACTTTCTGTAACGAACATATGAAAAAGAGGTAGGCGTTGTAAAGAAAAATGGGCTAGTACTCAGTTTTTTGAAAAATCTGGTATTTCGTGCTTTCAGAAGCTGTGGACTGCTCGAAAAATCAAAATTCAAAGTTTTGTCAAGAAAATGCTATAAAAAGGTATAGTTTGCACTTTCTATAGCGAACATATGAAAAAGAGGTAGGCGTTGTAAAGAAAAATGGGCTAGTACTCAGTTTTTTGAAAAATCTGGTATTTCGTACTTTCTGAAGCTGCGGACTGCTCAAAAAATGAAAATTCAAAATTTTGTCAAAAATGCTATAAAAAGGTATAGCTTGCACTTTCTATAGCGAACATATGAAAAAGAGGTAGGCGTTGTAAGGAAAAATGGGCTAGTACTCAGTTTTTTGAAAAATCTGGTATTTCGTGCTTTCAGAAGCTGCGGACTGCTCAAAAAATCAAAATTCAAAATTTTGTCAAGAAATGCTATAAAAAGGTATAGTTTGCACTTTCTATAGCGAACATATGAAAAAGAGGTAGGCGTTGTAAAGAAAAATGGGCTAGTACTCAGTTTTTTGAAAAATCTGGTATTTCGTGCTTTCAGAAGCTGCGGACTGTTCAAAAAATCAAAATTCAAAGTTTTGTCAAGAAATGCTATAAAAAGGTATAGTTTGCACTTTCTATAGCGAACATCTGAAAAAGAGGTAGGCGTTGTAAAGAAAAATTGGCTAGTACTCAGTTTTTTGAAAAATCCGGTATTTCGTGCTTTCTGAAGCTGCGGACTGCTCAAAAAATGAAAATTCAAAATTTTGACAAGAAATGCTATAAAAAGGTATAGTTTGCACTTTCTGTAACGAACATATGAAAAAGAGGTAGGCGTTGTAAAGAAAAATGGGCTAGTACTCAGTTTTTTGAAAAATCTGGTATTTCGTGCTTTCAGAAGCTGTGGACTGCTCGAAAAATCAAAATTCAAAGTTTTGTCAAGAAAATGCTATAAAAAGGTATAGTTTGCACTTTCTATAGCGAACATATGAAAAAGAGGTAGGCGTTGTAAAGAAAAATGGGCTAGTACTCAGTTTTTTGAAAAATCTGGTATTTCGTACTTTCTGAAGCTGCGGACTGCTCAAAAAATGAAAATTCAAAATTTTGTCAAAAATGCTATAAAAAGGTATAGCTTGCACTTTCTATAGCGAACATATGAAAAAGAGGTAGGCGTTGTAAGGAAAAATGGGCTAGTACTCAGTTTTTTGAAAAATCTGGTATTTCGTGCTTTCTGAATCTGCGGACTGCTCAAAAAATCAAAATTCAAAATTTTGTCAAGAAATGCTATAAAAAGGTATAGTTTGCACTTTCTATAGCGAACATATGAAAAAGAGGTAGGTGTTGTAAAGAAAAATGGGCTAGTACTCAGTTTTTTGAAAAATCTGGCATTTCGTGCTTTCTGAAGCTGCGGACTGCTCAAAAAATCAAAAGTCAAAATTTTGTCAAGAAATGCTATAAAAAGGTTTAGTTTGCACTTTCTATAGCGAACATATGAAAAAGAGGTAGGCGTTGTAAAGAAAAATGGGCTAGTACTCAGTTTTTTGAAAAATCTGGTATTTCGTGCTTTCTGAAGCTGCGGACTGCTCAAAAAATCAAAATTCAAAGTTTTCTCAAGAAATGCTATAAAAAGGTATAGTTTGCACTTTCTATAGCGAACATATGAAAAAGAGGTAGGCGTTGTAAAGAAAAATGGGCTAGTACTCAGTTTTTTGAAAAATCTGGTATTTCGTGCTTTCTGAAGCTGCAGACTGCTCAAAAAATCAAAATTCAAAATTTTGTCAAGAAATGCTATAAAAAGGTATAGTTTGCACTTTCTATAGCGAACATATAAAAAAGAGGTAGGCGTTGTAAAGAAAAATGGGCTAGTACTCAGTTTTTTGAAAAATCTTGTATTTCGTGCTTTCTGAAGCTGCGGACTGTTAAAAAAATCAAAATTCAAAGTTTTGTCAAGAAATGCTATAAAAAGGTATAGTTTGCACTTTCTATTGCGAACATATGAAAAAGAGATAGGCGTTGTAAAGAAAAATGGGCTAGTACTCAGTTTTTTGAAAAATCTGGTATTTCGTGCTTTCAGAAGCTGCGGACTGCTCAAAAAATCAAAATTCAAAGTTTTGTCAAGAAATGCTATAAAAAGGTATAGTTTGCACTTTCTATAGCGAACATCTGAAAAAGAGGTAGGCGTTGTAAAGAAAAATTGGCTAGTACTCAGTTTTTTGAAAAATCCGGTATTTCGTGCTTTCTGAAGCTGCGGACTGCTCAAAAAATGAAAATTCAAAATTTTGACAAGAAATGCTATAAAAAGGTATAGTTTGCACTTTCTGTAACGAACATATGAAAAAGAGGTAGGCGTTGTAAAGAAAAATGGGCTAGTACTCAGTTTTTTGAAAAATCTGGTATTTCGTGCTTTCAGAAGCTGTGGACTGCTCGAAAAATCAAAATTCAAAGTTTTGTCAAGAAAATGCTATAAAAAGGTATAGTTTGCACTTTCTATAGCGAACATATGAAAAAGAGGTAGGCGTTGTAAAGAAAAATGGGCTAGTACTCAGTTTTTTGAAAAATCTGGTATTTCGTACTTTCTGAAGCTGCGGACTGCTCAAAAAATGAAAATTCAAAATTTTGTCAAAAATGCTATAAAAAGGTATAGCTTGCACTTTCTATAGCGAACATATGAAAAAGAGGTAGGCGTTGTAAGGAAAAATGGGCTAGTACTCAGTTTTTTGAAAAATCTGGTATTTCGTGCTTTCTGAATCTGCGGACTGCTCAAAAAATCAAAATTCAAAATTTTGTCAAGAAATGCTATAAAAAGGTATAGTTTGCACTTTCTATAGCGAACATATGAAAAAGAGGTAGGTGTTGTAAAGAAAAATGGGCTAGTACTCAGTTTTTTGAAAAATCTGGCATTTCGTGCTTTCTGAAGCTGCGGACTGCTCAAAAAATCAAAAGTCAAAATTTTGTCAAAAAATGCTATAAAAAGGTTTAGTTTGCACTTTCTATAGCGAACATATGAAAAAGAGGTAGGCGTTGTAAAGAAAAATGGGCTAGTACTCAGTTTTTTGAAAAATCTGGCATTTCGTGCTTTCTGAAGCTGCGGACTGCTCAAAAAATCAAAAGTCAAAATTTTGTCAAGAAATGCTATAAAAAGGTTTAGTTTGCACTTTCTATAGCGAACATATGAAAAAGAGGTAGGCGTTGTAAAGAAAAATGGGCTAGTACTCAGTTTTTTGAAAAATCTGGTATTTCGTGCTTTCTGAAGCTGCGGACTGCTCAAAAAATCAAAATTCAAAGTTTTCTCAAGAAATGCTATAAAAAGGTATAGTTTGCACTTTCTATAGCGAACATATGAAAAAGAGGTAGGCGTTGTAAAGAAAAATGGGCTAGTACTCAGTTTTTTGAAAAATCTGGTATTTCGTGCTTTCTGAAGCTGCAGACTGCTCAAAAAATCAAAATTCAAAATTTTGTCAAGAAATGCTATAAAAAGGTATAGTTTGCACTTTCTATAGCGAACATATAAAAAAGAGGTAGGCGTTGTAAAGAAAAATGGGCTAGTACTCAGTTTTTTGAAAAATCTTGTATTTCGTGCTTTCTGAAGCTGCGGACTGTTAAAAAAATCAAAATTCAAAGTTTTGTCAAGAAATGCTATAAAAAGGTATAGTTTGCACTTTCTATTGCGAACATATGAAAAAGAGATAGGCGTTGTAAAGAAAAATGGGCTAGTACTCAGTTTTTTGAAAAATCTGGTATTTCGTGCTTTCTGAAGCTGCGGACTGCTCAAAAAATCAAAATTCAAAATTTTGTCAAGAAATGCTATAAAAAGGTATAGTTTGCACTTTCTATAGCGAACATATGAAAAAGAGGTAGGCGTTGTAAAGAAAAATGGGCTAGTACTCAGTTTTTTGAAAAATCTGGTATTTCGTGCTTTCTGAAGCTGCGGACTGCTCAAAAAAATCAAAATTCAAAATTTTGTCAAGAAATGCTATAAAAAGGTATAGCTTGCACTTTCTATAGCGAACATATGAAAAAGAGGTAGGCGTTGTAAAGAAAAATGGGCTAGTACTCAGTTTTTTGAAAAATCTGGTATTTCGTGCTTTCTGAAGCTGCGGACTGCTCAAAAAATGAAAATTCAAAATTTTGTCAAGAAATGCTATAAAAAGGTATAGTTTGCACTTTCTATAGCGAACATATGAAAAAGAGATAGGCGTTGTAAAGAAAAATGGGCTAGTACTCAGTTTTTTGAAAAATCTGGTATTTCGTGCTTTCTGAAGCTGCGGACTGCTCAAAAAATGAAAATTCAAAGTTTTGTCAAGAAATGCTATAAAAAGGTATAGTTTGCACTTTCTGGAAACGAACATATGAAAAAGAGGTAGGCGTTGTAAAGAAAAATGGGCTAGTACTCAGTTTTTTGAAAAATCTGGTATTTCGTGCTTTCAGAAGCTGCGGACTGCTCAAAAAATCAAAATTCAAAGTTTTGTCAAGAAATGCTATAAAAAGGTATAGTTTGCACTTTCTATAGCGAACATATGAAAAAAGAGGTAGGCGTTGTAAAGAAAAATGGGCTAGTACTCAGTTTTTTGAAAAATCTGGTATTTCGTGCTTTTAGAAGCTGCGGACTGTTCAAAAAATCAAAATTCAAAGTTTTGTCAAGAAATGCTATAAAAAGGTATAGTTTGCACTTTCTATAGCGAACATATGAAAAAGAGGTAGGCGTTGTATAGAAAAATGGGCTAGTACTCAGTTTTTTGAAAAATCTGGTATTTCGTGCTTTCTGAAGCTGCGGGACTGCTCAAAAAATCAAAATTCAAAATTTTGTCAAGAAATGCTATAAAAAGGTATAGCTTGCACTTTCTATAGCGAACATATGAAAAAGAGGTAGGCGTTGTAAAGAAAAATGGGCTAGTACTCAGTTTTTTGAAAAATCTGGTATTTCGTGCTTTCTGAAGCTGCGGACTGCTCAAAAAATCAAAATTCAAAATTTTGTCAAGAAATGCTATAAAAAGGTATAGCTTGCACTTTCTATAGCGAACATATGAAAAAGAGGTAGGCGTTGTAAAGAAAAATGGGCTAGTACTCAGTTTTTTGAAAAATCTGGTATTTCGTGCTTTCTGAAGCTGCGGACTGCTCAAAAAATCAAAATTCAAAATTTCGTCAAGAAATGCTAATAAAAGGTATAGCTTGCACTTTCTATAGCGAACATATGAAAAAGAGGTAGGCGTTGTAAAGAAACATGGGCTAGTACTCAGTTTTTTGAAAAATCTGGTATTTCGTGCTTTCTGAAGCTGCGGACTGCTCAAAAAATCAAATTCAAAATTTTGTCAAGAAATGCTATAAAAAGGTATAGTTTGCACTTTCTATAGCGAACATATGAAAAAGAGGTAGGCGTTGTAAAGAAAAATGGCTAGTACTCAGTTTTTTGAAAATCTGGTATTTCGTGCTTTCTGAAGCTGCGGACTGCTCAAAAAATCAAAATTCAAAATTTTGTCAAGAAATGCTATAAAAAGGTATAGTTTGCACTTTCTATAGCGAACATATGAAAAAGAGATAGGCGTTGTAAAGAAAAATGGGCTAGTACTCAGTTTTTTGAAAAATCTGGTATTTCGTGCTTTCTGAAGCTGCGGACTGCTCAAAAAATGAAAATTCAAAATTTTGTCAAGAAATGCTATAAAAAGGTATAGTTTGCACTTTCTATAGCGAACATATGAAAAAGAGGTAGGCGTTGTAAAGAAAAATGGGCTAATACTCAGTCTTTTGAAAAATCCGGTATTTCGTGCTTTCAGAAGCTGCGGACTGTTCAAAAAATCAAAATTCAAAGTTTTGTCAAGAAATGCTATAAAAAGGTATAGTTTGCACTTTCTATAGCGAACATATGAAAAAGAGATAGGCGTTGTAAAGAAAAAATTGGCTAGTACTCAGTTTTTTGAAAAATCCGGTATTTCGTGCTTTCTGAAGCTGCGGACTGCTCAAAAAATCAAAATTCAAAATTTTGTCAAGAAATGCTATAAAAAGGTATAGTTTGCACTTTCTATAGCGAACATATGAAAAAGAGGTAGGCGTTGTAAAGAAAAATGGGCTAGTACTCAGTTTTTTGAAAAATCTGGTATTTCGTGCTTTCTGAAGCTGCGGACTGCTCAAAAAATCAAAATTCAAAATTTTGTCAAGAAATGCTATAAAAAGGTATAGCTTGCACTTTCTATAGCGAACATATGAAAAAGAGGTAGGCGTTGTAAAGAAAAATGGGCTAGTACTCAGTTTTTTGAAAAATCTGGTATTTCGTGCTTTCTGAAGCTGCGGACTGCTCAAAAAATGAAAATTCAAAATTTTGTCAAGAAATGCTATAAAAAGGTATAGTTTGCACTTTCTATAGCGAACATATGAAAAAGAGATAGGCGTTGTAAAGAAAAATGGGCTAGTACTCAGTTTTTTGAAAAATCTGGTATTTCGTGCTTTCTGAAGCTGCGGACTCCTCAAAAAATGAAAATTCAAAATTTTGTCAAGAAATGCTATAAAAAGGTATAGTTTGCACTTTCTATAGCGAACATATGAAAAAGAGATAGGCGTTGTAAAGAAAAATGGGCTAGTACTCAGTTTTTTGAAAAATCTGGTATTTCGTGCTTTCAGAAGCTGCGGACTGTTCAAAAAATCAAAATTCAAAGTTTTGTCAAGAAATGCTATAAAAAGGTATAGTTTGCACTTTCTATAGCGAACATCTGAAAAAGAGGTAGGCGTTGTAAAGAAAAAATTGGCTAGTACTCAGTTTTTTGAAAAATCCGGTATTTCGTGCTTTCTGAAGCTGCGGACTGCTCAAAAAATGAAAATTCAAAATTTTGTCAAGAAATGCTATAAAAAGGTATAGTTTGCACTTTCTGTAACGAACATATGAAAAAGAGGTAGGCGTTGTAAAGAAAAATGGGCTAGTACTCAGTTTTTTGAAAAATCTGGTATTTCGTGCTTTCAGAAGCTGCGGACTGCTCAAAAAATCAAAATTCAAAGTTTTGTCAAGAAATGCTATAAAAAGGTATAGTTTGCACTTTCTATAGCGAACATCTGAAAAAGAGGTAGGCGTTGTAAAGAAAAAATTGGCTAGTACTCAGTTTTTTGAAAAATCCGGTATTTCGTGCTTTCTGAAGCTGCGGACTGCTCAAAAAATGAAAATTCAAAATTTTGTCAAGAAATGCTATAAAAAGGTATAGTTTGCACTTTCTGTAACGAACATATGAAAAAGAGGTAGGCGTTGTAAAGAAAAATGGGCTAGTACTCAGTTTTTTGAAAAATCTGGTATTTCGTGCTTTCAGAAGCTGCGGACTGCTCAAAAAATCAAAATTCAAAGTTTTGTCAAGAAATGCTATAAAAAGGTATAGTTTGCACTTTCTATAGCGACCATATGAAAAAGAGGTATGCGTTGTAAAGAAAAATGGGCTAGTACTCAGTTTTTTGAAAAATCTGGTATTTCGTACTTTCTGAAGCTGCGGACTGCTCAAAAAATCAAAATTCAAAATTTTGTCAAGAAATGCTATAAAAAGGTATAGCTTGCACTTTCTATAGCGAACATATGAAAAAGAGGTAGGCGTTGTAAAGAAAAATGGGCTAGTACTCAGTTTTTTGAAAAATCTGGTATTTCGTGCTTTCTGAAGCTGCGGACTGCTCAAAAAATGAAAATTCAAAATTTTGTCAAGAAATGCTATAAAAAGGTATAGCTTGCACTTTCTATAGCGAACATATGAAAAAGAGATAGGCGTTGTAAAGAAAAAATTGGCTAGTACTCAGTTTTTGAAAAATCCGGTATTTCGTGCTTTCTGAAGCTGCGGACTGCTCAAAAAATGAAAATTCAAAATTTTGTCAAGAAATGCTATAAAAAGGTATAGTTTGCACTTTCTGTAACGAACATATGAAAAAGAGGTAGGCGTTGTAAAGAAAAATGGGCTAGTACTCAGTTTTTTGAAAAATCTGGTATTTCGTGCTTTCAGAAGCTGCGGACTGCTCAAAAAATCAAAATTCAAAGTTTTGTCAAGAAATGCTATAAAAAGGTATAGTTTGCACTTTCTATAGCGACCATATGAAAAAGAGGTATGCGTTGTAAAGAAAAATGGGCTAGTACTCAGTTTTTTGAAAAATCTGGTATTTCGTACTTTCTGAAGCTGCGGACTGCTCAAAAAATCAAAATTCAAAATTTTGTCAAGAAATGCTATAAAAAGGTATAGCTTGCACTTTCTATAGCGAACATATGAAAAAGAGGTAGGCGTTGTAAAGAAAAATGGGCTAGTACTCAGTTTTTTGAAAAATCTGGTATTTCGTGCTTTCTGAAGCTGCGGACTGCTCAAAAAATGAAAATTCAAAATTTTGTCAAGAAATGCTATAAAAAGGTATAGTTTGCACTTTCTATAGCGAACATATGAAAAAGAGGTAGGCGTTGTAAAGAAAAATGGGCTAGTACTCAGTTTTTTGAAAAATCTGGTATTTCGTGCTTTCTGAAGCTGCGGACTGCTCAAAAAATCAAAATTCAAAATTTTGTCAAGAAATGCTATAAAAAGGTATAGTTTGCACTTTCTATAGCGAACATATGAAAAAGAGGTAGGCGTTGTAAAGAAAAATGGGCTAGTACTCAGTTTTTTGAAAAATCTGGTATTTCGTGCTTTCTGAAGCTGCGGACTGCTCAAAAAATCAAAATTCAAAATTTTGTCAAGAAATGCTATAAAAAGGTATAGTTTGCACTTTCTATAGCGAACATATGAAAAAGAGGTAGGCGTTGTAAAGAAAAATGGGCTAGTACTCAGTTTTTTGAAAAATCTGGTATTTCGTGCTTTCTGAAGCTGCGGACTGCTCAAAAAATCAAAATTCAAAATTTTGTCAAGAAATGCTATAAAAAGGTATAGCTTGCACTTTCTATAGCGAACATATGAAAAAGAGGTAGGCGTTGTAAAGAAAAATGGGCTAGTACTCAGTTTTTTGAAAAATCTGGTATTTCGTGCTTTCTGAAGCTGCGGACTGCTCAAAAAATCAAAATTCAAAGTTTTGTCAAGAAATGCTATAAAAAGGTATAGTTTGCACTTTCTATAGCGACCATATGAAAAAGAGGTATGCGTTGTAAAGAAAAATGGGCTAGTACTCAGTTTTTTGAAAAATCTGGTATTTCGTACTTTCTGAAGCTGCGGACTGCTCAAAAAATCAAAATTCAAAATTTTGTCAAGAAATGCTATAAAAAGGTATAGCTTGCACTTTCTATAGCGAACATATGAAAAAGAGGTAGGCGTTGTAAAGAAAAATGGGCTAGTACTCAGTTTTTTGAAAAATCTCGTATTTCGTGCTTTCTGAAGCTGCGGACTGCTCAAAAAATGAAAATTCAAAATTTTGTCAAGAAATGCTATAAAAAGGTATAGCTTGCACTTTCTATAGCGAACATATGAAAAAGAGATAGGCGTTGTAAAGAAAAAATTGGCTAGTACTCAGTTTTTTGAAAAATCCGGTATTTCGTGCTTTCTGAAGCTGCGGACTGCTCAAAAAATGAAAATTCAAAATTTTGTCAAGAAATGCTATAAAAAGGTATAGTTTGCACTTTCTGTAACGAACATATGAAAAAGAGGTAGGCGTTGTAAAGAAAAATGGGCTAGTACTCAGTTTTTTGAAAAATCTGGTATTTCGTGCTTTCAGAAGCTGCGGACTGCTCAAAAAATCAAAATTCAAAGTTTTGTCAAGAAATGCTATAAAAAGGTATAGTTTGCACTTTCTATAGCGACCATATGAAAAAGAGGTATGCGTTGTAAAGAAAAATGGGCTAGTACTCAGTTTTTTGAAAAATCTGGTATTTCGTACTTTCTGAAGCTGCGGACTGCTCAAAAAATCAAAATTCAAAATTTTGTCAAGAAATGCTATAAAAAGGTATAGCTTGCACTTTCTATAGCGAACATATGAAAAAGAGGTAGGCGTTGTAAAGAAAAATGGGCTAGTACTCAGTTTTTTGAAAAATCTGGTATTTCGTGCTTTCTGAAGCTGCGGACTGCTCAAAAAATGAAAATTCAAAATTTTGTCAAGAAATGCTATAAAAAGGTATAGTTTGCACTTTCTATAGCGAACATATGAAAAAGAGGTAGGCGTTGTAAAGAAAAATGGGCTAGTACTCAGTTTTTTGAAAAATCTGGTATTTCGTGCTTTCAGAAGCTGCGGACTGTTCAAAAAATCAAAATTCAAAGTTTTGTCAAGAAATGCTATAAAAAGGTATAGTTTGCACTTTCTATAGCGAACATCTGAAAAAGAGGTAGGCGTTGTAAAGAAAAATTGGCTAGTACTCAGTTTTTTGAAAAATCCGGTATTTCGTGCTTTCTGAAGCTGCGGACTGCTCAAAAAATGAAAATTCAAAATTTTGTCAAGAAATGCTATAAAAAGGTATAGTTTGCACTTTCTATAGCGAACATATGAAAAAGAGATAGGCGTTGTAAAGAAAAATGGGCTAGTACTCAGTTTTTTGAAAAATCTGGTATTTCGTGCTTTCTGAAGCTGCGGACTGCTCAAAAAATGAAAATTCAAAATTTTGTCAAGAAATGCTATAAAAAGGTATAGTTTGCACTTTCTATAGCGAACATATGAAAAAGAGATAGGCGTTGTAAAGAAAAATGGGCTAGTACTCAGTTTTTTGAAAAATCTGGTATTTCGTGCTTTCAGAAGCTGCGGACTGTTCAAAAAATCAAAATTCAAAGTTTTGTCAAGAAATGCTATAAAAAGGTATAGTTTGCACTTTCTATAGCGAACATCTGAAAAAGAGGTAGGCGTTGTAAAGAAAAAATTGGCTAGTACTCAGTTTTTTGAAAAATCCGGTATTTCGTGCTTTCTGAAGCTGCGGACTGCTCATAAAATGAAAATTCAAAATTTTGTCAAGAAATGCTATAAAAAGGTATAGTTTGCACTTTCTGTAACGAACATATGAAAAAGAGGTAGGCGTTGTAAAGAAAAATGGGCTAGTACTCAGTTTTTTGAAAAATCTGGTATTTCGTGCTTTCAGAAGCTGCGGACTGCTCAAAAAATCAAAATTCAAAGTTTTGTCAAGAAATGCTATAAAAAGGTATAGTTTGCACTTTCTATAGCGAACATCTGAAAAAGAGGTAGGCGTTGTAAAGAAAAAATTGGCTAGTACTCAGTTTTTTGAAAAATCCGGTATTTCGTGCTTTCTGAAGCTGCGGACTGCTCAAAAAATGAAAATTCAAAATTTTGTCAAGAAATGCTATAAAAAGGTATAGTTTGCACTTTCTGTAACGAACATATGAAAAAGAGGTAGGCGTTGTAAAGAAAAATGGGCTAGTACTCAGTTTTTTGAAAAATCTGGTATTTCGTGCTTTCAGAAGCTGCGGACTGCTCAAAAAATCAAAATTCAAAGTTTTGTCAAGAAATGCTATAAAAAGGTATAGTTTGCACTTTCTATAGCGACCATATGAAAAAGAGGTATGCGTTGTAAAGAAAAATTGGCTAGTACTCAGTTTTTTGAAAAATCTGGTATTTCGTACTTTCTGAAGCTGCGGACTGCTCAAAAAATCAAAATTCAAAATTTTGTCAAGAAATGCTATAAAAAGGTATAGCTTGCACTTTCTATAGCGAACATATGAAAAAGAGGTAGGCGTTGTAAAGAAAAAATGGGCTAGTACTCAGTTTTTTGAAAAATCTGGTATTTCGTGCTTTCTGAAGCTGCGGACTGCTCAAAAAATGAAAATTCAAAATTTTGTCAAGAAATGCTATAAAAAGGTATAGCTTGCACTTTCTATAGCGAACATATGAAAAAGAGATAGGCGTTGTAAAGAAAAAATTGGCTAGTACTCAGTTTTTTGAAAAATCCGGTATTTCGTGCTTTCTGAAGCTGCGGACTGCTCAAAAAATGAAAATTCAAAATTTTGTCAAGAAATGCTATAAAAAGGTATAGTTTGCACTTTCTGTAACGAACATATGAAAAAGAGGTAGGCGTTGTAAAGAAAAATGGGCTAGTACTCAGTTTTTGAAAAATCTGGTATTTCGTGCTTTCAGAAGCTGCGGACTGCTCAAAAAATCAAAATTCAAAGTTTTGTCAAGAAATGCTATAAAAAGGTATAGTTTGCACTTTCTATAGCGACCATATGAAAAAGAGGTATGCGTTGTAAAGAAAAATGGGCTAAGTACTCAGTTTTTTGAAAAATCTGGTATTTCGTACTTTCTGAAGCTGCGGACTGCTCAAAAAATCAAAATTCAAAATTTTGTCAAGAAATGCTATAAAAAGGTATAGCTTGCACTTTCTATAGCGAACATATGAAAAAGAGGTAGGCGTTGTAAAGAAAAATGGGCTAGTACTCAGTTTTTTGAAAAATCTGGTATTTCGTGCTTTCTGAAGCTGCGGACTGCTCAAAAAATCAAAATTCAAAATTTTGTCAAGAAATGCTATAAAAAGGTATAGTTTGCACTTTCTATAGCGAACATATGAAAAAGAGGTAGGCGTTGTAAAGAAAAATGGGCTAGTACTCAGTTTTTTGAAAAATCTGGTATTTCGTGCTTTCTGAAGCTGCGGACTGCTCAAAAAATCAAAATTCAAAATTTTGTCAAGAAATGCTATAAAAAGGTATAGTTTGCACTTTCTATAGCGAACATATGAAAAAGAGGTAGGCGTTGTAAAGAAAAATGGGCTAGTACTCAGTTTTTTGAAAAATCTGGTATTTCGTGCTTTCTGAAGCTGCGGACTGCTCAAAAAATCAAAATTCAAAATTTTGTCAAGAAATGCTATAAAAAGGTATAGTTTGCACTTTCTATAGCGAACATATGAAAAAGAGGTAGGCGTTGTAAAGAAAAATGGGCTAGTACTCAGTTTTTTGAAAAATCTGGTATTTCGTGCTTTCTGAAGCTGCGGACTGCTCAAAAAATCAAAATTCAAAATTTTGTCAAGAAATGCTATAAAAAGGTATAGCTTGCACTTTCTATAGCGAACATATGAAAAAGAGGTAGGCGTTGTAAAGAAAAATGGGCTAGTACTCAGTTTTTTGAAAAATCTGGTATTTCGTGCTTTCTGAAGCTGCGGACTGCTCAAAAAATCAAAATTCAAAGTTTTGTCAAGAAATGCTATAAAAAGGTATAGTTTGCACTTTCTATAGCGACCATATGAAAAAGAGGTATGCGTTGTAAAGAAAAATGGGCTAGTACTCAGTTTTTTGAAAAATCTGGTATTCGTACTTTCTGAAGCTGCGGACTGCTCAAAAAATCAAAATTCAAAATTTTGTCAAGAAATGCTATAAAAAGGTATAGCTTGCACTTTCTATAGCGAACATATGAAAAAGAGGTAGGCGTTGTAAAGAAAAATGGGCTAGTACTCAGTTTTTTGAAAAATCTGGTATTTCGTGCTTTCTGAAGCTGCGGACTGCTCAAAAAATGAAAATTCAAAATTTTGTCAAGAAATGCTATAAAAAGGTATAGCTTGCACTTTCTATAGCGAACATATGAAAAAGAGATAGGCGTTGTAAAGAAAAAATTGGCTAGTACTCAGTTTTTTGAAAAAAAATCCGGTATTTCGTGCTTTCTGAAGCTGCGGACTGCTCAAAAAATGAAAATTCAAAATTTTGTCAAGAAATGCTATAAAAAGGTATAGTTTGCACTTTCTGTAACGAACATATGAAAAAGAGGTAGGCGTTGTAAAGAAAAATGGGCTAGTACTCAGTTTTTTGAAAAATCTGGTATTTCGTGCTTTCAGAAGCTGCGGACTGCTCAAAAAATCAAAATTCAAAGTTTTGTCAAGAAATGCTATAAAAAGGTATAGTTTGCACTTTCTATAGCGACCATATGAAAAAGAGGTATGCGTTGTAAAGAAAAATGGGCTAGTACTCAGTTTTTTGAAAATCTGGTATTTCGTACTTTCTGAAGCTGCGGACTGCTCAAAAAATCAAAATTCAAAATTTTGTCAAGAAATGCTATAAAAGGTATAGCTTGCACTTTCTATAGCGAACATATGAAAAAGAGGTAGGCGTTGTAAAGAAAAATGGGCTAGTACTCAGTTTTTTGAAAAATCTGGTATTTCGTGCTTTCTGAAGCTGCGGACTGCTCAAAAAATCAAATTCAAAATTTTGTCAAGAAATGCTATAAAAAGGTATAGTTTGCACTTTCTATAGCGAACATATGAAAAAGAGGTAGGCGTTGTAAAGAAAAATGGGCTAGTACTCAGTTTTTTGAAAAATCTGGTATTTCGTGCTTTCTGAAGCTGCGGACTGCTCAAAAAATCAAAATTCAAAATTTTGTCAAGAAATGCTATAAAAAGGTATAGTTTGCACTTTCTATAGCGAACATATGAAAAAGAGGTAGGCGTTGTAAAGAAAAATGGGCTAGTACTCAGTTTTTTGAAAAATCTGGTATTTCGTGCTTTCTGAAGCTGCGGACTGCTCAAAAAATCAAAATTCAAAATTTTGTCAAGAAATGCTATAAAAAGGTATAGTTTGCACTTTCTATAGCGAACATATGAAAAAGAGGTAGGCGTTGTAAAGAAAAATGGGCTAGTACTCAGTTTTTTGAAAAATCTGGTATTTCGTGCTTTCTGAAGCTGCGGACTGCTCAAAAAATCAAAATTCAAAATTTTGTCAAGAAATGCTATAAAAAGGTATAGCTTGCACTTTCTATAGCGAACATATGAAAAAGAGGTAGGCGTTGTAAAGAAAAATGGGCTAGTACTCAGTTTTTGAAAAATCTGGTATTTCGTGCTTTCTGAAGCTGCGGACTGCTCAAAAAATCAAAATTCAAAGTTTTGTCAAGAAATGCTATAAAAAGGTATAGTTTGCACTTTCTATAGCGACCATATGAAAAAGAGGTATGCGTTGTAAAGAAAAATGGGCTAGTACTCAGTTTTTTGAAAAATCTGGTATTTCGTACTTTCTGAAGCTGCGGACTGCTCAAAAAATCAAAATTCAAAATTTTGTCAAGAAATGCTATAAAAAGGTATAGCTTGCACTTTCTATAGCGAACATATGAAAAAGAGGTAGGCGTTGTAAAGAAAAATGGGCTAGTACTCAGTTTTTTGAAAAATCTGGTATTTCGTGCTTTCTGAAGCTGCGGACTGCTCAAAAAATGAAAATTCAAAATTTTGTCAAGAAATGCTATAAAAAGGTATAGCTTGCACTTTCTATAGCGAACATATGAAAAAGAGATAGGCGTTGTAAAGAAAAAATTGGCTAGTACTCAGTTTTTGAAAAATCCGGTATTTCGTGCTTTCTGAAGCTGCGGACTGCTCAAAAAATGAAAATTCAAAATTTTGTCAAGAAATGCTATAAAAAGGTATAGTTTGCACTTTCTGTAACGAACATATGAAAAAGAGGTAGGCGTTGTAAAGAAAAATGGGCTAGTACTCAGTTTTTTGAAAAATCTGGTATTTCGTGCTTTCAGAAGCTGCGGACTGCTCAAAAAATCAAAATTCAAAGTTTTGTCAAGAAATGCTATAAAAAGGTATAGTTTGCACTTTCTATAGCGACCATATGAAAAAGAGGTATGCGTTGTAAAGAAAAATGGGCTAGTACTCAGTTTTTTGAAAAATCTGGTATTTCGTACTTTCTGAAGCTGCGGACTGCTCAAAAAATCAAAATTCAAAATTTTGTCAAGAAATGCTATAAAAAGGTATAGCTTGCACTTTCTATAGCGAACATATGAAAAAGAGGTAGGCGTTGTAAAGAAAAATGGGCTAGTACTCAGTTTTTTGAAAAATCTGGTATTTCGTGCTTTCTGAAGCTGCGGACTGCTCAAAAAATGAAAATTCAAAATTTTGTCAAGAAATGCTATAAAAAGGTATAGTTTGCACTTTCTATAGCGAACATATGAAAAAGAGGTAGGCGTTGTAAAGAAAAATGGGCTAGTACTCAGTTTTTTGAAAAATCTGGTATTTCGTGCTTTCTGAAGCTGCGGACTGCTCAAAAAATCAAAATTCAAAATTTTGTCAAGAAATGCTATAAAAAGGTATAGTTTGCACTTTCTATAGCGAACATATGAAAAAGAGGTAGGCGTTGTAAAGAAAAATGGGCTAGTACTCAGTTTTTTGAAAAATCTGGTATTTCGTGCTTTCTGAAGCTGCGGACTGCTCAAAAAATCAAAATTCAAAATTTTGTCAAGAAATGCTATAAAAAGGTATAGTTTGCACTTTCTATAGCGAACATATGAAAAAGAGGTAGGCGTTGTAAAGAAAAATGGGCTAGTACTCAGTTTTTTGAAAAATCTGGTATTTCGTGCTTTCTGAAGCTGCGGACTGCTCAAAAAATCAAAATTCAAAATTTTGTCAAGAAATGCTATAAAAAGGTATAGCTTGCACTTTCTATAGCGAACATATGAAAAAGAGGTAGGCGTTGTAAAGAAAAATGGGCTAGTACTCAGTTTTTTGAAAAATCTGGTATTTCGTGCTTTCTGAAGCTGCGGACTGCTCAAAAAATGAAAATTCAAAATTTTGTCAAGAAATGCTATAAAAAGGTATAGTTTGCACTTTCTATAGCGAACATATGAAAAAGAGATAGGCGTTGTAAAGAAAAATGGGCTAGTACTCAGTTTTTTGAAAAATCCGGTATTTCGTGCTTTCAGAAGCTGCGGACTGTTCAAAAAATCAAAATTCAAAGTTTTGTCAAGAAATGCTATAAAAAGGTATAGTTTGCACTTTCTATAGCGAACATCTGAAAAAGAGGTAGGCGTTGTAAAGAAAAAATTGGCTAGTACTCAGTTTTTTGAAAAATCCGGTATTTCGTGCTTTCTGAAGCTGCGGACTGCTCAAAAAATCAAAATTCAAAATTTTGTCAAGAAATGCTATAAAAAGGTATAGTTTGCACTTTCTATAGCGAACATATGAAAAAGAGGTAGGCGTTGTAAAGAAAAATGGGCTAGTACTCAGTTTTTTGAAAAATCTGGTATTTCGTGCTTTCTGAAGCTGCGGACTGCTCAAAAAATCAAAATTCAAAATTTTGTCAAGAATTGCTATAAAAAGGTATAGCTTGCACTTTCTATAGCGAACATATGAAAAAGAGGTAGGCGTTGTAAAGAAAAATGGGCTAGTACTCAGTTTTTTGAAAAATCTGGTATTTCGTGCTTTCTGAAGCTGCGGACTGCTCAAAAAATGAAAATTCAAAATTTTGTCAAGAAATGCTATAAAAAGGTATAGCTTGCACTTTCTATAGCGAACATATGAAAAAGAGATAGGCGTTGTAAAGAAAAAATTGGCTAGTACTCAGTTTTTTGAAAAATCCGGTATTTCGTGCTTTCTGAAGCTGCGGACTGCTCAAAAAATGAAAATTCAAAATTTTGTCAAGAAATGCTATAAAAAGGTATAGTTTGCACTTTCTGTAACGAACATATGAAAAAGAGGTAGGCGTTGTAAAGAAAAATGGGCTAGTACTCAGTTTTTTGAAAAATTTGGTATTTCGTGCTTTCAGAAGCTGCGGACTGCTCAAAAAATCAAAATTCAAAGTTTTGTCAAGAAATGCTATAAAAAGGTATAGTTTGCACTTTCTATAGCGACCATATGAAAAAGAGGTATGCGTTGTAAAGAAAAATGGGCTAGTACTCAGTTTTTTGAAAAATCTGGTATTTCGTACTTTCTGAAGCTGCGGACTGCTCAAAAAATCAAAATTCAAAATTTTGTCAAGAAATGCTATAAAAAGGTATAGCTTGCACTTTCTATAGCGAACATATGAAAAAGAGGTAGGCGTTGTAAAGAAAAATGGGCTAGTACTCAGTTTTTTGAAAAATCTGGTATTTCGTGCTTTCAGAAGCTGCGGACTGCTCAAAAAATCAAAATTCAAAGTTTTGTCAAGAAATGCTATAAAAAGGTATAGTTTGCACTTTCTATAGCGACCATATGAAAAAGAGGTATGCGTTGTAAAGAAAAATGGGCTAGTACTCAGTTTTTTGAAAAATCTGGTATTTCGTACTTTCTGAAGCTGCGGACTGCTCAAAAAATCAAAATTCAAAATTTTGTCAAGAAATGCTATAAAAAGGTATAGCTTGCACTTTCTATAGCGAACATATGAAAAAGAGGTAGGCGTTGTAAAGAAAAATGGGCTAGTACTCAGTTTTTTGAAAAATCTGGTATTTCGTGCTTTCTGAAGCTGCGGACTGCTCAAAAAATGAAAATTCAAAATTTTGTCAAGAAATGCTATAAAAAGGTATAGCTTGCACTTTCTATAGCGAACATATGAAAAAGAGATAGGCGTTGTAAAGAAAAAATTGGCTAGTACTCAGTTTTTTGAAAAATCCGGTATTTCGTGCTTTCTGAATCTGCGGACTGCTCAAAAAATGAAAATTCAAAATTTTGTCAAGAAATGCTATAAAAAGGTATAGTTTGCACTTTCTGTAACGAACATATGAAAAAGAGGTAGGCGTTGTAAAGAAAAATGGGCTAGTACTCAGTTTTTTGAAAAATCTGGTATTTCGTGCTTTCAGAAGCTGCGGACTGCTCAAAAAATCAAAATTCAAAGTTTTGTCAAGAAATGCTATAAAAAGGTATAGTTTGCACTTTCTATAGCGACCATATGAAAAAGAGGTATGCGTTGTAAAGAAAAATGGGCTAGTACTCAGTTTTTGAAAAATCTGGTATTTCGTGCTTTCTGAAGCTGCGGACTGCTCAAAAAATCAAAATTCAAAATTTTGTCAAGAAATGCTATAAAAAGGTATAGTTTGCACTTTCTATAGCGAACATATGAAAAAGAGGTAGGCGTTGTAAAGAAAAATGGGCTAGTACTCAGTTTTTTGAAAAATCTGGTATTTCGTGCTTTCTGAAGCTGCGGACTGCTCAAAAAATCAAAATTCAAAATTTTGTCAAGAAATGCTATAAAAAGGTATAGCTTGCACTTTCTATAGCGAACATATGAAAAAGAGGTAGGCGTTGTAAAGAAAAATGGGCTAGTACTCAGTTTTTTGAAAAATCTGGTATTTCGTGCTTTCTGAAGCTGCGGACTGCTCAAAAAATGAAAATTCAAAATTTTGTCAAGAAATGCTATAAAAAGGTATAGTTTGCACTTTCTATAGCGAACATATGAAAAAGAGGTAGGCGTTGTAAAGAAAAATGGGCTAGTACTCAGTTTTTTGAAAAATCCGGTATTTCGTGCTTTCTGAAGCTGCGGACTGCTCAAAAAATCAAAATTCAAAATTTTGTCAAGAAATGCTATAAAAAGGTATAGCTTGCACTTTCTATAGCGAACATATGAAAAAGAGGTAGGCGTTGTAAGGAAAAATGGGCTAGTACTCAGTTGTTTGAAAAATCTGGTATTTCGTGCTTTCTGAAGCTGCAGACTGTTCAAAAAATCAAAATTCAAAGTTTTGTCAAGAAATGCTATAAAAAGGTATAGTTTGCACTTTCTATAGCGAACATATGAAAAAGAGTTAGGCGTTGTAAAGAAAAATGGGCTAGTACTCAGTTTTTTGAAAAATCTGGTATTTCGTACTTTCTGAAGTTGCGGACTGCATGAAAATTCAAAATTTTGTCAAGAAATGCTATAAAAAGGTATAGTTTGCACTTTCTATAGCGAACATATGAAAAAGAGGTAGGCGTTGTAAAGAAAAATGGGCTAGTACTCAGTTTTTTGAAAAATCTGGTATTTCGTGCTTTCTGAAGCTGCGGACTGCTCAAAAAATCAAAAGTCAAAATTTTGTCAAGAAATGCTATAAAAAGGTATAGTTTGCACTTTCTATAGCGAACATATGAAAAAGAGGTAGGCGTTGTAAAGAAAAATGGGCTAGTACTCAGTTTTTTGAAAAATCTGGTATTTCGTACTTTCAGAAGCTGCGGACTGTTCAAAAAATCAAAATTCAAAGTTTTGTCAAGAAATGCTATAAAAAGGTATAGTTTGCACTTTCTATAGCGAACATATGAAAAAGAGGTAGGCGTTGTAAAGAAAAATGGGCTAGTACTCAGTTTTTTGAAAAATCTGGTATTTCGTGCTTTCAGAAGCTGCGGACTGTTCAAAAAATCAAAATTCAAAGTTTTGTCAAGAAATGCTATAAAAAGGTATAGTTTGCACTTTCTATAGCGAATATATGAAAAAGAGGTAGGCGTTGTAAAGAAAAATGGGCTAGTACTCAATTTTTTGAAAAATCTGGTATTTCGTGCTTTCTGAAGCTGCGGACTGCTAAAAAAATCAAAATTCAAAATTTTGTCAAGAAATGCTATAAAAAGGTATAGCTTGCACTTTCTATAGCGAACATATGAAAAAGAGGTAGGCGTTGTAAGGAAAAATGGGCTAGTACTCAGTTTTTTGAAAAATCTGGTATTTCGTACTTTCAGAAGCTGCGGACTGTTCAAAAAATCAAAATTCAAAGTTTTGTCAAGAAATGCTATAAAAAGGTATAGTTTGCACTTTCTATAGCGAACATATGAAAAAGAGGTAGGCGTTGTAAAGAAAAATGGGCTAGTACTCAGTTTTTTGAAAAATCTGGTATTTCGTGCTTTCAGAAGCTGCGGACTGTTCAAAAAATCAAAATTCAAAGTTTTGTCAAGAAATGCTATAAAAAGGTATAGTTTGCACTTTCTATAGCGAACATATGAAAAAGAGGTAGGCGTTGTAAAGAAAAATGGGCTAGTACTCAGTTTTTTGAAAAATCTGGTATTTCGTGCTTTCAGAAGCTGCGGACTGTTCAAAAAATCAAAATTCAAAGTTTTGTCAAGAAATGCTATAAAAAGGTATAGCTTGCACTTTCTATAGCGAACATATGAAAAAGAGGTAGGCGTTGTAAGGAAAAATGGGCTAGTACTCAGTTGTTTGAAAAATCTGGTATTTCGTGCTTTCTGAATCTGCGGACTGCTCAAAAAATCAAAATTCAAAATTTTGTCAAGAAATGCTATAAAAAGGTATAGTTTGCACTTTCTATAGCGAACATATGAAAAAGAGGTAGGCGTTGTAAAGAAAAATGGGCTAGTACTCAATTTTTTGAAAAATCTGGTATTTCGTGCTTTCTGAAGCTGCGGACTGCTCAAAAAATCAAAATTCAAAATTTTGTCAAGAAATGCTATAAAAAGGTATAGCTTGTACTTTCTATAGCGAACATATGAAAAAGAGGTAGGCGTTGTAAGGAAAAATGGGCTAGTACTCAGTTTTTTGAAAAATCTGGTATTTCGTACTTTCAGAAGCTGCGGACTGTTCAAAAAATCAAAATTTAAAGTTTTGTCAAGAAATGCTATAAAAAGGTATAGTTTGCACTTTCTATAGCGAACATATGAAAAAGAGGTAGGCGTTGTAAAGAAAAATGGGCTAGTACTCAGTTTTTTGAAAAATCTGGTATTTCGTGCTTTCAGAAGCTGCGGACTGTTCAAAAAATCAAAATTCAAAGTTTTGTCAAGAAATGCTATAAAAAGGTATAGTTTGCACTTTCTATAGCGAACATATGAAAAAGAGGTAGGCGTTGTAAAGAAAAATGGGCTAGTACTCAGTTTTTTGAAAAATCTGGTATTTCGTGCTTTCTGAAGCTGCGGACTGCTCAAAAAATCAAAATTCAAAATTTTGTCAAGAAATGCTATAAAAAGGTATAGCTTGCACTTTCTATAGCGAACATATGAAAAAGAGGTAGGCGTTGTAAGGAAAAATGGGCTAGTACTCAGTTGTTTGAAAAATCTGGTATTTCGTGCTTTCTAAATCTGCGGACTGCTCAAAAAATCAAAATTCAAAATTTTGTCAAGAAATGCTATAAAAAGGTATAGTTTGCACTTTCTATAGCGAACATATGAAAAAGAGGTAGGTGTTGTAAGGAAAAATGGGCTAGTACTCAGTTTTTTGAAAAATTTGTTTTTTCGTGCTTTCAGAAGCTGCAGACTGTTCAAAAAATCAAAATTCAAAGTTTTGTCAAGAAATGCTATAAAAAGGTATAGTTTGCACTTTCTATAGCGAACATATGAAAAAGAGTTAAGCGTTGTAAAGAAAAATGGGCTAGTACTCAGTTTTTTGAAAAATCTGGTATTTCGTGCTTTCTGAAGCTGCGGACTGCTCAAAAAATCAAAAGTCAAAATTTTGTCAAGAAATGCTATAAAAAGGTATAGTTTGCACTTTCTATAGCGAACATATGAAAAAGAGGTAGGCGTTGTAAAGAAAAATGGGCTAGTACTCAGTTTTTTGAAAAATCTGGTATTTCGTGCTTTCTGAAGCTGCGGACTGCTCAAAAAATCAAAATTCAAAATTTTGTCAAGAAATGCTATAAAAAGGTATAGTTTGCACTTTCTATAGCGAACATATGAAAAAGAGGTAGGCGTTGTAAAGAAAAATGGGCTAGTACTCAGTTTTTTGAAAAAATCTGGTATTTCGTACTTTCAGAAGCTGCGGACTGTTCAAAAAATCAAAATTCAAAGTTTTGTCAAGAAATGCTATAAAAAGGTATAGTTTGCACTTTCTATAGCGAACATATGAAAAATGGGCTAGTACTCAGTTTTTTGAAAAATCTGGTATTTCGTGCTTTCTGAAGCTGCGGACTGCTCAAAAAATCAAAATTCAAAGTTTTCTCAAGAAATGCTATAAAAAGGTATAGTTTGCACTTTCTATAGCGAACATATGAAAAAGAGGTAGGCGTTGTAAAGAAAAATGGGCTAGTACTCAGTTTTTTGAAAAATCTGGTATTTCGTGCTTTCTGAATCTGCGTACTGCTCAAAAAATGAAAATTCAAAATTTTGTCAAGAAATGCTATAAAAAGGTATAGTTTGCACTTTCTATAGCGAACATATGAAAAAGAGGTAGGCGTTGTATAGAAAAATAGGCTAGTACTCAGTTTTTTGAAAAATCTGGTATTTCGTGCTTTCTGAAGCTGCGGACTGCTCAAAAAATCAAAATTCAAAGTTTTCTCAAGAAATGCTATAAAAAGGTATAGTTTGCACTTTCTATAGCGAATATATGAAAAAGAGGTAGGCGTTGTAAAGAAAAATGGGCTAGTACTCAGTTTTTTGAAAAATCTGGTATTTCGTGCTTTCTGAAGCTGCGGACTGCTCAAAAAATCAAAAGTCAAAATTTTGTCAAGAAATGCTATAAAAAGGTATAGTTTGCACTTTCTATAGCGAACATATGAAAAAGAGGTAGGCGTTGTAAAGAAAAATGGGCTAGTACTCAGTTTTTTGAAAAATCTGGTATTTCGTACTTTCAGAAGCTGCGGACTGTTCAAAAAATCAAAATTCAAAGTTTTGTCAAGAAATGCTATAAAAAGGTATAGTTTGCACTTTCTATAGCGAACATATGAAAAATGGGCTAGTACTCAGTTTTTTGAAAAATCTGGTATTTCGTGCTTTCTGAAGCTGCGGACTGCTCAAAAAATCAAAATTCAAAGTTTTCTCAAGAAATGCTATAAAAAGGTATAGTTTGCACTTTCTATAGCGAACATATGAAAAAGAGGTAGGCGTTGTAAAGAAAAATGGGCTAGTACTCAGTTTTTTGAAAAATCTGGTATTTCGTGCTTTCTGAATCTGCGTACTGCTCAAAAAATGAAAATTCAAAATTTTGTCAAGAAATGCTATAAAAAGGTATAGTTTGCACTTTCTATAGCGAACATATGAAAAAGAGGTAGGCGTTGTATAGAAAAATAGGCTAGTACTCAGTTTTTTGAAAAATCTGGTATTTCGTGCTTTCTGAAGCTGCGGACTGCTCAAAAAATCAAAATTCAAAGTTTTCTCAAGAAATGCTATAAAAAGGTATAGTTTGCACTTTCTATAGCGAATATATGAAAAAGAGGTAGGCGTTGTAAAGAAAAATGGGCTAGTACTCAGTTTTTTGAAAAATCTGGTATTTCGTGCTTTCTGAAGCTGCGGACTGCTCAAAAAATCAAAATTCAAAGTTTTCTCAAGAAATGCTATAAAAAGGTATAGTTTCCACTTTCTATAGCGAACATATGAAAAAGAGGTAGGCGTTGTAAAGAAAAATGGGCTAGTACTCAGTTTTTTGAAAAATCTGGTATTTCGTGCTTTCAGAAGCTGCGGACTATTCAAAAAATCAAAATTCAAAGTTTTGTCAAAAAATGCTATAAAAATGTATAGTTTGCACTTTAAATAGCGAACATATGAAAAAGAGGTAGGCGTTGTAAAGAAAAATGGGCTAGTACTCAGTTTTTTGAAAAATCTGGTATTTCGTGCTTTCTGAAGCTGCGGACTGCTCAAAAAATCAAAATTCAAAATTTTGTCAAGAAATGCTATAAAAAGGTATAGCTTGCACTTTCTATAGCGAACATATGAAAAAGAGGTAGGCGTTGTAAGGAAAAATGGGCTAGTACTCAGTTGTTTGAAAAATCTGGTATTTCGTGCTTTCTGAATCTGCGGACTGCTCAAAAAATCAAAATTCAAAATTTTGTCAAGAAATGCTATAAAAAGGTATAGTTTGCACTTTTTATAGCGAACATATGAAAAAGAGGTAGGTGTTGTAAGGAAAAATGGGCTAGTACTCAGTTTTTTGAAAAATCTGGTATTTCGTGCTTTCAGAAGCTGCAGACTGTTCAAAAAATCAAAATTCAAAGTTTTGTCAAGAAATGCTATAAAAAGGTATAGTTTGCACTTTTTATAGCGAATATATGAAAAAGAGTTAGGCGTTGTAAAGAAAAATGGGCTAGTACTCAGTTTTTTGAAAAATCTGGTATTTCGTACTTTCTGAAGTTGCGGACTGCATGAAAATTCAAAATTTTGTCAAGAAATGCTATAAAAAGGTATAGTTTACACTTTCTATAGCGAACATATGAAAAAGAGGTAGGCGTTGTAAAGAAAAATGGGCTAGTACTCAGTTTTTTGAAAAATCTGGTATTTCGTGCTTTCAGAAGCTGCGGACTGTTCAAAAAATCAAAATTCAAAGTTTTGTCAAGAAATGCTATAAAAAGGTATAGTTTGCACTTTCTATAGCGAACATATGAAAAAGAGGTAGGCGTTGTATAGAAAAATAGGCTAGTACTCAGTTTTTTGAAAAATCTGGTATTTCGTGCTTTCTGAAGCTGCGGACTGCTCAAAAAATCAAAATTCAAAGTTTTCTCAAGAAATGCTATAAAAAGGTATAGTTTGCACTTTCTATAGCGAATATATGAAAAAGAGGTAGGCGTTGTAAAGAAAAATGGGCTAGTACTCAGTTTTTTGAAAAATCTGGTATTTCGTGCTTTCTGAAGCTGCGGACTGCTCAAAAAATCAAAATTCAAAGTTTTCTCAAGAAATGCTATAAAAAGGTATAGTTTCCACTTTCTATAGCGAACATATGAAAAAGAGGTAGGCGTTGTAAAGAAAAATGGGCTAGTACTCAGTTTTTTGAAAAATCTGGTATTTCGTGCTTTCAGAAGCTGCGGACTATTCAAAAAATCAAAATTCAAAGTTTTGTCAAAAAATGCTATAAAAATGTATAGTTTGCACTTTAAATAGCGAACATATGAAAAAGAGGTAGGCGTTGTAAAGAAAAATGGGCTAGTACTCAGTTTTTTGAAAAATCTGGTATTTCGTGCTTTCTGAAGCTGCGGACTGCTCAAAAAATCAAAATTCAAAATTTTGTCAAGAAATGCTATAAAAAGGTATAGCTTGCATTTTCTATAGCGAACATATGAAAAAGAGGTAGGCGTTGTAAGGAAAAATGGGCTAGTACTCAGTTGTTTGAAAAATCTGGTATTTCGTGCTTTCTGAAGCTGCGGACTGCTCAAAAAATCAAAATTCAAAATTTTGTCAAGAAATGCTATAAAAAGGTATAGTTTGCACTTTTTATAGCGAACATATGAAAAAGAGGTAGGTGTTGTAAGGAAAAATGGGCTAGTACTCAGTTTTTTGAAAAATCTGGTATTTCGTGCTTTCAGAAGCTGCAGACTGTTCAAAAAATCAAAATTCAAAGTTTTGTCAAGAAATGCTATAAAAAGGTATAGTTTGCACTTTTTATAGCGAACATATGAAAAAGAGTTAGGCGTTGTAAAGAAAAATGGGCTAGTACTCAGTTTTTTGAAAAATCTGGTATTTCGTACTTTCTGAAGTTGCGGACTGCATGAAAATTCAAAATTTTGTCAAGAAATGCTATAAAAAGGTATAGTTTACACTTTCTATAGCGAACATATGAAAAAGAGGTAGGCGTTGTAAAGAAAAATGGGCTAGTACTCAGTTTTTTGAAAAATCTGGTATTTCGTGCTTTCTGAAGCTGCGGACTGCTCAAAAAATCAAAAGTCAAAATTTTGTTAAGAAATGCTATAAAAAGGTATAGTTTGCACTTTCTATAGCGAACATATGAAAAAGAGGTAGGCGTTGTAAAGAAAAATGGGCTAGTACTCAGTTTTTTGAAAAATCTGGTATTTCGTGCTTTCTGAAGCTGCGGACTGCTCAAAAAATCAAAATTCAAAATTTTGTCAAGAAATGCTATAAAAAGGTATAGTTTGCACTTTCTATAGCGAACATATGAAAAAGAGGTAGGCGTTGTAAAGAAAAATGGGCTAGTACTCAGTTTTTTGAAAAAATCTGGTATTTCGTACTTTCAGAAGCTGCGGACTGTTCAAAAAATCAAAATTCAAAGTTTTGTCAAGAAATGCTATAAAAAGGTATAGTTTGCACTTTCTATAGCGAACATATGAAAAATGGGCTAGTACTCAGTTTTTTGAAAAATATGGTATTTCGTGCTTTCTGAAGCTGCGGACTGCTCAAAAAATCAAAATTCAAAGTTTTCTCAAGAAATGCTATAAAAAGGTATAGTTTGCACTTTCTATAGCGAACATATGAAAAAGAGGTAGGCGTTGTAAGGAAAAATGGGCTAGTACTCAGTTGTTTGAAAAATCTGGTATTTCGTGCTTTCTGAATCTGCGGACTGCTCAAAAAATCAAAATTCAAAATTTTGTCAAGAAATGTTATAAAAAGGTATAGTTTGCACTTTCTATAGCGAACATATGAAAAAGAGGTAGGTGTTGTAAGGAAAAATGGGCTAGTACTCAGTTTTTTGAAAAATCTGGTATTTCGTGCTTTCAGAAGCTGCGGACTGCTCAAAAAATCAAAAGTCAAAATTTTGTGAAGAAATGCTATAAAAAGGTATAGTTTGCACTTTCTATAGCGAACATATGAAAAAGAGGTAGGCGTTGTAAAGAAAAATGGGCTAGTACTCAGTTTTTTGAAAAATCTGGTATTTCGTACTTTCTGAAGTTGCGGACTGCATGAAAATTCAAAATTTTGTCAAGAAATGCTATAAAAAGGTATAGTTTGCACTTTCTATAGCGAACATATGAAAAAGAGGTAGGCGTTGTAAAGAAAAATGGGCTAGTACTCAGTTTTTTGAAAAATCTGGTATTTCGTGCTTTCTGAAGCTGCGGACTGCTCAAAAAATCAAAAGTCAAAATTTTGTGAAGAAATGCTATAAAAAGGTATAGTTTGCACTTTCTATAGCGAACATATGAAAAAGAGGTAGGCGTTGTAAAGAAAAATGGGCTAGTACTCAGTTTTTTGAAAAATCTGGTATTTCGTACTTTCAGAAGCTGCGGACTGTTCAAAAAATCAAAATTCAAAGTTTTGTCAAGAAATGCTATAAAAAGGTATAGTTTGCACTTTCTATAGCGAACATATGAAAAATGGGCTAGTACTCAGTTTTTTGAAAAATCTGGTATTTCGTGCTTTCTGAAGCTGCGGACTGCTCAAAAAATCAAAATTCAAAGTTTTCTCTAGAAATGCTATAAAAAGGTATAGTTTGCACTTTCTATAGCGAACATATGAAAAAGAGGTAGGCGTTGTAAAGAAAAATGGGCTAGTACTCAGTTTTTTGAAAAATCTGGTATTTCGTGCTTTCTGAATCTACGGACTGCTCAAAAAATGAAAATTCAAAATTTTGTCAAGAAATGCTATAAAAAGGTATAGTTTGCACTTTCTATAGCGAACATATGAAAACGAGGTAGGCGTTGTAAAGAAAAATAGGCTAGTACTCAGTTTTTTGAAAAATCTGGTATTTCGTGCTTTCTGAAGCTGCGGACTGCTCAAAAAATCAAAATTCAAAGTTTTCTCAAGAAATGCTATAAAAAGGTATAGTTTGCACTTTCTATAGCGAACATATGAAAAAGAGGTAGGCGTTGTAAAGAAAAATGGGCTAGTACTCAGTTTTTTGAAAAATCTGGTATTTCGTGCTTTTAGAAGCTGCGGACTGTTCAAAAAATCAAAATTCAAAGTTTTGTCAAGAAATGCTATAAAAAGGTATAGTTTGCACTTTCTATAGCGAACATATGAAAAAGAGGTAGGCGTTGTAAAGAAAAATGGGCTAGTACTCAGTTTTTTGAAAAATCTGGTATTTCGTGCTTTCTGAAGCTGCGGACTGCTCAAAAAATCAAAATTCAAAATTTTGTCAAGAAATGTTATAAAAAGGTATAGCTTGCACTTTCTATAGCGAACATATGAAAAAGAGGTAGGCGTTGTAAGGAAAAATGGGCTAGTACTCAGTTTTTTTAAAAATCTGGTATTTCGTGCTTTCTGAATCTGCGGACTGCTCAAAAAATCAAAATTCAAAATTTTGTCAAGAAATGCTATAAAAAGGTATAGTTTGCACTTTCCATAGCGAACATATGAAAAAGAAGTAGGTGTTGTAAGGAAAAATGGGCTAGTACTCAGTTTTTTAAAAAATCTGGTATTTCGTGCTTTCAGAAGCTGCAGACTGTTCAAAAAATCAAAATTCAAAGTTTTGTCAAGAAATGCTATAAAAAGGTATAGTTTGCACTTTCTATAGCGAACATATGAAAAAGAGGTAGGCGTTGTAAAGAAAAATGGGCTAGCACTCAGTTTTTTGAAAAATCTGGTATTTCGTACTTTCTGAAGTTGCGGACTGCATGAAAATTCAAAATTTTGTCAAGAAATGCTATAAAAAGGTATAGTTTGCACTTTCTATAGCGAACATATGAAAAAGAGGTAGGCGTTGTAAAGAAAAATGGGCTAGTACTCAGTTTTTTGAAAAATCTGGTATTTCGTGCTTTCTGAAGCTGCGGACTGCTCAAAAAATGAAAATTCAAAATTTTGTCAAGAAATGCTATAAAAAGGTATAGTTTGCACTTTCTATAGCGAACATATGAAAAAGAGGTAGGCGTTGTAAAGAAAAATGGGCTAGTACTCAGTTTTTTGAAAAATCTGGTATTTCGTACTTTCAGAAGCTGCGGACTGTTCAAAAAATCAAAATTCAAAGTTTTGTCAAGAAATGCTATAAAAAGGTATAGTTTGCACTTTCTATAGCGAACATATGAAAAATGGCTAGTACTCAGTTTTTTGAAAAATCTGGTATTTCGTGCTTTCTGAAGCTGCGGACTGCTCAAAAAATCAAAATTCAAAGTTTTCTCAAGAAATGCTATAAAAAGGTATAGTTTGCACTTTCTATAGCGAACATATGAAAAAGAGGTAGGCGTTGTAAAGAAAAATGGGCTAGTACTCAGTTTTTTGAAAAATCTGGTATTTCGTGCTTTCAGAAGCTGCGGACTGTTCAAAAAATCAAAATTCAAAGTTTTGTCAAGAAATGCTATAAAAAGGTATAGTTTGCACTTTCTATAGCGAACATCTGAAAAAGAGGTAGGCGTTGTAAAGAAAAATTGGCTAGTACTCAGTTTTTTGAAAAATCCGGTATTTCGTGCTTTCTAAAGCTGCGGACTGCTCAAAAAATGAAAATTCAAAATTTTGACAAGAAATGCTATAAAAAGGTATAGTTTGCACTTTCTGTAACGAACATATGAAAAAGAGGTAGGCGTTGTAAAGAAAAATGGGCTAGTACTCAGTTTTTTGAAAAATCTGGTATTTCGTGCTTTCTGAAGCTGCGGACTGCTCAAAAAATCAAAATTCAAAGTTTTCTCAAGAAATGCTATAAAAAGGTATAGTTTGCACTTTCTATAGCGAACATATGAAAAAGAGGTAGGCGTTGTAAAGAAAAATGGGCTAGTACTCAGTTTTTTAAAAAATCTGGTATTTCGTGCTTTCAGAAGCTGCGGACTGTTCAAAAAATCAAAATTCAAAGTTTTGTCAAGAAATGCTATAAAAAGGTATAGTTTGCACTTTCTATAGCGAACATATGAAAAAGAGGTAGGCGTTGTAAAGAAAAATGGGCTAGTACTCAGTTTTTTGAAAAATCTGGTATTTCGTGTTTTCAGAAGCTGCGGACTGTTCAAAAAATCAAAATTCAAAGTTTTCTCAAGAAATGCTATAAAAAGGTATAGTTTGCACTTTCTATAGCGAACATATGAAAAAGAGGTAGGCGTTGTAAAGAAAAATGGGCTAGTACTCAGTTTTTTGAAAAATCTGGTATTTCGTGCTTTCAGAAGCTGCGGACTGTTCAAAAAATCAAAATTCAAAGTTTTGTCAAGAAATGCTATAAAAAGGTATAGTTTGCACTTTCTATAGCGAACATATGAAAAAGAGGTAGGCGTTGTAAAGAAAAATGGGCTAGTACTCAGTTTTTTGAAAAATCTGGTATTTCGTGCTTTCTGAAGCTGCGGACTGCTCAAAAAATCAAAAGTCAAAATTTTGTCAAGAAATGCTATAAAAAGGTATAGTTTGCACTTTCTATAGCGAACATATGAAAAAGAGGTAGGCGTTGTAAAGAAAAATGGGCTAGTACTCAGTTTTTTGAAAAATCTGGTATTTCGTGCTTTCTGAAGCTGCGGACTGCTCAAAAAATCAAAATTCAAAATTTTGTCAAGAAATGCTATAAAAAGGTATAGTTTGCACTTTCTATAGCGAACATATGAAAAAGAGGTAGGCGTTGTAAAGAAAAATGGGCTAGTACTCAGTTTTTTGAAAAAATCTGGTATTTCGTACTTTCAGAAGCTGCGGACTGTTCAAAAAATCAAAATTCAAAGTTTTGTCAAGAAATGCTATAAAAAGGTATAGTTTGCACTTTCTATAGCGAACATATGAAAAATGGGCTAGTACTCAGTTTTTTGAAAAATCTGGTATTTCGTGCTTTCTGAAGCTGCGGACTGCTCAAAAAATCAAAATTCAAAGTTTTCTCAAGAAATGCTATAAAAAGGTATAGTTTGCACTTTCTATAGCGAACATATGAAAAAGAGGTAGGCGTTGTAAAGAAAAATGGGCTAGTACTCAGTTTTTTGAAAAATCTGGTATTTCGTGCTTTCAGAAGCTGCGGACTGTTCAAAAAATCAAAATTCAAAGTTTTGTCAAGAAATGCTATAAAAAGGTATAGTTTGCACTTTCTATAGCGAACATCTGAAAAAGAGGTAGGCGTTGTAAAGAAAAATTGGCTAGTACTCAGTTTTTTGAAAAATCCGGTATTTCGTGCTTTCTGAAGCTGCGGACTGCTCAAAAAATGAAAATTCAAAATTTTGACAAGAAATGCTATAAAAAGGTATAGTTTGCACTTTCTGTAACGAACATATGAAAAAGAGGTAGGCGTTGTAAAGAAAAATGGGCTAGTACTCAGTTTTTTGAAAAATCTGGTATTTCGTGCTTTCTGAAGCTGCGGACTGCTCAAAAAATCAAAATTCAAAATTTTGTCAAGAAATGCTATAAAAAGGTATAGCTTGCACTTTCTATAGCGAACATATGAAAAAGAGGTAGGCGTTGTAAGGAAAAATGAGCTAGTACTCAGTTTTTTTAAAAATCTGGTATTTCGTGCTTTCTGAATCTGCGGACTGCTCAAAAAATCAAAATTCAAAATTTTGTCAAGAAATGCTATAAAAAGGTATAGTTTGCACTTTCTATAGCGAACATATGAAAAAGAGGTAGGTGTTGTAAGGAAAAATGGGCTAGTACTCAGTTTTTTGAAAAATCTGGTATTTCGTGCTTTCAGAAGCTGCAGACTGTTCAAAAAATCAAAATTCAAAGTTTTGTCAAGAAATGCTATAAAAAGGTATAGTTTGCACTTTCTATAGCGAACATATGAAAAAGAGGTAGGCGTTGTAAAGAAAAATGGGCTAGTACTCAGTTTTTTGAAAAATCTGGTATTTCGTGCTTTCTGAAGCTGCGGACTGCTCAAAAAATCAAAATTCAAAGTTTTGTCAAGAAATGCTATAAAAAGGTATAGTTTGCACTTTCTATTGCGAACATATGAAAAAGAGGTAGGCGTTGTAAAGAAAAATGGGCTAGTACTCAGTTTTTTGAAAAATCTGGTATTTCGTGCTTTCTGAAACTGCGGACTGCTCAAAAAATAAAAATTCAAAATTTTGTCAAGAAATGCTATAAAAAGGTATAGTTTGCACTTTCTATAGCGAACATATGAAAAAGAGGTAGGCGTTGTAAAGAAAAATGGGCTAGTACTCAGTTTTTTGAAAAATCTGGTATTTCGTGCTTTCTGAAGCTGCGGACTGTTCAAAAAATCAAAATTCAAAGTTTTCTCAAGAAATGCTATAAAAAGGTATAGTTTGCACTTTCTATTGCGAACATATGAAAAAGAGGTAGGCGTTGTAAAGAAAAATTGGCTAGTACTCAGTTTTTTGAAAAATCCGGTATTTCGTGCTTTCTGAAACTGCGGACTGCTCAAAAAATGAAAATTCAAAATTTTGTCAAGAAATGCTATAAAAAGGTATAGTTTGCACTTTCTGTAACGAACATATGAAAAAGAGGTAGGCGTTGTAAAGAAAAATGGGCTAGTACTCAGTTTTTTGAAAAATCTGGTATTTCGTGCTTTCTGAAGTTGCGGACTGCATGAAAATTCAAAATTTTGTCAAGAAATGCTATAAAAAGGTATAGTTTGCACTTTCTATAGCGAACATATGAAAAAGAGGTAGGCGTTGTAAAGAAAAATGGGCTAGTACTCAGTTTTTTGAAAAATCTGGTATTTCGTGCTTTCTGAATCTGCGGACTGCTCAAAAAATCAAAATTCAAAATTTTGTCAAGAAATGCTATAAAAAGGTATAGTTTGCACTTTCTATAGCGAACATATGAAAAAGAGGTAGGCGTTGTAAAGAAAAATGGGCTAGTACTCAGTTTTTTGAAAAATCTGGTATTTCGTGCTTTCTGAAGCTGCGGACTGCTCAAAAAATCAAAAGTCAAAATTTTGTCAAGAAATGCTATAAAAAGGTATAGTTTGCACTTTCTATAGCGACCATATGAAAAAGAGGTATGCGTTGTAAAGAAAAATGGGCTAGTACTCAGTTTTTTGAAAAATCTGGTATTTCGTACTTTCTGAAGCTGCGGACTGCTCAAAAAATGAAAATTCAAAATTTTGTCAAGAAATGCTATAAAAAGGTATAGTTTGCACTTTCTATAGCGAACATATGAAAAAGAGGTATGCGTTGTAAAGAAAAATGGGCTAGTACTCAGTTTTTTGAAAAATCTGGTATTTCGTACTTTCTGAAGCTGCGGACTGCTCAAAAAATGAAAATTCAAAATTTTGTCAAGAAATGCTATAAAAAGGTATAGTTTGCACTTTCTATAGCGAACATATGAAAAAGAGGTAGGCGTTGTAAGGAAAAATGGGCTAGTACTCAATTTTTTGAAAAATCTGGTATTTCGTGCTTTCTGAATCTGCGGACTGCTCAAAAAATCAAAATTCAAAGTTTTGTCAAGAAATGTTATAAAAAGGTATAGTTTGCACTTTATATAGCGACTATATGAAAAAGAGGTAGGCGTTGTAAAGAAAAATGGGCTAGTACTCAATTTTTTGAAAAATCTGGTATTTCGTGTTTTCTGAATTTTCGGACTGCTCAAAAAATGAAAATTCAAAATTTTGTCAAGAAATGCTATAAAAAGGTATAGTTTGCACTTTCTGTAACGAACATATGAAAAAGAGGTAGGCGTTGTAAAGAAAAATGGGCTAGTACTCAGTTTTTTGAAAAATCTGGTATTTCGTGCTTTCTGAAGGTGCGGACTGCTCAAAAAATGAAAATTCAAAATTTTGTCAAGAAATGCTATAAAAAGGTATAGTTTGCACTTTCTATAGCGAACATATGAAAAAGAGGTAGGCGTTGTAAAGAAAAATGGGCTAGTACTCAGTTTTTTGAAAAATCTGGTATTTCGTGTTTTCTGAAGCTGCGGACTGCTAAAAAAATGAAAATTCAAAATTTTGTCAAGAAATGCTATAATAAGGTATATTTCGCACTTTCTATAGCGACCATATGAAAAAGAGGTAGGCGTTGTAAAGAAAAATGGGCTAGTACTCAGTTTTTTTAAAAATCTGGTATTTCGTGCTTTCTGAAGCTGCGGACTGCTCAAAAAATGAAAATTCAAAATTTTGTCAAGAAATGCTATAAAAAGGTATAGTTTGCACTTTCTATAGCGAACATATGAAAAAGAGGTAGGCGTTGTAAATAAAAATGGGCTAGTACTCAGTTTTTTGAAAAATCTGGTATTTCGTGCTTTTTGAAGCTGCGGACTGCTCAAAAAATGAAAATTCAAAATTTTGTCAAGAAATTCTATAAAAAGGTATAGTTTGCACTTTCTATAGCGACCATATGAAAAAGAGATAGGCGTTGTAAAGAAAAATGGGCTAGTACTCAGTTTTTTAAAAAATCAGGTATTTCGTGCTTTCTGAAGCTGCGGACTGCTCAAAAAATGAAAATTCAAAATTTTGTCAAGAAATGCTATAAAAAGGTATAGTTTGCACTTTCTATAGCGAACATATGAAAAAGAGGTAGGCGTTGTAAAGAAAAATGGGCTAGTACTCAGTTTTTTGAAAAATCTGGTATTTCGTGCTTTCTGAAGGTGCGGACTGCTCAAAAAATGAAAATTCAAAATTTTGTCAAGAAATGCTATAAAAAGGTATATTTTGCACTTTCTGTAGCGACCATATGAAAAAGAGGTAGGCGTTGTAAAGAAAAATGGGCTAGTACTCAGTTTTTTGAAAAATCAGGTATTTCGTGCTTTCTGAAGCTGCGGACTGCTCAAAAAATGAAAATTCAAAATTTTGTCAAGAAATGCTATAAAAAGGTATAGTTTGCACTTTCTGTAGCGAACATATGAAAAAGAGGTAGGCGTTGTAAAGAAAAATGGGCTAGTACTCAGTTTTTTGAAAAATCTGGTATTTCGTGCTTTCTGAAGGTGCGGACTGCTCAAAAAATGAAAATTCAAAATTTTGTCAAGAAATGCTATAAAAAGGTATATTTTGCACTTTCTGTAGCGACCATATGAAAAAGAGGTAGGCGTTGTAAAGAAAAATGGGCTAGTACTCAGTTTTTTGAAAAATCAGGTATTTCGTGCTTTCTGAAGCTGCGGACTGCTCAAAAAATGAAAATTCAAAATTTTGTCAAGAAATGCTATAAAAAGGTATATTTTGCACTTTCTATAGCGACCATATGAAAAAGAGGTAGGCGTTGTAAAGAAAAATAGGCTAGTACTCAGTTTTTTGAAAAATCAGGTATTTCGTGCTTTCTGAAGCTGCGGACTGCTCAAAAAATGAAAATTCAAAATTTTGTCAAGAAATGCTTTAAAAAGGTATAGTTTGCACTTTCTATAGCGACCATATGAAAAAGAGGTAGGCGTTGTAAAGAAAAATGGGCTAGTACTCAGTTTTTTGAAAAATCTGGTATTTCGTGCTTTCTGAAGCTGCGGACTGCTCAAAAAATAAAAATTCAAAATTTTGTCAAGAAATGCTATAAAAAGGTATAGTTTGCTCTTTCTATAGCGAACATATGAAAAAGAGGTAGGCGTTGTAAAGAAAAATGGGCTAGTACTCAGTTTTTTGAAAAATCTGGTATTTCGTGCTTTCAGAAGCTGCGGACTGCTCAAAAATGAAAATTCAAAATTTTGATAAGAAATGCTATAAAAAGGTATATTTTGCTCTTTCTATAGCGAACATATGAAAAATAGGTAGGCGTTGTAAAGAAAAATGGGCTAGTACTCAGTTTTTTGAAAAATCTGGTATTTCGTGCTTTCTGAAGCTGCGGACTGCTCAAAAAATGAAAATTCAAAATTTTGTCAAGAAATGCTTTAAAAAGGTATAGTTTGCACTTTCTATAGCGACCATATGAAAAAGAGGTAGGCGTTGTAAAGAAAAATGGGCTAGTACTCAGTTTTTTGAAAAATCTGGTATTTCGTGCTTTCTGAAGCTGCGGACTGCTCATAAATGAAAATTCAAAATTTTGTCAAGAAATGCTATAAAAAGGTATAGTTTGCTCTTTCTATAGCGAACATATGAAAAAGAGGTAGGCGTTGTAAAGAAAAATGGGCTAGTACTCAGTTTTTTGAAAAATCTGGTATTTCGTGCTTTCTGAAGCTGCGGACTGCTCATAAATGAAAATTCAAAATTTTGTCAAGAAATGCTATAAAAAGGTATAGTTTGCACTTTCTATAGCGAACATATGAAAAAGAGGTAGGCGTTGTAAAGAAAAATTGCCTAGTACTCAATTTTCTGAAAAATCTTTTATTTCGTGCTTTCTGAATCTGCGGACTGCTCAAAAAATCAAAATTCAAAGTTTTGTCAAGAAATGTTATAAAAAGGTATAGTTTGCACTTTATATAGCGACTATATGAAAAAGAGGTAGGCGTTGTAAAGAAAAATGGGCTAGTACTCAATTTTTTGAAAAATCTGGTATTTCGTGTTTTCTGAATTTGCGAACTGCTCAAAAAATGAAAATTCAAAATTTTGTCAAGAAATGCTATAAAAAGGTATAGTTTGCACTTTCTGTAACGAACATATGAAAAAGAGGTAGGCGTTGTAAAGAAAAATGGGCTAGTACTCAGTTTTTTGAAAAATCTGGTATTTCGTGCTTTCTGAAGGTGCGGACTGCTCAAAAAATGAAAATTCAAAATTTTGTCAAGAAATGCTATAAAAAGGTATATTTTGCACTTTCTGTAGCGACCATATGAAAAAGAGGTAGGCGTTGTAAAGAAAAATGGGCTAGTACTCAGTTTTTTGAAAAATCAGGTATTTCGTGCTTTCTGAAGCTGCGGACTGCTCAAAAAATGAAAATTCAAAATTTTGTCAAGAAATGCCATAAAAAGGTATATTTTGCACTTTCTATAGCGACCATATGAAAAAGAGGTAGGCGTTGTAAAGAAAAATAGGCTAGTACTCAGTTTTTTGAAAAATCAGGTATTTCGTGCTTTCTGAAGCTGCGGACTGCTCAAAAAATGAAAATTCAAAATTTTGTCAAGAAATGCTTTAAAAAGGTATAGTTTGCACTTTCTATAGCGACCATATGAAAAAGAGGTAGGCGTTGTAAAGAAAAATGGGCTAGTACTCAGTTTTTTGAAAAATCTGGTATTTCGTGCTTTCTGAAGCTGCGGACTGCTCAAAAAATAAAAATTCAAAATTTTGTCAAGAAATGCTATAAAAAGGTATAGTTTGCTCTTTCTATAGCGAACATATGAAAAAGAGGTAGGCGTTGTAAAGAAAAATGGGCTAGTACTCAGTTTTTTGAAAAATCTGGTATTTCGTGCTTTCTGAAGCTGCGGACTGCTCAAAAATGAAAATTCAAAATTTTGTCAAGAAATGCTATAAAAAGGTATATTTTGCTCTTTCTATAGCGAACATATGAAAAATAGGTAGGCGTTGTAAAGAAAAATGGGCTAGTACTCAGTTTTTTGAAAAATCTGGTATTTCGTGCTTTCTGAAGCTGCGGACTGCTCAAAAAATGAAAATTCAAAATTTTGTCAAGAAATGCTTTAAAAAGGTATAGTTTGCACTTTCTATAGCGACCATATGAAAAAGAGGTAGGCGTTGTAAAGAAAAATGGGCTAGTACTCAGTTTTTTGAAAAATCTGGTATTTCGTGCTTTCTGAAGCTGCGGACTGCTCATAAATGAAAATTCAAAATTTTGTCAAGAAATGCTATAAAAAGGTATAGTTTGCTCTTTCTATAGCGAACATATGAAAAAGAGGTAGGCGTTGTAAAGAAAAATGGGCTAGTACTCAGTTTTTTGAAAAATCTGGTATTTCGTGCTTTCTGAAGCTGCGGACTGCTCAAAAAATGAAAATTCAAAATTTTGTCAAGAAATGCTATAAAAAGGTATAGTTTGCACTTTCTATAGCGAACATATGAAAAAGAGGTAGGCGTTGTAAAGAAAAATTGGCTAGTACTCAGTTTTTTGAAAAATCCGGTATTTCGTACTTTCTGAAGCTGCGGACTGCTCAAAAAATGAAAATTCAAAATTTTGTCAAGAAATGCTATAAAAAGGTATAGTTTGCACTTTCTATAGCGAACATATGAAAAAGAGGTAGGCGTTGTAAAGAAAAATTGCCTAGTACTCAATTTTCTGAAAAATCTGGTATTTCGTGCTTTCTGAATCTGCGGACTGCTCAAAAAATCAAAATTCAAAGTTTTGTCAAGAAATGTTATAAAAAGGTATAGTTTGCACTTTATATAGCGACTATATGAAAAAGAGGTAGGCGTTGTAAAGAAAAATGGGCTAGTACTCAATTTTTTGAAAAATCTGGTATTTCGTGTTTTCTGAAGCTGCGGACTGCTAAAAAAATGAAAATTCAAAATTTTGTCAAGAAATCCTATAAAAAGGTATAGTTTGCACTTTCTGTAACGAACATATGAAAAAGAGGTAGGCGTTGTAAAGAAAAATGGGCTAGTACTCAGTTTTTTGAAAAATCTGGTATTTCGTGCTTTCTGAAGGTGCGGACTGCTCAAAAAATGAAAATTCAAAATTTTGTCAAGAAATCCTATAAAAAGGTATAGTTTGCACTTTCTATAGCGAACATATGAAAAAGAGGTAGGCGTTGTAAAGAAAAATGGGCTAGTACTCAGTTTTTTGAAAAATCTGGTATTTCGTGTTTTCTGAAGCTGCGGACTGCTAAAAAAATGAAAATTCAAAATTTTGTCAAGAAATGCTATAATAAGGTATATTTCGCACTTTCTATAGCGACCATATGAAAAAGAGGTAGGCGTTGTAAAGAAAAATGGGCTAGTACTCAGTTTTTTTAAAAATCTGGTATTTCGTGCTTTCTGAAGCTGCGGACTGCTCAAAAAATGAAAATTCAAAATTTTGTCAAGAAATGCTATAAAAAGGTATAGTTTGCACTTTCTATAGCGAACATATGAAAAAGAGGTAGGCGTTGTAAATAAAAATGGGCTAGTACTCAGTTTTTTGAAAAATCTGGTATTTCGTGCTTTTTGAAGCTGCGGACTGCTCAAAAAATGAAAATTCAAAATTTTGTCAAGAAATTCTATAAAAAGGTATAGTTTGCACTTTCTATAGCGACCATATGAAAAAGAGATAGGCGTTGTAAAGAAAAATGGGCTAGTACTCAGTTTTTTGAAAAATCTGGTATTTCGTGCTTTCTGAAGCTGCGGACTGCTCAAAAAATGAAAATTCAAAATTTTGTCAAGAAATGCTATAAAAAGGTATAGTTTGCACTTTCTATAGCGACCATATGAAAAAGAGATAGGCGTTGTAAAGAAAAATGGGCTAGTACTCAGTTTTTTAAAAAATCAGGTATTTCGTGCTTTCTGAAGCTGCGGACTGCTCAAAAAATGAAAATTCAAAATTTTGTCAAGAAATGCTATAAAAAGGTATAGTTTGCACTTTCTATAGCGAACATATGAAAAAGAGATAGGCGTTGTAAAGAAAAATGGGCTAGTACTCAGTTTTTTAAAAAATCAGGTATTTCGTGCTTTCTGAAGCTGCGGACTGCTCAAAAAATGAAAATTCAAAATTTTGTCAAGAAATGCTATAAAAAGGTATAGTTTGCACTTTCTATAGCGAACATATGAAAAAGAGGTAGGCGTTGTAAAGAAAAATGGGCTAGTACTCAGTTTTTTGAAAAATCAGGTATTTCGTGCTTTCTGAAGCTGCGGACTGCTCAAAAAATGAAAATTCAAAATTTTGTCAAGAAATGCTATAAAAAGGTATAGTTTGCACTTTCTATAGCGAACATATGAAAAAGAGGTAGGCGTTGTAAATAAAAATGGGCTAGTACTCAGTTTTTTGAAAAATCTGGTATTTCGTGCTTTCTGAAGCTGCGGACTGCTCAAAAAATCAAAATTCAAAGTTTTGTCAAGAAATGCTATAAAAAGGTATAGTTTGCACTTTCTATAGCGACCATATGAAAAAGAGATAGGCGTTGTAAAGAAAAATGGGCTAGTACTCAGTTTTTTGAAAAATCTGGTATTTCGTGCTTTCTGAAGCTGCGGACTGCTCAAAAAATGAAAATTCAAAATTTTGTCAAGAAATGCTATAAAAAGGTATAGTTTGCACTTTCTATAGCGAACATATGAAAAAGAGGTAGGCGTTGTAAAGAAAAATTGCCTAGTACTCAATTTTTTGAAAAATCTGGTATTTCGTGCTTTCTGAATCTGCGGACTGCTCAAAAAATCAAATTTCAAAGTTTTGTCAAGAAATGTTATAAAAAGGTATAGTTTGCACTTTATATAGCGACTATATGAAAAAGAGGTAGGCGTTGTAAAGAAAAATGGGCTAGTACTCAATTTTTTGAAAAATCTGGTATTTCGTGTTTTCTGAATTTGCGGACTGCTCAAAAAATGAAAATTCAAAATTTTGTCAAGAAATGCTATAAAAAGGTATAGTTTGCACTTTCTGTAACGAACATATGAAAAAGAGGTAGGCGTTGTAAAGAAAAATGGGCTAGTACTCAGTTTTTTGAAAAATCTGGTATTTCGTGCTTTCTGAAGGTGCGGACTGCTCAAAAAATGAAAATTCAAAATTTTGTCAAGAAATGCTATAAAAAGGTATAGTTTGCACTTTCTATAGCGAACATATGAAAAAGAGGTAGGCGTTGTAAAGAAAAATGGGCTAGTACTCAGTTTTTTGAAAAATCTGGTATTTCGTGTTTTCTGAAACTGCGGACTGCTAAAAAAATGAAAATTCAAAATTTTGTCAAGAAATGCTATAATAAGGTATATTTCGCACTTTCTATAGCGACCATATGAAAAAGAGGTAGGCGTTGTAAAGAAAAATGGGCTAGTACTCAGTTTTTTTAAAAATCTGCTATTTCGTGTTTTCTGAAGCTGCGGACTGCTAAAAAAATGAAAATTCAAAATTTTGTCAAGAAATGCTATAATAAGGTATATTTCGCACTTTCTATAGCGACCATATGAAAAAGAGGTAGGCGTTGTAAAGAAAAATGGGCTAGTACTCAGTTTTTTTAAAAATCTGGTATTTCGTGCTTTCTGAAGCTGCGGACTGCTCAAAAAATGAAAATTCAAAATTTTGTCAAGAAATGCTATAAAAAGGTATAGTTTGCACTTTCTGTAGCGACCATATGAAAAAGAGGTAGGCGTTGTAAAGAAAAATGGGCTAGTACTCAGTTTTTTGAAAAATCAGGTATTTCGTGCTTTCTGAAGCTGCGGACTGCTCAAAAAATGAAAATTCAAAATTTTGTCAAGAAATGCTATAAAAAGGTATATTTTGCACTTTCTATAGCGACCATATGAAAAAGAGGTAGGCGTTGTAAAGAAAAATAGGCTAGTACTCAGTTTTTTGAAAAATCAGGTATTTCGTGCTTTCTGAAGCTGCGGACTGCTCAAAAAATGAAAATTCAAAATTTTGTCAAGAAATGCTTTAAAAAGGTATAGTTTGCACTTTCTATAGCGACCATATGAAAAAGAGGTAGGCGTTGTAAAGAAAAATGGGCTAGTACTCAGTTTTTTGAAAAATCTGGTATTTCGTGCTTTCTGAAGCTGCGGACTGCTCAAAAAATGAAAATTCAAAATTTTGTCAAGAAATGCTTTAAAAAGGTATAGTTTGCACTTTCTATAGCGACCATATGAAAAAGAGGTAGGCGTTGTAAAGAAAAATGGGCTAGTACTCAGTTTTTTGAAAAATCTGGTATTTCGTGCTTTCTGAAGCTGCGGACTGCTCAAAAAATGAAAATTCAAAATTTTGTCAAGAAATGCTTTAAAAAGGTATAGTTTGCACTTTCTATAGCGACCATATGAAAAAGAGGTAGGCGTTGTAAAGAAAAATGGGCTAGTACTCAGTTTTTTGAAAAATCTGGTATTTCGTGCTTTCTGAAGCTGCGGACTGCTCATAAATGAAAATTCAAAATTTTGTCAAGAAATGCTATAAAAAGGTATAGTTTGCTCTTTCTATAGCGAACATATGAAAAAGAGGTAGGCGTTGTAAAGAAAAATGGGCTAGTACTCAGTTTTTTTGAAAAATCTGGTATTTCGTGCTTTCTGAAGCTGCGGACTGCTCAAAAAATGAAAATTCAAAATTTTGTCAAGAAATGCTATAAAAAGGTATAGTTTGCACTTTCTATAGCGAACATATTAAAAAGAGGTAGGCGTTGTAAAGAAAAATTGGCTAGTACTCAGTTTTTTGAAAAATCCGGTATTTCGTACTTTCTGAAGCTGCGGACTGCTCAAAAAATGAAAATTCAAAATTTTGTCAAGAAATGCTATAAAAAGGTATAGTTTGCACTTTCTGTAACGAACATATGAAAAAGAGGTAGGCGTTGTAAAGAAAAATGGGCTAGTACTCAGTTTTTTGAAAAATCTGGTATTTCGTGCTTTCTGAAGGTGCGGACTGCTCAAAAAATGAAAATTCAAAATTTTGTCAAGAAATCCTATAAAAAGGTATAGTTTGCACTTTCTATAGCGAACATATGAAAAAGAGGTAGGCGTTGTAAAGAAAAATGGGCTAGTACTCAGTTTTTTGAAAAATCTGGTATTTCGTGTTTTCTGAAGCTGCGGACTGCTAAAAAAATGAAAATTCAAAATTTTGTCAAGAAATGCTATAATAAGGTATATTTCGCACTTTCTATAGCGACCATATGAAAAAGAGGTAGGCGTTGTAAAGAAAAATGGGCTAGTACTCAGTTTTTTTAAAAATCAGGTATTTCGTGCTTTCTGAAGCTGCGGACTGCTCAAAAAATGAAAATTCAAAATTTTGTCAAGAAATGCTATAAAAAGGTATAGTTTGCACTTTCTATAGCGAACATATGAAAAAGAGGTAGGCGTTGTAAATAAAAATGGGCTAGTACTCAGTTTTTTGAAAAATCTGGTATTTCGTGCTTTTTGAAGCTGCGGACTGCTCAAAAAATGAAAATTCAAAATTTTGTCAAGAAATTCTATAAAAAGGTATAGTTTGCACTTTCTATAGCGACCATATGAAAAAGAGATAGGCGTTGTAAAGAAAAATGGGCTAGTACTCAGTTTTTTAAAAAATCAGGTATTTCGTGCTTTCTGAAGCTGCGGACTGCTCAAAAAATGAAAATTCAAAATTTGTCAAGAAATGTTATAAAAAGGTATAGTTTGCACTTTCTATAGCGAACATATGAAAAAGAGATAGGCGTTGTAAAGAAAAATGGGCTAGTACTCAGTTTTTTAAAAAATCAGGTATTTCGTGCTTTCTGAAGCTGCGGACTGCTCAAAAAATGAAAATTCAAAATTTTGTCAAGAAATGCTATAAAAAGGTATAGTTTGCACTTTCTATAGCGAACATATGAAAAAGAGGTAGGCGTTGTAAAGAAAAATGTGCTAGTACTCAGTTTTTTGAAAAATCAGGTATTTCGTGCTTTCTGAAGCTGCGGACTGCTCAAAAAATGAAAATTTAAAATTTTGTCAAGAAATGCTATAAAAAGGTATAGTTTGCACTTTCTATAGCGAACATATGAAAAAGAGGTAGGCGTTGTAAAGAAAAATGGGCTAGTACTCAGTTTTTTGAAAAATCAGGTATTTCGTGCTTTCAGAAGCTGCGGACTGCTCAAAAAATCAAAATTCAAAGTTTTGTCAAGAAATGCTATAAAAAGGTATAGTTTGCACTTTCTATAGCGACCATATGAAAAAGAGGTATGCGTTGTAAAGAAAAATGGGCTAGTACTCAGTTTTTTGAAAAATCTGGTATTTCGTACTTTCAGAAGCTGCGGACTGCTCAAAAAATGAAAATTCAAAATTTTGTCAAGAAATGCTATAAAAAGGTATAGTTTGCACTTTCTATAGCGAACATATGAAAAAGAGGTAGGCGTTGTAAAGAAAAATTGCCTAGTACTCAATTTTTTGAAAAATCTGGTATTTCGTGCTTTCTGAATCTGCGGACTGCTCAAAAAATCAAATTTAAAAGTTTTGTCAAGAAATGTTATAAAAAGGTATAGTTTGCACTTTATATAGCGACTATATGAAAAAGAGGTAGGCGTTGTAAAGAAAAATGGGCTAGTACTCAATTTTTTGAAAAATCTGGTATTTCGTGTTTTCTGAATTTGCGGACTGCTCAAAAAATGAAAATTCAAAATTTTGTCAAGAAATGCTATAAAAAGGTATAGTTTGCACTTTCTGTAACGAACATATGAAAAAGAGGTAGGCGTTGTAAAGAAAAATGGGCTAGTACTCAGTTTTTTGAAAAATCTGGTATTTCGTGCTTTCTGAAGGTGCGGACTGCTCAAAAAATGAAAATTCAAAATTTTGTCAAGAAATGCTATAAAAAGGTATAGTTTGCACTTTCTATAGCGAACATATGAAAAAGAGGTAGGCGTTGTAAAGAAAAATGGGCTAGTACTCAGTTTTTTGAAAAATCTGCTATTTCGTGTTTTCTGAAACTGCGGACTGCTAAAAAAATGAAAATTCAAAATTTTGTCAAGAAATGCTATAATAAGGTATATTTCGCACTTTCTATAGCGACCATATGAAAAAGAGGTAGGCGTTGTAAAGAAAAATGGGCTAGTACTCAGTTTTTTTAAAAATCTGCTATTTCGTGTTTTCTGAAGCTGCGGACTGCTAAAAAAATGAAAATTCAAAATTTTGTCAAAAATGCTATAATAAGGTATATTTCGCACTTTCTATAGCGACCATATGAAAAAGAGGTAGGCGTTGTAAAGAAAAATGGGCTAGTACTCAATTTTTTTAAAAATCTGGTATTTCGTGCTTTCTGAAGCTGCGGACTGCTCAAAAAATGAAAATTCAAAATTTTGTCAAGAAATGCTATAAAAAGGTATAGTTTGCACTTTCTGTAGCGACCATATGAAAAAGAGGTAGGCGTTGTAAAGAAAAATGGGCTAGTACTCAGTTTTTTGAAAAATCAGGTATTTCGTGCTTTCTGAAGCTGCGGACTGCTCAAAAAATGAAAATTCAAAATTTTGTCAAGAAATGCTATAAAAAGGTATATTTTGCACTTTCTATAGCGACCATATGAAAAAGAGGTAGGCGTTGTAAAGAAAAATAGGCTAGTACTCAGTTTTTTGAAAAATCAGGTATTTCGTGCTTTCTGAAGCTGCGGACTGCTCAAAAAATGAAAATTCAAAATTTTGTCAAGAAATGCTTTAAAAAAGTATAGTTTGCACTTTCTATAGCGACCATATGAAAAAGAGGTAGGCGTTGTAAAGAAAAATGGGCTAGTACTCAGTTTTTTGAAAAATCTGGTATTTCGTGCTTTCTGAAGCTGCGGACTGCTCAAAAAATGAAAATTCAAAATTTTGTCAAGAAATGCTTTAAAAAGGTATAGTTTGCACTTTCTATAGCGACCATATGAAAAAGAGGTAGGCGTTGTAAAGAAAAATGGGCTAGTACTCAGTTTTTTGAAAAATCTGGTATTTCGTGCTTTCTGAAGCTGCGGACTGCTCAAAAAATGAAAATTCAAAATTTTGTCAAGAAATGCTTTAAAAAGGTATAGTTTGCACTTTCTATAGCGACCATATGAAAAAGAGGTAGGCGTTGTAAAGAAAAATGGGCTAGTACTCAGTTTTTTGAAAAATCTGGTATTTCGTGCTTTCTGAAGCTGCGGACTGCTCATAAATGAAAATTCAAAATTTTGTCAAGAAATGCTATAAAAAGGTATAGTTTGCTCTTTCTATAGCGAACATATGAAAAAGAGGTAGGCGTTGTAAAGAAAAATGGGCTAGTACTCAGTTTTTTTGAAAAATCTGGTATTTCGTGCTTTCTGAAGCTGCGGACTGCTCAAAAAATGAAAATTCAAAATTTTGTCAAGAAATGCTATAAAAAGGTATAGTTTGCACTTTCTATAGCGAACATATTAAAAAGAGTTAGGCGTTGTAAAGAAAAATTGGCTAGTACTCAGTTTTTTGAAAAATCCGGTATTTCGTACTTTCTGAAGCTGCGGACTGCTCAAAAAATGAAAATTCAAAATTTTGTCAAGAAATGCTATAAAAAGGTATAGTTTGCACTTTCTGTAACGAACATATGAAAAAGAGGTAGGCGTTGTAAAGAAAAATGGGCTAGTACTCAGTTTTTTGAAAAATCTGGTATTTCGTACTTTCTGAAGCTGCGGACTGCTCAAAAAATGAAAATTCAAAATTTTGTCAAGAAATGCTATAAAAAGGTATAGTTTGCACTTTCTATAGCGAACATATGAAAAAGAGGTAGGCGTTGTAAAGAAAAATTGCCTAGTACTCAATTTTTTGAAAAATCTGGTATTTCGTGCTTTCTGAATCTGCGGACTGCTCAAAAAATGAAAATTCAAAATTTTGTCAAGAAATGCTATAAAAAGGTATAGTTTGCACTTTCTATAGCGAACATATGAAAAAGAGGTAGGCGTTGTAAAGAAAAATTGCCTAGTACTCAATTTTTTGAAAAATCTGGTATTTCGTACTTTCTGAATCTGCGGACTGCTCAAAAAATCAAAATTCAAAGTTTTGTCAAGAAATGTTATAAAAAGGTATAGTTTGCACTTTATATAGCGACTATATGAAAAAGAGGTAGGCGTTGTAAAGAAAAATGGGCTAGTACTCAATTTTTTGAAAAATCTGGTATTTCGTGTTTTCTGAATTTGCGGACTGCTCAAAAAATGAAAATTCAAAATTTTGTCAAGAAATGCTATAAAAAGGTATAGTTTGCACTTTCTGTAACGAACATATGAAAAAGAGGTAGGCGTTGTAAAGAAAAATGGGCTAGTACTCAGTTTTTTGAAAAATCTGGTATTTCGTGCTTTCTGAAGGTGCGGACTGCTCAAAAAATGAAAATTCAAAATTTTGTCAAGAAATGCTATAAAAAGGTATAGTTTGCACTTTCTATAGCGAACATATGAAAAAGAGGTAGGCGTTGTAAAGAAAAATGGGCTAGTACTCAGTTTTTTGAAAAATCTGGTATTTCGTGTTTTCTGAAGCTGCGGACTGCTAAAAAAATGAAAATTCAAAATTTTGTCAAGAAATGCTATAATAAGGTATATTTCGCACTTTCTATAGCGACCATATGAAAAAGAGGTAGGCGTTGTAAAGAAAAATGGGCTAGTACTCAGTTTTTTTAAAAATCTGGTATTTCGTGCTTTCTAAAGCTGCGGACTGCTCAAAAAATGAAAATTCAAAATTTTGTCAAGAAATGATATAAAAAGGTATAGTTTGCACTTTCTATAGCGAACATATGAAAAAGAGGTAGGCGTTGTAAAGAAAAATGGGCTAGTACTCAGTTTTTTGAAAAATCTGGTATTTCGTGTTTTCTGAAGCTGCGGACTGCTAAAAAAATGAAAATTCAAAATTTTGTCAAGAAATGCTATAATAAGGTATATTTCGCACTTTCTATAGCGACCATATGAAAAAGAGGTAGGCGTTGTAAAGAAAAATGGGCTAGTACTCAGTTTTTTTAAAAATCTGGTATTTCGTGCTTTCTAAAGCTGCGGACTGCTCAAAAAATGAAAATTCAAAATTTTGTCAAGAAATGATATAAAAAGGTATAGTTTGCACTTTCTATAGCGAACATATGAAAAAGAGGTAGGCGTTGTAAAGAAAAATGGGCTAGTACTCAGTTTTTTGAAAAATCTGGTATTTCGTGCTTTCTGAAGCTGCGGACTGCTCAAAAAATGAAAATTCAAAATTTTGTCAAGAAATGCTATAAAAAGGTATAGTTTGCACTTTCTATAGCGAACATATTAAAAAGAGGTAGGCGTTGTAAAGAAAAATTGGCTAGTACTCAGTTTTTTGAAAAATCCGGTATTTCGTACTTTCTGAAGCTGCGGACTGCTCAAAAAATGAAAATTCAAAATTTTGTCAAGAAATGCTATAAAAAGGTATAGTTTGCACTTTCTGTAACGAACATATGAAAAAGAGGTAGGCGTTGTAAAGAAAAATGGGCTAGTACTCAGTTTTTTGAAAAATCTGGTATTTCGTACTTTCTGAAGCTGCGGACTGCTCAAAAAATGAAAATTCAAAATTTTGTCAAGAAATGCTATAAAAAGGTATAGTTTGCACTTTCTATAGCGAACATATGAAAAAGAGGTAGGCGTTGTAAAGAAAAATTGCCTAGTACTCAATTTTTTGAAAAATCTGGTATTTCGTGCTTTCTGAATCTGCGGACTGCTCAAAAAATGAAAATTCAAAATTTTGTCAAGAAATGCTATAAAAAGGTATAGTTTGCACTTTCTATAGCGAACATATGAAAAAGAGGTAGGCGTTGTAAAGAAAAATTGCCTAGTACTCAATTTTTTGAAAAATCTGGTATTTCGTACTTTCTGAATCTGCGGACTGCTCAAAAAATCAAAATTCAAAGTTTTGTCAAGAAATGTTATAAAAAGGTATAGTTTGCACTTTATATAGCGACTATATGAAAAAGAGGTAGGCGTTGTAAAGAAAAATGGGCTAGTACTCAATTTTTTGAAAAATCTGGTATTTCGTGTTTTCTGAATTTGCGGACTGCTCAAAAAATGAAAATTCAAAATTTTGTCAAGAAATGCTATAAAAAGGTATAGTTTGCACTTTCTGTAACGAACATATGAAAAAGAGGTAGGCGTTGTAAAGAAAAATGGGCTAGTACTCAGTTTTTTGAAAAATCTGGTATTTCGTGCTTTCTGAAGGTGCGGACTGCTCAAAAAATGAAAATTCAAAATTTTGTCAAGAAATGCTATAAAAAGGTATAGTTTGCACTTTCTATAGCGAACATATGAAAAAGAGGTAGGCGTTGTAAAGAAAAATGGGCTAGTACTCAGTTTTTTGAAAAATCTGGTATTTCGTGTTTTCTGAAGCTGCGGACTGCTAAAAAAATGAAAATTCAAAATTTTGTCAAGAAATGCTATAATAAGGTATATTTCGCACTTTCTATAGCGACCATATGAAAAAGAGGTAGGCGTTGTAAAGAAAAATGGGCTAGTACTCAGTTTTTTTAAAAATCTGGTATTTCGTGCTTTCTAAAGCTGCGGACTGCTCAAAAAATGAAAATTCAAAATTTTGTCAAGAAATGATATAAAAAGGTATAGTTTGCACTTTCTATAGCGAACATATGAAAAAGAGGTAGGCGTTGTAAAGAAAAATGGGCTAGTACTCAGTTTTTTGAAAAATCTGGTATTTCGTGTTTTCTGAAGCTGCGGACTGCTAAAAAAATGAAAATTCAAAATTTTGTCAAGAAATGCTATAATAAGGTATATTTCGCACTTTCTATAGCGACCATATGAAAAAGAGGTAGGCGTTGTAAAGAAAAATGGGCTAGTACTCAGTTTTTTTAAAAATCTGGTATTTCGTGCTTTCTAAAGCTGCGGACTGCTCAAAAAATGAAAATTCAAAATTTTGTCAAGAAATGATATAAAAAGGTATAGTTTGCACTTTCTATAGCGAACATATGAAAAAGAGGTAGGCGTTGTAAAGAAAAATGGGCTAGTACTCAGTTTTTTGAAAAATCTGGTATTTCGTGCTTTCTGAAGCTGCGGACTGCTCATAAATGAAAATTCAAAATTTTGTCAAGAAATGCTATAAAAAGGTATAGTTTGCTCTTTCTATAGCGAACATATGAAAAAGAGGTAGGCGTTGTAAAGAAAAATGGGCTAGTACTCAGTTTTTTTGAAAAATCTGGTATTTCGTGCTTTCTGAAGCTGCGGACTGCTCAAAAAATCAAAATTCAAAGTTTTGTCAAGAAATGCTATAAAAAGGTATAGTTTGCACTTTCTATAGCGACCATATGAAAAAGAGGTATGCGTTGTAAATAAAAATGGGCTAGTACTCAGTTTTTTGAAAAATCTGGTATTTCGTACTTTCTGAAGCTGCAGACTGCTCAAAAAATGAAAATTCAAAATTTTGTCAAGAAATGCTATAAAAAGGTATAGTTTGCACTTTCTATAGCGAACATATGAAAAAGAGGTAGGCGTTGTAAAGAAAAATTGCCTAGTACTCAATTTTTTGAAAAATCTGGTATTTCGTGCTTTCTGAATCTGCGGACTGCTCAAAAAATGAAAATTCAAAATTTTGTCAAGAAATGCTATAAAAAGGTATAGTTTGCACTTTCTATAGCGAACATATGAAAAAGAGGTAGGCGTTGTAAAGAAAAATTGCCTAGTACTCAGTTTTTTGAAAAATCTGGTATTTCGTGTTTTCTGAAGCTGCGGACTGCTAAAAAAATGAAAATTCAAAATTTTGTCAAGAAATGCTATAATAAGGTATATTTCGCACTTTCTATAGCGACCATATGAAAAAGAGGTAGGCGTTGTAAAGAAAAATGGGCTAGTACTCAGTTTTTTTAAAAATCTGGTATTTCGTGCTTTCTAAAGCTGCGGACTGCTCAAAAAATGAAAATTCAAAATTTTGTCAAGAAATGATATAAAAAGGTATAGTTTGCACTTTCTATAGCGAACATATGAAAAAGAGGTAGGCGTTGTAAAGAAAAATGGGCTAGTACTCAGTTTTTTGAAAAATCTGGTATTTCGTGCTTTTTGAAGCTGCGGACTGCTCAAAAAATGAAAATTCAAAATTTTGTTAAGAAATTCTATAAAAAGGTATAGTTTGCACTTTCTATAGCGACCATATGAAAAAGAGATAGGCGTTGTAAATAAAAATGGGCTAGTACTCAGTTTTTTAAAAAATCAGGTATTTCGTGCTTTCTGAAGCTGCGGACTGCTCAAAAAATGAAAATTCAAAATTTTGTCAAGAAATGCTATAAAAAGGTATAGTTTGCACTTTCTATAGCGAACATATGAAAAAGAGGTAGGCGTTGTAAAGAAAAATGGGCTAGTACTCAGTTTTTTGAAAAATCTGGTATTTCGTGCTTTCTGAAGCTGCGGACTGCTCAAAAAATGAAAATTCAAAATTTTGTCAAGAAATGCTATAAAAAGGTATATTTTGCACTTTCTATAGCGACCATATGAAAAAGAGGTAGGCGTTGTAAAGAAAAATAGGCTAGTACTCAGTTTTTTGAAAAATCAGGTATTTCGTGCTTTCTGAAGCTGCGGACTGCTCAAAAAATGAAAATTCAAAATTTTGTCAAGAAATGCTTTAAAAAGGTATAGTTTGCACTTTCTATAGCGACCATATGAAAAAGAGGTAGGCGTTGTAAAGAAAAATGGGCTAGTACTCAGTTTTTTGAAAAATCTGGTATTTCGTGCTTTCTGAAGCTGCGGACTGCTCAAAAAATGAAAATTCAAAATTTTGTCAAGAAATGCTTTAAAAAGGTATAGTTTGCACTTTCTATAGCGACCATATGAAAAAGAGGTAGGCGTTGTAAAGAAAAATGGGCTAGTACTCAGTTTTTTGAAAAATCTGGTATTTCGTGCTTTCTGAAGCTGCGGACTGCTCAAAAAATGAAAATTCAAAATTTTGTCAAGAAATGCTTTAAAAAGGTATAGTTTGCACTTTCTATAGCGACCATATGAAAAAGAGGTAGGCGTTGTAAAGAAAAATGGGCTAGTACTCAGTTTTTTGAAAAATCTGGTATTTCGTGCTTTCTGAAGCTGCGGACTGCTCAAAAAATGAAAATTCAAAATTTTGTCAAGAAATGCTTTAAAAAGGTATAGTTTGCACTTTCTATAGCGACCATATGAAAAAGAGGTAGGCGTTGTAAAGAAAAATGGGCTAGTACTCAGTTTTTTGAAAAATCTGGTATTTCGTGCTTTCTGAAGCTGCGGACTGCTCAAAAAATGAAAATTCAAAATTTTTTCAAGAAATGCTATAAAAAGGTATAGTTTGCACTTTCTATAGCGACCATATGAAAAAGAGGTAGGCGTTGTAAAGAAAAATGGGCTAGTACTCAGTTTTTTGAAAAATCTGGTATTTCGTGCTTTCTGAAGCTGCGGACTGCTCAAAAAATGAAAATTCAAAATTTTGTCAAGAAATGCTTTAAAAAGGTATAGTTTGCACTTTCTATAGCGACCATATGAAAAAGAGGTAGGCGTTGTAAAGAAAAATGGGCTAGTACTCAGTTTTTTGAAAAATCTGGTATTTCGTGCTTTCTGAAGCTGCGGACTGCTCAAAAAATGAAAATTCAAAATTTTGTCAAGAAATGCTTTAAAAAGGTATAGTTTGCACTTTCTATAGCGCCCATATGAAAAAGAGGTAGGCGTTGTAAAGAAAAATGGGCTAGTACTCAGTTTTTTGAAAAATCTGGTATTTCGTGCTTTCTGAAGCTGCGTACTGCTCAAAAAATGAAAATTCAAAATTTTTTCAAGAAATGCTATAAAAAGGTATAGTTTGCACTTTCTATAGCGACCATATGAAAAAGAGGTAGGCGTTGTAAAGAAAAATGGGCTAGTACTCAGTTTTTTGAAAAATCTGGTATTTCGTGCTTTCTGAAGTTGCGGACTGCTCAAAAAATGAAAATTCAAAATTTTTTCAAGAAATGCTATAAAAAGGTATAGTTTGCACTTTCTATAGCGACCATATGAAAAAGAGGTAGGCGTTGTAAAGAAAAATGGGCTAGTACTTAGTTTTTTGAAAAATCTGGTATTTCGTGCTTTCTGAAGCTGCGGACTGCTCAAAAAATGAAAATTCAAAATTTTGTCAGGAAATGCTATAAAAAGGTATAGTTTGCATTTTCTATAGCGACCATATGAAAAAGTGGTAGGCGTTGTAAAGAAAAATGGGCTAGTACTCAGTTTTTTGAAAAATCTGGTATTTCGTGCTTTCTGAAACTGCGGACTGCTCAAAAAATGAAAATTCAAAATTTTGTCAAGAAATTCTATAAAAAGGGATAGTTTGCACTTTCTATAGCGACCATATGAAAAAGAGGTAGGCGTTGTAAAGAAAAATAGGCTAGTACTCAGTTTTTTGAAAAATCTGGTATTTCGTGCTTTCTGAAGCTGCGGACTGCTCAAAAAATGAAAATTCAAAATTTTGTGAAGAAATGCTATAAAAAGGTATATTTTGCACTTTCTATAGCGACCATATGAAAAAGAGGTAGGCGTTGTAAAGAAAAATGGGCTAGTACTCAGTTTTTTGAAAAATCAGGTATTTCGTGCTTTCTGAAGCTGCGGACTGCTCAAAAAATGAAAATTCAAAATTTTGTCAAGAAATGCTTTAAAAAGGTATAGTTTGCACTTTCTATAGCGACCATATGAAAAAAAGGTAGGCGTTGTAAAGAAAAATGGGCTAGTACTTAGTTTTTTGAAAAATCTGGAACTTCGCACTTTCTGAAGCTGCGAACTGTTCTGAAAATGAAAATTCAAAATTTTGTCAAGAAATGGTATAAAAAGGGATAGTTTGCACTTTCTATAGCGAACATATGAAAAAGAGGTAGGCGTTGTAATGAAAAATGGGCTACTACTCAGTTTTTTGAAAATCTGGTAGTTCGCACTTTCTGAAGTTGCGAACTGTTCAAAAAATGAAAATTCAAAATTTTGTCGAGAAATGCTATTAAAAGGTATAGTTTACACTTTCTATAGCGAACATATGAAAAAGAGGTAGGCGTTGTAAAGAAAAATGGGCTAGTACTTAGTTTTTTGAAAAATCTGGAACTTCGCACTTTCTGAAGCTACGGACTGTTCAGAAAATGAAAATTCAAAATTTTGTCAAGAAATGCTATAAAAAGGGATAGTTTGCACTTTCTATAGCGAACATATGAAAAAGAGGTAGGCGTTGTAAAGAAAAATGGGCTAGTACTCAGTTTTTTGAAATATCTGGTAGTTCGCACTTTCTGAAGCTGCGGACTGTTCAAAAAATGAAAATTCAAAATTTTGTCAAGAAATGCTATAAAAAGGGATAGTTTGCACTTTCTATAGCGAACATATGAAAAAGAGGTAGGCGTTGTAAAGAAAAATGGGCTAGTACTCAGTTTTTTGAAAAATCTGGTTGTTCGTGCTTTCTGAAGCTGCGAACTGTTCAAAAAATAAAAATTCAAAATTTTGTCAAGAAATGCTATAAAAAGGGATAGTTTGCACTTTCTATAGCGAACATATGAAAAAGAGGTAGGCGTTGTAAAGAAAAATGGGCTAGTACTCAGTTTTTTTTAAAAAATCTGGTTGTTCGTGTTTTCTGAAGCTGCGAACTGTTCAAAAAATAAAAATTCAAAATTTTGTCAAGAAATGCTATAAAAAGGGATAGTTTGCACTTTCTATAGCGAACATATGAAAAAGAGGTAGGCGTTGTAAAGAAAAATGGGCTAGTACTCAATTTTTTGAAAAATCTGATAGTTCGTGCTTTCCGAAGTTGCGGACTGTTCAAAAAATGAAAATTCAAAATTTTGTCAATAAATGCTATAAAAAGGGATAGTTTGCACTTTCTATAGCGAACATATGAAAAAGAGGTAGGCGTTGTAAAGAAAAATGGGCTACTACTCAGTTTTTTGAAATATCTGGTAGTTCGTGCTTTCTGAAGCAGCGGACTGTTCAAAAAATGAAAATTCAAAATTTTGTCAAGAAATGCTGTAAAAAGGGATAGTTTTCAATTTCTATAGCGAAAATATGAAAAAGAGGTAGGCGTTGTAAAGAAAAATGGGCTAGTACTCAATTTTTTGAAAAATCTGATAGTTCGTGCTTTCTGAAGCTGCGGACTGTTCAAAAAATGAAAATTCAAAATTTTGTCAAGAAATGCTATAAAAAGGGATAGTTTGCACTTTCTATAGCGAAAATATGAAAAAGAGGTAGGCGTTGTAAAGAAAAATGGGCTAGTACTCAGTTTTTTTTTAAAAATCTGGTTGTTCGTGTTTTCTGAAGCTGCGAACTGTTCAAAAAATAAAAATTCAAAATTTTGTCAAGAAATGCTATAAAAAGGGATAGTTTGCACTTTCTATAGCGAACATATGAAAAAGAGGTAGGCGTTGTAAAGAAAAATGGGCTACTACTCAGTTTTTTGAAATATCTGGTAGTTCGTGCTTTCTGAAGCTGCGGACTGTTCAAAAAATGAAAATTCAAAATTTTGTCAAGAAATGCTGTAAAAAGGGATAGTTTTCACTTTCTATAGCGAAAATATGAAAAAGAGGTAGGCGTTGTAAAAAAAAATGGGTTATTACTCAGTTTTTTGAAAATCTGGTAGTTCGCACTTTCTGAAGTTGCGAACTGTTCAAAAAATGAAAATTCAAAATTTTGTCAAGAAATGCTATAAAAAGGAATAGTTTACACTTTCTATAGCGAACATATGAAAAAGAGGTAGGCGTTGTAAAGAAAAATGGGCTAGTACTCAGTTTTTTGAAAAATCTGGTAGTTCGTGCTTTCTGAAGCTGCGGACTGTTCAAAAAATGAAAATTAAAAATTTTGTCAATAAATGCTATAAAAAGGGATAGTTTGCACTTTCTATAGCGAACATATGAAAAAGAGGTAGGCGTTGTAAAGAAAAATGGGCTACTACTCAGTTTTTTGAAATATCTGGTAGTTCGTGCTTTCTGAAGCAGCGGACTGTTTAAAAAATGAAAATTCAAAATTTTGTCAAGAAATGCTATTAAAAGGTATAGTTTACACTTTCTATAGCGAACATATGAAAAAGAGGTAGGCGTTGTAAAGAAAAATGGGCTACTACTCAGTTTTTTGAAAATCTGGTATTTCGCACTTTCTGAAGTTGCGAACTGTTCAAAAAATGAAAATTCAAAATTTTGTCAAGAAATGCTATAAAAAGGGATAGTTTGCACTTTCTATAGCGAACATATGAAAAAGAGGTAGGCGTTGTAAAGAAAAATGGGCTAGTACTCAGTTTTTTGAAAAATCTCGTAGTTCGTGCTTTCTGAAGCTGCGGACTGTTAAAAAAATGAAAATTCAAAATTTTGTCAAGAAATGCTATAATAAGGTATATTTCGCACTTTCTATAGCGACCATATGAATAAGAGGTAGGCGTTGTAAAGAAAAATGGGCTAGTACTCAGTTTTTTTAAAAATCTGGTATTTCGTGCTTTCTGAAGCTGCGGACTGCTCAAAAAATGAAAATTCAAAATTTTGTCGAGAAATGCTATTAAAAGGTATAGTTTACACTTTCTATAGCGAACATATGAAAAAGAGGTAGGCGTTGTAAAGAAAAATGGGCTACTACTCAGTTTTTTGAAAATCTGGTAGTTCGCACTTTCTGAAGTTGTAACTGTTCAAAAAATGAAAATTCAAAATTTTGTCAAGAAATGCTATAAAAAGGGATAGTTTGCACTTTCTATAGCGAACATATGAAAAAGAGGTAGGCGTTGTAAAGAAAAATGGGCTACTACTCAGTTTTTTGAAAATCTGGTAGTTCGCACTTTCTGAAGTTGCGAACTGTTCAAAAAATGAAAATTCAAAATTTTGTCAAGAAATGCTATAAAAAGGGATAGTTTGCACTTTCTATAGCGAAAATATGAAAAAGAGGTAGGCGTTGTAAAGAAAAATGGGCTAGTACTCAGTATTTTGAAAAATCTGGTTGTTCGTGTTTTCTGAAGCTGCGAACTGTTCAAAAAATAAAAATTCAAAATTTTGTCAAGAAATGCTATAAAAAGGGATAGTTTGCACTTTCTATAGCGAACATATGAAAAAGAGGTAGGCGTTGTAAAGAAAAATGGGCTAGTACTCAATTTTTTGAAAAATCTGATAGTTCGTGCTTTCTGAAGCTGCGGACTGTTCAAAAAATGAAAATTCAAAATTTTGTCAAGAAATGCTATAAAAAGGGATAGTTTGCACTTTCTATAGCGAAAATATGAAAAAGAGGTAGGCGTTGTAAAGAAAAATGGGCTAGTACTCAGTTTTTTTTAAAAAATCTGGTTGTTCGTGTTTTCTGAAGCTGCGAACTGTTCAAAAAATAAAAATTCAAAATTTTGTCAAGAAATGCTATAAAAAGGGATAGTTTGCACTTTCTATAGCGAACATATGAAAAAGAGGTAGGCGTTGTAAAGAAAAATGGGCTAGTACTCAATTTTTTGAAAAATCTGATAGTTCGTGCTTTCCGAAGCTGCGGACTGTTCAAAAAATGAAAATTCAAAATTTTGTCAATAAATGCTATAAAAAGGGATAGTTTGCACTTTCTATAGCGAACATATGAAAAAGAGGTAGGCGTTGTAAAGAAAAATGGGCTACTACTCAGTTTTTTGAAAAATCTGATAGTTCGTGCTTTCTGAAGCTGCGGACTGCTCAAAAAATGAAAATTCAAAATTTTGTCAAGAAATGCTATTAAAAGGTATAGTTTACACTTTCTATAGCGAACATATGAAAAAGAGGTAGGCGTTGTAAAGAAAAATGGGCTACTACTCAGTTTTTTGAAAATCTGGTATTTCGCACTTTCTGAAGTTGCGAACTGTTCAAAAAATGAAAATTCAAAATTTTGTCAAGAAATGCTATAAAAAGGGATAGTTTGCACTTTCTATAGCGAACATATGAAAAAGAGGTAGGCGTTGTAAAGAAAAATGGGCTAGTACTCAGTTTTTTGAAAAATCTCGTAGTTCGTGCTTTCTGAAGCTGCGGACTGTTCAAAAAATGAAAATTCAAAATTTTGTCAAGAAATGCTATAAAAAGGGATAGTTTGCACTTTCTATAGCGAACATATGAAAAAGAGGTAGGCGTTGTAAAGAAAAATGGGCTACTACTCAGTTTTTTGAAAATCTGGTAGTTCGCACTTTCTGAAGTTGCGAACTGTTCAAAAAATGAAAATTCAAAATTTTGTCAAGAAATGCTATAAAACGGGATAGTTTGCACTTTCTATATCGAACATATGAAAAAGAGGTAGGCGTTGTAAAGAAAAATGGGCTACTACTCAGTTTTTTGAAAATCTGGTAGTTCGCACTTTCTGAAGTTGTGAACTGTTCAAAAAATGAAAAATTCAAAATTTTGTCAAGAAATGCTATAAAAAGGGATAGTTTGCACTTTCTATAGCGAAAATATGAAAAAGAGGTAGGCGTTGTAAAGAAAAATGGGCTAGTACTCAGTATTTTGAAAAATCTGGTTGTTCGTGTTTTCTGAAGCTGCGAACTGTTCAAAAAATAAAAATTCAAAATTTTGTCAAGAAATGCTATAAAAAGGGATAGTTTGCACTTTCTATAGCGAAAATATGAAAAAGATGTAGGCGTTGTAAAGAAAAATGGGCTAGTACTCAATTTTTTGAAAAATCTGATAGTTCGTGCTTTCCGAAGCTGCGGACTGTTCAAAAAATGAAAATTCAAAATTTTGTCAAGAAATGCTATAAAAAGGGATAGTTTGCACTTTCTATAGCGAAAATATGAAAAAGAGGTAGGCGTTGTAAAGAAAAATGGGCTAGTACTCAGTTTTTTGAAAAATCTGGTTGTTCGTGTTTTCTGAAGCTGCGAACTGTTCAAAAAATAAAAATTCAAAATTTTGTCAAGAAATGCTATAAAAAGGGATAGTTTGCACTTTCTATAGCGAACATATGAAAAAGAGGTAGGCGTTGTAAAGAAAAATGGGCTAGTACTCAATTTTTTGAAAAATCTGATAGTTCGTGCTTTCCGAAGCTGCGGACTGTTCAAAAAATGAAAATTCAAAATTTTGTCAAGAAATGCTATAAAAAGGGATAGTTTGCACTTTCTATAGCGAACATATGAAAAAGAGGTAGGCGTTGTAAAGAAAAATGGGCTAGTACTCAGTTTTTTGAAAAATTTGGTAGTTCGTGCTTTCTGAAGCTGCGGACTGTTCAAAAAAGGAAAATTCAAAATTTTGTCAAGAAATGCTATAAAAAGGGATAGTTTGCACTTTCTATAGCGAAAATATGAAAAAGAGGTAGGCGTTGTAAAGAAAAATGGGCTAGTACTCAGTTTTTTGAAAATCTGGTAGTTCGCACTTTCTGAAGTTGCGAACTGTTCAAAAAATGAAAATTCAAAATTTTGTCAAGAAATGCTATAAAAAGGGATAGTTTGCACTTCCTATAGCGAACATATGGAAAAGAGGTAGGCGTTGTAAAGAAAAATGGGCTACTACTCAGTTTTTTGAAAATCTGGTAGTTCGCACTTTCTGAAGTTGCGAACTGTTCAAAAAATGAAAATTCAAAATTTTGTCAAGAAATGCTATAAAAAGGGATAGTTTGCACTTCCTATAGCGAACATATGAAAAAGAGGTAGGCGTTGTAAAGAAAAATGGGCTAGTACTCAATTTTTTGAAAAATCTGATAGTTCGCACTTTCTGAAGTTGCGAACTGTTCAAAAAATGAAAATTCAAAATTTTGTCAAGAAATGCTATAAAAAGGGATAGTTTGCACTTTCTATAGCGAAAATATGAAAAAGAGGTAGGCGTTGTAAAGAAAAATGGGCTAGTACTCAGTATTTTGAAAAATCTGGTTGTTCGTGTTTTCTGAAGCTGCGAACTGTTCAAAAAATAAAAATTCAAAATTTTGTCAAGAAATGCTATAAAAAGGGATAGTTTGCACTTTCTATAGCGAACATATGAAAAAGAGGTAGGCGTTGTAAAGAAAAATGGGCTAGTACTCAATTTTTTGAAAAATCTGATAGTTCGTGCTTTCCGAAGCTGCGGACTGTTCAAAAAATGAAAATTCAAAATTTTGTCAAGAAATGCTATAAAAAGGGATAGTTTGCACTTTCTATAGCGAAAATATGAAAAAGAGGTAGGCGTTGTAAAGAAAAATGGGCTAGTACTCAGTTTTTTGAAAAATCTGGTTGTTCGTGTTTTCTGAAGCTGCGAACTGTTCAAAAAATAAAAATTCAAAATTTTGTCAAGAAATGCTATAAAAAGGGATAGTTTGCACTTTCTATAGCGAACATATGAAAAAGAGGTAGGCGTTGTAAAGAAAAATGGGCTAGTACTCAATTTTTTGAAAAATCTGATAGTTCGTGCTTTCCGAAGCTGCGGACTGTTCAAAAAATGAAAATTCAAAATTTTGTCAAGAAATGCTATAAAAAGGGATAGTTTGCACTTTCTATAGCGAACATATGAAAAAGAGGTAGGCGTTGTAAAGAAAAATGGGCTAGTACTCAGTTTTTTGAAAAATCTGGTAGTTCGTGCTTTCTGAAGCTGCGGACTGTTCAAAAAAGGAAAATTCAAAATTTTGTCAAGAAATGCTATAAAAAGGGATAGTTTGCACTTTCTATAGCGAAAATATGAAAAAGAGGTAGGCGTTGTAAAGAAAAATGGGCTAGTACTCAGTTTTTTGAAAATCTGGTAGTTCGCACTTTCTGAAGTTGCGAACTGTTCAAAAAATGAAAATTCAAAATTTTGTCAAGAAATGCTATAAAAAGGGATAGTTTGCACTTCCTATAGCGAACATATGGAAAAGAGGTAGGCGTTGTAAAGAAAAATGGGCTACTACTCAGTTTTTTGAAAATCTGGTAGTTCGCACTTTCTGAAGTTGCGAACTGTTCAAAAAATGAAAATTCAAAATTTTGTCAAGAAATGCTATTAAAAGGTATAGTTTACACTTTTTATAGCGAACATATGAAAAAGAGGTAGGCGTTGTAAAGAAAAATGGGCTAGTACTCAATTTTTTGAAAAATCTGATAGTTCGTGCTTTCCGAAGCTGCGGACTGTTCAAAAAATGAAAATTCAAAATTTTGTCAAGAAATGCTATAAAAAGGGATAGTTTGCACTTTCTATAGCGAACATATGAAAAAGAGGTAGGCGTTGTAAAGAAAAATTGGCTAGTACTCAGTTTTTTGAAAAATCTGGTAGTTCGTGCTTTCTGAAGCTGCGGACTGTTCAAAAAAGGAAAATTCAAAATTTTGTCAAGAAATGCTATAAAAAGGGATAGTTTGCACTTTCTATAGCGAAAATATGAAAAAGAGGTAGGCGTTGTAAAGAAAAATGGGCTAGTACTCAGTTTTTTGAAAATCTGGTAGTTCGCACTTTCTGAAGTTGCGAACTGTTCAAAAAATGAAAATTCAAAATTTTGTCAAGAAATGCTATAAAAAGGGATAGTTTGCACTTCCTATAGCGAACATATGGAAAAGAGGTAGGCGTTGTAAAGAAAAATGGGCTACTACTCAGTTTTTTGAAAATCTGGTAGTTCGCACTTTCTGAAGTTGCGAACTGTTCAAAAAATGAAAATTCAAAATTTTGTCAAGAAATGCTATTAAAAGGTATAGTTTACACTTTTTATAGCGAACATATGAAAAAGAGGTAGGCGTTGTAAAGAAAAATGGGCTAGTACTTAGTTTTTTGAAAAATCTGGAACTTCGCACTTTCTGAAACTGCGGACTGTTAAGAAAATGAAAATTCAAAATTTTGTCAAGAAATGCTATAAAAAGGGATAGTTTGCACTTTCTATAGCGAACATATGAAAAAGAGGTAGGCGTTGTAAAGAAAAATGGGCTAGTACTCAGTTTTTTGAAATATCTGGTAGTTCGCACTTTCTGAAGCTGCGGACTGTTCAAAAAATGAAAATTCAAAATTTTGTCAAGAAATGCTATAAAAAGGGATAGTTTGCACTTTCTATAGCGAACATATGAAAAAGAGGTAGGCGTTGTAAAGAAAAATGGGCTAGTACTCAGTTTTTTGAAAAATCTGGTTGTTCGTGCTTTCTGAAGCTGCGAACTGTTCAAAAAATAAAAATTCAAAATTTTGTCAAAAAATGCTATAAAAAGGAATAGTTTGCACTTTCTATAGCGAACATATAAAAAAGAGGTAGGCGTTGTAAAGAAAAATGGGCTAGTACTCAGTTTTTTGAAAAATCTGGTTGTTCGTGTTTTCTGAAGCTGCGGATTGTTCAAAAAATAAAAATTCAAAATTTTGTCAAGAAATGCTATAAAAAGGGATAGTTTGCACTTTCTCTAGCGAAAATATGAAAAAGAGGTAGGCGTTGTAAAGAAAAAATGGGCTATTACTCAGTTTTTTGAAAAATCTGGTAGTTCGTGCTTTCTGAAGCTGCGGACTGTTCAAAAAATGAAAATTCAAAATTTTGTAAAGAAATGCTATAAAAAGGGATAGTTTGCACTTTCTATAGCGAACATATGAAAAAGAGGTAGGCGTTGTAAAGAAAAATGGGCTAGTACTCAGTTTTTTGAAAAATCTGGTATTTCGTGCTTTCTGAAGCTGCGGACTGTTCAAAAAATGAAAATTCAAAATTTTGTCAAGAAATGCTGTAAAAAGGGATAGTTTGCACTTTCTATAGCGAAAATATGAAAAAGAGGTAGGCGTTGTAAAAAAAAATGGGCTAGTACTCAGTTTTTTGAAAATCTGGTAGTTCGCACTTTCTGAAGTTGCGAACTGTTCAAAAAATGAAAATTCAAAATTTTGTCAAGAAATGCTATAAAAAGGAATAGTTTGCACTTTCTATAGCGAACATATGAAAAAGAGGTAGGCGTTGTAAAGAAAAAATGGGCTAGTACTCAGTTTTTTGAAAAATCTGGTAGTTCGTGCTTTCTGAAGCTGCGGACTGTTCAAAAAATGAAAATTCAAAATTTTGTCAAGAAATGCTATAAAAAGGGATAGTTTGCACTTTCTATAGCGAACATATAAAAAAGAGGTAGGCGTTGTAAAGAAAAATGGGCTAGTACTCAGTTTTTTGAAAAATCTGGTAGTTCGTGCTTTCTGAAGCTGGGGACTGTTCAAAAAATGAAAATTCAAAATTTTGTCAAGAAATGCTATAAAAAGGGATAGTTTGCACTTTCTATAGTGAAAATATGAAAAAGAGGTAGGCGTTGTAAAGAAAAATGGGATAGTACTCAGTTTTTTGAAAATCTGGTAGTTCGCACTTTCTGAAGTTGCGAACTGCTCAAAAAATGAAAATTCAAAATTTTGTCAAGTAATGCTATAAAAAGGAATAGTTTGCACTTTCTATAGCGAACATATGAAAAAGAGGTAGGCGTTGTAAAGAAAAATGGGCTAGTACTCAGTTTTTTGAAAAATCTGGTAGTTCGTGCTTTCTGAAGCTGCGGACTGTTCAAAAAATGAAAATTCAAAATTTTGTCAAGAAATGCTATAAAAAGGGATAGTTTGCACTTTCTATAGCGAAAATATGAAAAAGAGTTAGGCGTTGTAAAGAAAAATGGGCTAGTACTTAATTTTTAGAAAAATCTGGTAGTTCGCACTTTCTGAAGTTGCGAACTGTTCAAAAAATGAAAATTCAAAATTTTGTCAAGAAATGCTATAAAAAGGAATAGTTTGCACTTTCTATAGCGAACATATGAAAAAGAGGTAGGCGTTGTAAAGAAAAATGGACTAGTACTTAGTTTTTTGAAAAATCTAGTAGTTCGTGCTTTCTGAAGCTGCGAACTGTTCAGAAAATGAAAATTCAAAATTTTGTCAAGAAATGCAATAAAAAGAGATTGTTTGCACTTTCTATAGCGAACATATGAAAAAGAGGTAGGCGTTGTAAAGAATAAATGGGCTAGTACTCAGTTTTTTGAAAATCTGGTAGTTCGCACTTTCTGAAGTTGCGAACTGTTCAAAAAATGAAAATTCAAAATTTTGTCAAGAAATGCTATAAAAAGGAATAGTTTGCACTTTCTATAGCGAACATATGAAAAAGAGGTAGGCGTTGTAAAGAAAAATGGACTAGTACTTAGTTTTTTGAAAAATCTAGTAGTTCGTGCTTTCTGAAGCTGCGAACTGTTCAGAAAATGAAAATTCAAAATTTTGTCAAGAAATGCTATAAAAAGAGATTGTTTGCACTTTCTATAGCGAACATATGAAAAAGAGGTAGGCGTTGTAAAGAATAAATGGGCTAGTACTCAGTTTTTTGAAAAATCTGGTAGTTCGTGCTTTCTGAAGTTGCGAACTGTTCAAAAAATGAAAATTCAAAATTTTGTCAAGAAATGCTATAAAAAGGAATAGTTTGCACTTTCTATAGCGAACATATGAAAAAGAGGTAGGCGTTGTAAAGAAAAATGGACTAGTACTTAGTTTTTTGAAAAATCTAGTAGTTCGTGCTTTCTGAAGCTGCGAACTGTTCAGAAAATGAAAATTCAAAATTTTGTCAAGAAATGCAATAAAAAGAGATTGTTTGCACTTTCTATAGCGAACATATGAAAAAGAGGTAGGCGTTGTAAAGAATAAATGGGCTAGTACTCAGTTTTTTGAAAATCTGGTAGTTCGCACTTTCTGAAGTTGCGAACTGTTCAAAAAATGAAAATTCAAAATTTTGTCAAGAAATGCTATAAAAAGGAATAGTTTGCACTTTCTATAGCGAACATATGAAAAAGAGGTAGGCGTTGTAAAGAAAAATGGACTAGTACTTAGTTTTTTGAAAAATCTAGTAGTTCGTGCTTTCTGAAGCTGCGAACTGTTCAGAAAATGAAAATTCAAAATTTTGTCAAGAAATGCTATAAAAAGAGATTGTTTGCACTTTCTATAGCGAACATATGAAAAAGAGGTAGGCGTTGTAAAGAAAAATGGGCTAGTACTCAGTTTTTTGAAAAATCTGGTAGTTCGTGCTTTCTGAAGCTGCGGACTGTTCAAAAAATGAAAATTCAAAATTTTGTCAAGAAATGCTATAAAAAGGGATAGTTTGCACTTTCTATAGCGAAAATATGAAAAAGAGTTAGGCGTTGTAAAGAAAAATGGGCTAGTACTTAATTTTTAGAAAAATCTGGTAGTTCGCACTTTCTGAAGTTGCGAACTGTTCAAAAAATGAAAATTCAAAATTTTGTCAAGAAATGCTATAAAAAGGAATAGTTTGCACTTTCTATAGCGAACATATGAAAAAGAGGTAGGCGTTGTAAAGAAAAATGGACTAGTACTTAGTTTTTTGAAAAATCTAGTAGTTCGTGCTTTCTGAAGCTGCGAACTGTTCAGAAAATGAAAATTCAAAATTTTGTCAAGAAATGCAATAAAAAGAGATTGTTTGCACTTTCTATAGCGAACATATGAAAAAGAGGTAGGCGTTGTAAAGAATAAATGGGCTAGTACTCAGTTTTTTGAAAATCTGGTAGTTCGCACTTTCTGAAGTTGCGAACTGTTCAAAAAATGAAAATTCAAAATTTTGTCAAGAAATGCTATAAAAAGGAATAGTTTGCACTTTCTATAGCGAACATATGAAAAAGAGGTAGGCGTTGTAAAGAAAAATGGACTAGTACTTAGTTTTTTGAAAAATCTAGTAGTTCGTGCTTTCTGAAGCTGCGAACTGTTCAGAAAATGAAAATTCAAAATTTTGTCAAGAAATGCTATAAAAAGAGATTGTTTGCACTTTCTATAGCGAACATATGAAAAAGAGGTAGGCGTTGTAAAGAATAAATGGGCTAGTACTCAGTTTTTTGAAAAATCTGGTAGTTCGTGCTTTCTGAAGCTGCGGACTGTTCAAAAAATGAAAATTTAAAATTTTGTCAACAAATGCTATAAAAAGGAATAGTTTGCACTTTCTATAGCGAACATATGAAAAAGAGGTAGGCGTTGTAAAGAAAAATGGGCTAGTACTCAGTTTTTTGAAAAATCTGGTAGTTCGCACTTTCTGAAATTGCGAACTGTTCAAAAAATGAAAATTCAAAATTTTGTCAAGAAATGCTATAAAAAGGGATAGTTTGCAATTTCTATAGCGAACATATGAAAAAGAGGTAGGCGTTGTAAAGAAAAAATGGGCTAGTACTCAGTTTTTTGAAAAATCTGGTTGTTCGTGTTTTCTGAAGCTGCGGATTGTTCAAAAAATAAAAATTCAAAATTTTGTCAAGAAATGCTATAAAAAGAGGTAGTTTGCACTTTCTATTGCAAACATATAAAAAAGAGGTAGGCGTTGTAAAGAAAAAATGGGCTATTACTCAGTTTTTTGAAAAATCTGGTAGTTCGTGCTTTCTGAAGCTGCGGACTGTTCAAAAAATGAAAATTCAAAATTTTGTCAAGAAATGCTATAAAAAGGGATAGTTTGCACTTTCTATAGCGAACATATGAAAAAGAGGTAGGCGTTGTAAAGAAAAATGGGCTAGTACTCAGTTTTTTGAAAAATCTGGTAGTTAGTGCTTTCTGAAGCTGCGGACTGTTCAAAAAATGAAAATTCAAAATTTTGTCAAGAAATGCTGTAAAAAGGGATAGTTTGCACTTTCTATAGCGAAAATATGAAAAAGAGGTAGGCGTTGTAAAAAAAATGGGCTAGTACTCAGTTTTTTGAAAATCTGGTAGTTCGCACTTTCTGAAGTTGCGAACTGTTCAAAAAATGAAAATTCAAAATTTTGTCAAGAAATGCTATAAAAAGGAATAGTTTGCACTTTCTATAGCGAACATATGAAAAAGAGGTAGGCGTTGTAAAGAAAAAATGGGCTAGTACTCAGTTTTTTGAAAAATCTGGTAGTTCGTGCTTTCTGAAGCTGCGGACTGTTCAAAAAATGAAAATTCAAAATTTTGTCAAGAAATTCTATAAAAAGGGATAGTTTGCACTTTCTATAGCGAACATATGAAAAAGAGGTAGGCGTTGTAAAGAAAAATGGGCTAGTACTCAGTTTTTTGAAAAATCTGGTAGTTCGTGCTTTCTGAAGCTGCGGACTGTTCAAAAAATGAAAATTCAAAATTTTGTCAAGAAATGCTATAAAAAGGGATAGTTTGCACTTTCTATAGTGAAAATATGAAAAAGAGGTAGGCGTTGTAAAGAAAAATGGGATAGTACTCAGTTTTTTGAAAATCTGGTAGTTCGCACTTTCTGAAGTTGCGAACTGTTCAAAAAATGAAAATTCAAAATTTTGTCAAGTAATGCTATAAAAAGGAATAGTTTGCACTTTCTATAGCGAACATATGAAAAAGAGGTAGGCGTTGTAAAGAAAAATGGGCTAGTACTCAGTTTTTTGAAAAATCTGGTAGTTCGTGCTTTCTGAAGCTGCGGACTGTTCAAAAAATGAAAATTCAAAATTTTGTCAAGAAATGCTATAAAAAGGGATAGTTTGCACTTTCTATAGCGAAAATATGAAAAAGAGTTAGGCGTTGTAAAGAAAAATGGGCTAGTACTTAGTTTTTTGAAAAATCTGGTAGTTCGCACTTTCTGAAGTTGCGAACTGTTCAAAAAATGAAAATTCAAAATTTTGTCAAGAAATGCTATAAAAAGGAATAGTTTGCACTTTCTATAGCGAACATATGAAAAAGAGGTAGGCGTTGTAAAGAAAAATGGGCTAGTACTCAGTTTTTTGAAAAATCTGGTAGTTCGTGCTTTCTGAAGCTGCGGACTGTTCAAAAAATGAAAATTCAAAATTTTGTCAAGAAATGCTATAAAAAGGGATAGTTTGCACTTTCTCTAGCGAAAATATGAAAAAGAGGTAGGCGTTGTAAAGAAAAATGGGCTACTACTCAGTTTTTTGAAAATCTGGTAGTTCGCACTTTCTGAAGTTGCGAACTGTTCAAAAAATGAAAATTCAAAATTTTGTCAAGAAATGCTATAAAAAGGAATAGTTTGCACTTTCTATAGCGAACATATGAAAAAGAGGTAGGCGTTGTAAAGAAAAATGGACTAGTACTTAGTTTTTTGAAAAATCTAGTAGTTCGTGCTTTCTGAAGCTGCGAACTGTTCAGAAAATGAAAATTCAAAATTTTGTCAAGAAATGCTATAAAAAGAGATTGTTTGCACTTTCTATAGCGAACATATGAAAAAGAGGTAGGCGTTGTAAAGAATAAATGGGCTAGTACTCAGTTTTTTGAAAAATCTGGTAGTTCGTGCTTTCTGAAGCTGCGGACTGTTCAAAAAATGAAAATTCAAAATTTTGTCAACAAATGCTATAAAAAGGAATAGTTTGCACTTTCTATAGCGAAAATATGAAAAAGAGGTAGGCGTTGTAAAGAAAAATGGGCTAGTACTCAGTTTTTTGAAATATCTGGTAGTTCGCACTTTCTGAAGTTGCGAACTGTTCAAAAAATGAAAATTCAGAATTTTGTCAAGAAATGCTATAAAAAGGAATAGTTTGCACTTTCTATAGCGAACATATGAAAAAGAGGTAGGCGTTGTAAAGAAAAAATGGGCTATTACTCAGTTTTTTGAAAAATCTGGTAGTTCGTGCTTTCTGAAGCTGCGGACTGTTCAAAAAATGAAAATTCAAAATTTTGTCAAGAAATGCTATAAAAAGAGATAGTTTGCACTTTCTATAGCGAACATATGAAAAAGAGGTAGGCGTTGTAAAGAAAAATGGGCTAGTACTCAGTTTTTTGAAAAATCTGGTAGTTCGTGCTTTCTGAAGCTGCGGACTGTTCAAAAAATGAAAATTCAAAATTTTGTCAACAAATGCTATAAAAAGGAATAGTTTGCACTTTCTATAGCGAACATATGAAAAAGAGGTAGGCGTTGTAAAGAAAAATGGGCTAGTACTCAGTTTTTTGAAAAATCTGGTAGTTCGCACATTCTGAAATTGCGAACTGTTCAAAAAATGAAAATTCAAAATTTTGTCAAGAAATGCTATAAAAAGGGATAGTTTGCACTTTCTATAGCGAACATATGAAAAAGAGGTAGGCGTTGTAAAGAAAAAATGGGCTATTACTCAGTTTTTTGAAAAATCTGGTAGTTCGTGCTTTCTGAAGCTGCGGACTGTTCAAAAAATGAAAATTCAAAATTTTGTCAAGAAATGCTATAAAAAGGGATAGTTTGCACTTTCTATAGCGAAAATATGAAAAAGAGGTAGGCGTTGTAAAGAAAAATGGGCTAGTACTCAGTTTTTTGAAATATCTGGTAGTTCGCACTTTCTGAAGTTGCGAACTGTTCAAAAAATGAAAATTCAAAATTTTGTCAAGAAATGCTATAAAAAGGGATAGTTTGCACTTTCTATAGGGAAAATATGAAAAAGAGGTAGGCGTTGTAAAGAAAAATGGGCTAGTACTCAGTTTTTTGAAATATCTGGTAGTTCGCACTTTCTGAAGTTGTGAACTGTTCAAAAAATGAAAATTCAAAATTTTGTCAAGAAATGCTATAAAAAGGGATAGTTTGCACTTTCTATAGCTAAAATATGAAAAAGAGGTAGGCGTTGTAAAGAAAAATGGGCTAGTACTCAGTTTTTTAAAAAATCTGGTAGTTCGTGCTTTCTGAAGCTGCGGACTGTGCAAAAAATAAAAATTCAAAATTTTGTCAAGAAATGCTATAAAAAGGGATAGTTTGCACTTTCTACAGCTAAAATATGAAAAAGAGGTAGGCGTTGTAAAGAAAAATGGGCTAGTACTCAGTTTTTTGAAAAATCTGGTAGTTCGTGCTTTCTGAAGCTGCGGACTGTTCAAAAAATGAAAATTCAAAATTTTGTCAAGAAATGCTATAAAAAGGGATAGTTTGCACTTTCTATAGCGAACATATGAAAAAGAGGTAGGCGTTGTAAAGAAAAATGGGCTAGTACTCAGTTTTTTGAAAAATCTGGTAGTTCGTGCTTTCTGAAGCTGCGAACTGTTCAAAAAATGAAAATTCAAAATTTTGTCAAGAAATGCTATAAAAAGGGATAGTTTGCACTTTCTATAGCGAACATATGAAAAAGAGGTAGGCGTTGTAAAGAAAAATGGGCTAGTACTCAGTTTTTTGAAAAATCTGGTAGTTCGTGCTTTCTGAAGCTGCGAACTGTTCAAAAAATGAAAATTCAAAATTTTGTCAAGAAATGCTATAAAAAGGGATAGTTTGCACTTTCTATAGCGAACATATGAAAAAGAGGTAGGCGTTGTAAAGAAAAATGGGCTAGTACTCAGTTTTTTGAAAAATCTGGTAGTTCGTGCTTTCTGAAGCTGCGGACTGTTCAAAAAATGAAAATTCAAAATTTTGTCAAGAAATGCTATAAAAAGGGATAGTTTGCACTTTCTATAGCGAACATATGAAAAAGAGGTAGGCGTTGTAAAGAAAAATGGGCTAGTACTCAGTTTTTTGAAAAATCTGGTAATTCGTGCTTTCTGAAGCTGCGAACTGTTCAAAAAATGAAAATTCAAATTTTTGTCAAGAAATGCTATAAAAAGGGATAGTTTGCACTTTCTATAGCGAACATATGAAAAAGAGGTAGGCGTTGTAAAGAAAAAATGGGCTAGTACTCAGTTTTTTGAAATATCTGGTAGTTCGCACTTTCTGAAGTTGCGAACTGTTCAAAAAATGAAAATTCAAAATTTTGTCAAGAAATGCTATAAAAAGGGATAGTTTGCACTTTCTATAGCGAACATATGAAAAAGAGGTAGGCGTTGTAAAGAAAAAATGGGCTAGTACTCAGTTTTTTGAAAAATCTGGTAGTTCGTGCTTTCTGAAGCTGCGGACTATTCAAAAAATGAAAATTCAAAATTTTGTCAAGAAATGCTATAAAAAGGGATAGTTTGCACTTTCTATAGCGAACATATGAAAAAGAGGTAGGCGTTGTAAAGAAAAATGGGCTAGTACTCAGTTTTTAAAAAAATCTGGTAGTTCTTGCTTTCTGAAGCTGCGAACTGTTCAAAAAATGAAAATTCAAAATTTTGTCAAGAAATGCTATAAAAAGGGATAGTTTGCACTTTCTATAGCGAACATATGAAAAAGAGGTAGGCGTTGTAAAGAAAAATGGGCTAGTACTCAGTTTTTTGAAAAATCTGGTAGTTCGTGCTTTCTGAAGCTGCGGACTGTTCAAAAAATGAAAATTCAAAATTTTGTCAAGAAATGCTATAAAAAGGGATAGTTTGCACTTTCTATAGCGAACATATGAAAAAGAGGTAGGCGTTGTAAAGAATAAATGGGCTAGTACTCAGTTTTTTGAAAAATCTGGTAGTTCGTGCTTTCTGAAGCTGCGGACTGTTCAAAAAATGAAAATTCAAAATTTTGTCAACAAATGCTATAAAAAGGAATAGTTTGCACTTTCTATAGCGAAAATATGAAAAAGAGGTAGGCGTTGTAAAGAAAAATGGGCTAGTACTCAGTTTTTTGAAATATCTGGTAGTTCGCACTTTCTGAAGTTGCGAACTGTTCAAAAAATGAAAATTCAGAATTTTGTCAAGAAATGCTATAAAAAGGAATAGTTTGCACTTTCTATAGCGAACATATGAAAAAGAGGTAGGCGTTGTAAAGAAAAAATGGGCTATTACTCAGTTTTTTGAAAAATCTGGTAGTTCGTGCTTTCTGAAGCTGCGGACTGTTCAAAAAATGAAAATTCAAAATTTTGTCAAGAAATGCTATAAAAAGAGATAGTTTGCACTTTCTATAGCGAACATATGAAAAAGAGGTAGGCGTTGTAAAGAAAAATGGGCTAGTACTCAGTTTTTTGAAAAATCTGGTAGTTCGTGCTTTCTGAAGCTGCGGACTGTTCAAAAAATGAAAATTCAAAATTTTGTCAACAAATGCTATAAAAAGGAATAGTTTGCACTTTCTATAGCGAACATATGAAAAAGAGGTAGGCGTTGTAAAGAAAAATGGGCTAGTACTCAGTTTTTTGAAAAATCTGGTAGTTCGCACATTCTGAAATTGCGAACTGTTCAAAAAATGAAAATTCAAAATTTTGTCAAGAAATGCTATAAAAAGGGATAGTTTGCACTTTCTATAGCGAACATATGAAAAAGAGGTAGGCGTTGTAAAGAAAAAATGGGCTATTACTCAGTTTTTTGAAAAATCTGGTAGTTCGTGCTTTCTGAAGCTGCGGACTGTTCAAAAAATGAAAATTCAAAATTTTGTCAAGAAATGCTATAAAAAGGGATAGTTTGCACTTTCTATAGCTAAAATATGAAAAAGAGGTAGGCGTTGTAAAGAAAAATGGGCTAGTACTCAGTTTTTTAAAAAATCTGGTAGTTCGTGCTTTCTGAAGCTGCGGACTGTGCAAAAAATAAAAATTCAAAATTTTGTCAAGAAATGCTATAAAAAGGGATAGTTTGCACTTTCTACAGCTAAAATATGAAAAAGAGGTAGGCGTTGTAAAGAAAAATGGGCTAGTACTCAGTTTTTTGAAAAATCTGGTAGTTCGTGCTTTCTGAAGCTGCGGACTGTTCAAAAAATGAAAATTCAAAATTTTGTCAAGAAATGCTATAAAAAGGGATAGTTTGCACTTTCTATAGCGAACATATGAAAAAGAGGTAGGCGTTGTAAAGAAAAATGGGCTAGTACTCAGTTTTTTGAAAAATCTGGTAGTTCGTGCTTTCTGAAGCTGCGAACTGTTCAAAAAATGAAAATTCAAAATTTTGTCAAGAAATGCTATAAAAAGGGATAGTTTGCACTTTCTATAGCGAACATATGAAAAAGAGGTAGGCGTTGTAAAGAAAAATGGGCTAGTACTCAGTTTTTTGAAAAATCTGGTAGTTCGTGCTTTCTGAAGCTGCGAACTGTTCAAAAAATGAAAATTCAAAATTTTGTCAAGAAATGCTATAAAAAGGGATAGTTTGCACTTTCTATAGCGAACATATGAAAAAGAGGTAGGCGTTGTAAAGAAAAATGGGCTAGTACTCAGTTTTTTGAAAAATCTGGTAGTTCGTGCTTTCTGAAGCTGCGGACTGTTCAAAAAATGAAAATTCAAAATTTTGTCAAGAAATGCTATAAAAAGGGATAGTTTGCACTTTCTATAGCGAACATATGAAAAAGAGGTAGGCGTTGTAAAGAAAAATGGGCTAGTACTCAGTTTTTTGAAAAATCTGGTAATTCGTGCTTTCTGAAGCTGCGAACTGTTCAAAAAATGAAAATTCAAAATTTTGTCAAGAAATGCTATAAAAAGGGATAGTTTGCACTTTCTATAGCGAACATATGAAAAAGAGGTAGGCGTTGTAAAGAAAAAATGGGCTAGTACTCAGTTTTTTGAAATATCTGGTAGTTCGCACTTTCTGAAGTTGCGAACTGTTCAAAAATGAAAATTCAAAATTTTGTCAAGAAATGCTATAAAAAGGGATAGTTGCACTTTCTATAGCGAACATATGAAAAAGAGGTAGGCGTTGTAAAGAAAAAATGGGCTAGTACTCTAGTACTCAGTTTTTTGAAAAATCTGGTAGTTCGTGCTTTCTGAAGCTGCGGACTATTCAAAAAATGAAAATTCAAAATTTTGTCAAGAAATGCTATAAAAAGGGATAGTTTGCACTTTCTATAGCGAACATATGAAAAAGAGGTAGGCGTTGTAAAGAAAAATGGGCTAGTACTCAGTTTTTAAAAAAATCTGGTAGTTCTTGCTTTCTGAAGCTGCGAACTGTTCAAAAAATGAAAATTCAAAATTTTGTCAAGAAATGCTATAAAAAGGGATAGTTTGCACTTTCTATAGCGAACATATGAAAAAGAGGTAGGCGTTGTAAAGAAAAATGGGCTAGTACTCAGTTTTTTGAAAAATCTGGTAGTTCGTGCTTTCTGAAGCTGCGGACTGTTCAAAAAATGAAAATTCAAAATTTTGTCAAGAAATGCTATAAAAAGGGATAGTTTGCACTTTCTATAGCGAACATATGAAAAAGAGGTAGGCGTTGTAAAGAATAAATGGGCTAGTACTCAGTTTTTTGAAAAATCTGGTAGTTCGTACTTTCTGAAGCTGCGGACTGTTCAAAAAATGAAAATTCAAAATTTTGTCAACAAATGCTATAAAAAGGAATAGTTTGCACTTTCTATAGCGAAAATATGAAAAAGAGGTAGGCGTTGTAAAGAAAAATGGGCTAGTACTCAGTTTTTTGAAATATCTGGTAGTTCGCACTTTCTGAAGTTGCGAACTGTTCAAAAAATGAAAATTCAGAATTTTGTCAAGAAATGCTATAAAAAGGAATAGTTTGCACTTTCTAGAGCGAACATATGAAAAAGAGGTAGGCGTTGTAAAGAAAAAATGGGCTATTACTCAGTTTTTTGAAAAATCTGGTAGTTCGTGCTTTCTGAAGCTGCGGACTGTTCAAAAAATGAAAATTCAAAATTTTGTCAAGAAATGCTATAAAAAGAGATAGTTTGCACTTTCTATAGCGAACATATGAAAAAGAGGTAGGCGTTGTAAAGAAAAATGGGCTAGTACTCAGTTTTTTGAAAAATCTGGTAGTTCGTGCTTTCTGAAGCTGCGGACTGTTCAAAAAATGAAAATTCAAAATTTTGTCAACAAATGCTATAAAAAGGAATAGTTTGCACTTTCTATAGCGAACATATGAAAAAGAGGTAGGCGTTGTAAAGAAAAATGGGCTAGTACTCAGTTTTTTGAAAAATCTGGTAGTTCGCACATTCTGAAATTGCGAACTGTTCAAAAAATGAAAATTCAAAATTTTGTCAAGAAATGCTATAAAAAGGGATAGTTTGCACTTTCTATAGCGAACATATGAAAAAGAGGTAGGCGTTGTAAAGAAAAAATGGGCTATTACTCAGTTTTTTGAAAAATCTGGTAGTTCGTGCTTTCTGAAGCTGCGGACTGTTCAAAAAATGAAAATTCAAAATTTTGTCAAGAAATGCTATAAAAAGGGATAGTTTGCACTTTCTATAGCGAAAATATGAAAAAGAGGTAGGCGTTGTAAAGAAAAATGGGCTAGTACTCAGTTTTTTGAAATATCTGGTAGTTCGCACTTTCTGAAGTTGCGAACTGTTCAAAAAATGAAAATTCAAAATTTTGTCAAGAAATGCTATAAAAAGGGATAGTTTGCACTTTCTATAGGGAAAATATGAAAAAGAGGTAGGCGTTGTAAAGAAAAATGGGCTAGTACTCAGTTTTTTGAAATATCTGGTAGTTCGCACTTTCTGAAGTTGTGAACTGTTCAAAAAATGAAAATTCAAAATTTTGTCAAGAAATGCTATAAAAAGGGATAGTTTGCACTTTCTATAGCTAAAATATGAAAAAGAGGTAGGCGTTGTAAAGAAAAATGGGCTAGTACTCAGTTTTTTAAAAAATCTGGTAGTTCGTGCTTTCTGAAGCTGCGGACTGTGCAAAAAATAAAAATTCAAAATTTTGTCAAGAAATGCTATAAAAAGGGATAGTTTGCACTTTCTACAGCTAAAATATGAAAAAGAGGTAGGCGTTGTAAAGAAAAATGGGCTAGTACTCAGTTTTTTGAAAATCTGGTAGTTCGTGCTTTCTGAAGCTGCGGACTGTTCAAAAAATGAAAATTCAAAATTTTGTCAAGAAATGCTATAAAAAGGGATAGTTTGCACTTTCTATAGCGAACATATGAAAAAGAGGTAGGCGTTGTAAAGAAAAATGGGCTAGTACTCAGTTTTTTGAAAAATCTGGTAATTCGTGCTTTCTGAAGCTGCGAACTGTTCAAAAAATGAAAATTCAAAATTTTGTCAAGAAATGCTATAAAAAGGGATAGTTTGCACTTTCTATAGCGAACATATGAAAAAGAGGTAGGCGTTGTAAAGAAAAAATGGGCTAGTACTCAGTTTTTTGAAAAATCTGGTAGTTCGTGCTTTCTGAAGCTGCGGACTATTCAAAAAATGAAAATTCAAAATTTTGTCAAGAAATGCTATAAAAAGGGATAGTTTGCACTTTCTATAGCGAACATATGAAAAAGAGGTAGGCGTTGTAAAGAAAAATGGGCTAGTACTCAGTTTTTAAAAAAATCTGGTAGTTCTTGCTTTCTGAAGCTGCGAACTGTTCAAAAATGAAAATTCAAAATTTTGTCAAGAAATGCTATAAAAAGGGATAGTTTGCACTTTCTATAGCGAACATATGAAAAAGAGGTAGGCGTTGTAAAGAAAAATGGGCTAGTACTCAGTTTTTTGAAAAATCTGGTAGTTCGTGCTTTCTGAAGCTGCGGACTGTTCAAAAAATGAAAATTCAAAATTTTGTCAAGAAATGCTATAAAAAGGGATAGTTTGCACTTTCTATAGCGAACATATGAAAAAGAGGTAGGCGTTGTAAAGAAAAATGGGCTAGTACTCAGTTTTTTGAAAAATCTGGTAATTCGTGCTTTCTGAAGCTGCGAACTGTTCAAAAAATGAAAATTCAAAATTTTGTCAAGAAATGCTATAAAAAGGGATAGTTTGCACTTTCTATAGCGAAAATATGAAAAAGAGGTAGGCGTTGTAAAGAAAAATGGGCTAGTACTCAGTTTTTTGAAATATCTGGTAGTTCGCACTTTCTGAAGTTGCGAACTGTTCAAAAAATGAAAATTCAAAATTTTGTCAAGAAATGTTATAAAAAGGGATAGTTTGCACTTTCTATAGCGAACATATGAAAAAGAGTAGGCGTTGTAAAGAAAAAATGGGCTAGTACTCAGTTTTTTGAAAAATCTGGTAGTTCGTGCTTTCTGAAGCTGCGGACTATTCAAAAATGAAAATTCAAAATTTTGTCAAGAAATGCTATAAAAAGGGATAGTTTGCACTTTCTATAGCGAACATATGAAAAAGAGGTAGGCGTTGTAAAGAAAAATGGGCTAGTACTCAGTTTTTTAAAAAATCTGGTAGTTCTTGCTTTCTGAAGCTGCGAACTGTTCAAAAAATGAAAATTCAAAATTTTGTCAAGAAATGCTATAAAAAGGGGATAGTTTGCACTTTCTATAGCGAACATATGAAAAAGAGGTAGGCGTTGTAAAGAAAAATGGGCTAGTACTCAGTTTTTTGAAAAATCTTGGTAATTCGTGCTTTCTGAAGCTGCGAACTGTTCAAAAAATGAAAATTCAAAATTTTGTCAAGAAATGCTATAAAAAGGGATAGTTTGCACTTTCTATAGCGAAAATATGAAAAAGAGGTAGGCGTTGTAAAGAAAAATGGGCTAGTACTCAGTTTTTTGAAATATCTGGTAGTTCGCACTTTCTGAAAGTTGCGAACTGTTCAAAAAATGAAAATTCAAAATTTTGTCAAGAAATGCTATAAAAAGGGATAGTTTGCACTTTCTATAGCGAACATATGAAAAGAGAGGTAGGCGTTGTTAAAGAAAAATGGGCTAGTACTCAGTTTTTTGAAATATCTGGTAGTTCGCACTTTCTGAAGTTGCGAACTGTTCAAAAAATGAAAATTCAAATTTTGTCAAGAAATGCTATAAAAAGGGATAGTTTGCACTTTCTATAGCGAACATATGAAAAAGAGGTAGGCGTTGTAAAGAAAAATGGGCTAGTACTCAGTTTTTTGAAATATCTGGTAGTTCGCACTTTCTGAAGTTGCGAACTGTTCAAAAATGAAAATTCAAAAATTTGTCAAGAAATGCTATAAAAAGGGATAGTTTGCACTTTCTATAGCGAAAATATGAAAAAGAGGTAGGCGTTGTAAAGAAAAATGGGCTAGTACTCAGTTTTTTGAAAAATCTGGTAGTTCGTGCTTTCTGAAGCTGCGGACTGTTCAAAAAATGAAATTCAAAAATTTTGTCAAGAAATGCTATAAAAAGGAATAGTTTGCACTTTCTATAGCGAACATATGAAAAAGAGGTAGGCGTTGTAAAGAAAAATAGGCTAGTACTCAGTTTTTTGAAATATCTGGTAGTTCTTGCTTTCTGAAGCTGCGAACTGTTCAAAAAATGAAAATTCAAAATTTTGTCAAGAAATGCTATAAAAAGGGATAGTTTGCACTTTCTATAGCGAACATATGAAAAAGAGTAGGCGTTGTAAAGAAAAATGGGCTAGTACTCAGTTTTTTGAAAAATCTGGTAGTTCGTGCTTTCTGAAGCTGCGGACTGTTCAAAAAATGAAAATTCAAAATTTTGTCAAGAAATGCTATAAAAAGGGATAGTTTGCACTTTCTATAGCGAACATATGAAAAAGAGGTAGGCGTTGTAAAGAAAAATGGGCTAGTACTCAGTTTTTTGAAAAATCTGGTAATTCGTGCTTTCTGAAGCTGCGAACTGTTCAAAAAATGAAAATTCAAAATTTTGTCAAGAAATGCTATAAAAAGGGATAGTTTGCACTTTCTATAGCGAAAATATGAAAAAGAGGTAGGCGTTGTAAAGAAAAATGGGCTAGTACTCAGTTTTTTGAAATATCTGGTAGTTCGCACTTTCTGAAGTTGCGAACTGTTCAAAAAATGAAAATTCAAAATTTTGTCAAGAAATGCTATAAAAAGGGATAGTTTGCACTTTCTATAGCGAACATATGAAAAAGAGGTAGGCGTTGTAAAGAAAAAATGGGCTAGTACTCAGTTTTTTGAAAAATCTGGTAGTTCGTGCTTTCTGAAGCTGCGGACTATTCAAAAAATGAAAATTCAAAATTTTGTCAAGAAATGCTATAAAAAGGGATAGTTTGCACTTTCTATAGCGAACATATGAAAAAGAGGTAGGCGTTGTAAAGAAAAATGGGCTAGTACTCAGTTTTTTAAAAAATCTGGTAGTTCTTGCTTTCTGAAGCTGCGAACTGTTCAAAAAATGAAAATTCAAATTTTGTCAAGAAATGCTATAAAAAGGGATAGTTTGCACTTTCTATAGCGAACATATGAAAAAGAGGTAGGCGTTGTAAAGAAAAATGGGCTAGTACTCAGTTTTTTGAAAATCTGGTAGTTCGTGCTTTCTGAAGCTGCGGACTGTTCAAAAAATGAAAATTCAAAATTTTGTCAAGAAATGCTATAAAAAGGAATAGTTTGCACTTTCTATAGCGAACATATGAAAAAGAGGTAGGCGTTGTAAAGAAAAATAGGCTAGTACTCAGTTTTTTGAAATATCTGGTAGTTCTTGCTTTCTGAAGCTGCGAACTGTTCAAAAAATGAAAATTCAAAATTTTGTCAAGAAATGCTATAAAAAGGGATAGTTTGCACTTTCTATAGCGAACATATGAAAAAGAGGTAGGCGTTGTAAAGAAAAATGGGCTAGTACTCAGTTTTTTGAAATATCTGGTAGTTCGCACTTTCTGAAGTTGCGAACTGTTCAAAAAATGAAAATTCAAAATTTGTCAAGAAATGCTATAAAAAAGGGATAGTTTGCACTTTCTATAGCGAAAATATGAAAAAGAGGTAGGCGTTGTAAAGAAAAATGGGCCTAGTACTCAGTTTTTTGAAAAATCTGGTAGTTCGTGCTTTCTGAAGCTGCGGACTGTTCAAAAAATGAAAATTCAAAATTTTGTCAAGAAATGCTATAAAAAGGAATAGTTTGCACTTTCTATAGCGAACATATGAAAAAGAGGTAGGCGTTGTAAAGAAAAATGGGCTAGTACTCAGTTTTTTGAAAAATCTGGTAGTTCGCACTTTCTGAAATTGCGAACTGTTCAAAAAATGAAAATTCAAAATTTTGTCAAGAAATGCTATAAAAAGGGATAGTTTGCACTTTCTATAGCGAACATATGAAAAAGAGGTAGGCGTTGTAAAGAAAAATGGGCTATTACTCAGTTTTTTGAAAATCTGGGTAGTTCGTGCTTTCTGAAGCTGCGGACTGTTCAAAAAATGAAAATCAAAATTTTGTCAAGAAATGCTATAAAAAGGGATAGTTTGCACTTTCTATAGCGAACATATGAAAAAGAGGTAGACGTTGTAAAGAAAAATGGGCTAGTACTCAGTTTTTTGAAAAATCTGGTAGTTCGTGCTTTCTGAAGTTGCGAACTGTTCAAAAAATGAAAATTCAAAATTTTGTCAAGAAATGCTATAAAAAGGGATAGTTTGCACTTTCTATAGCGAACATATGAAAAAGAGGTAGGCGTTGTAAAGAAAAATGGGCTAGTACTCAGTTTTTTGAAATATCTGGTAGTTCGCACTTTCTGAAGTTGCGAACTGTTCAAAAAATGAAAATTCAAAATTTTGTCAAGAAATGCTATAAAAAGGGATAGTTTGCACTTTCTATAGCGAAAATATGAAAAAGAGGTAGGCGTTGTAAAGAAAATGGGCTAGTACTCAGTTTTTTGAAAAATCTGGTAGTTCGTGCTTTCTGAAGCTGCGGACTGTTCAAAAATGAAAATTCAAAATTTTTGTCAAGAAATGCTATAAAAAGGAATAGTTTGCACTTTCTATAGCGAACATATGAAAAAGAGGTAGGCGTTGTAAAGAAAAATAGGCTAGTACTCAGTTTTTTTGAAAAATCTGGTAGTTCGCACTTTCTGAAATTGCGAACTGTTCAAAAAATGAAAATTCAAAATTTTGTCAAGAAATGCTATAAAAGGGATAGTTTGCACTTTCTATAGCGAACATATGAAAAAGAGGTAGGCGTTGTAAAGAAAAAATGGGCTAGTACTCAGTTTTTTGAAAAATCTGGTTGTTCGTGCTTTCTGAAGCTGCGGATTGTTCAACAAATAAAAATTCAAAATTTTGTCAAGAAATGCTATAAAAAGAGATAGTTTGCACTTTCTATTGCGAACATATAAAAAAGAGGTAGGCGTTGTAAAGAAAAAATGGGCTATTACTCAGTTTTTTGAAAAATCTGGTAGTTCGTTCTTTCTGAAGCTGCGGACTGTTCAAAAAATGAAAATTCAAAATTTTGTCAAGAAATGCTATAAAAAGGGGATAGTTTGCACTTTCTATAGCGAACATATGAAAAAGAGGTAGGGCGTTGTAAAGAAAAATGGGCTAGTACTCAGTTTTTTGAAAAATCTGGTAGTTCGTGCTTTCTGAAGCTGCGACTGTTCAAAAAATAAAAATTCAAAATTTTGTCAAGAAATGTAATAAAAAGGGATAGTTTGCACTTTCTATAGCGAACATATGAAAAAGAGGTAGGCGTTGTAAAGAAAAATGGGCTAGTACTCAGTTTTTTGAAAAAATCTGGTTGTTCGTCGCTTTCTGAAGCTGCGAACTGTTCAAAAAATAAAATTCAAAATTTTGTCAAGAAATGCTATAAAAAGAGATAGTTTGCACTTTCTATAGCGAACATATGAAAAAGAGGTAGGCGTTGTAAAGAAAAAATGGGCTCGTACTCAGTTTTTTGAAAAATCTGGTTGTTCGTGCTTTCTGAAGCTGCGGACTGTTCAAAAAATGAAAATTCAAAATTTTGTCAAGAAATGCTAGAAAAAGGAATAGTTTGCACTTTTATAGCGAACATATGAAAAAGAGGTAGGCGTTGTAAAGAAAAATGGGCTAGTACTCAGTTTTTTGAAAAATCTGGTAGTTCGTGCTTTCTGAAGCTGCGAACTGTTCAAAAAATGAAAATTCAAAATTTTGTCAAGAAATGCTATAAAAAAGGAATAGTTTGCACTTTCTATAGCGAACATATGAAAAAGAGGTAGGCGTTGTAAAAGAAAAAATGGGCTAGTACTCAGTTTTTTGAAAAATCTGGTAATTCGTGCTTTCTGAAGCTGCGGACTGTTCAAAAAATGAAAATTCAAAATTTTGTCAAGAAATGCTATAAAAAGGAATAGTTTGCACTTTCTATAGCGAACATATGAAAAAGAGGTAGGCGTTGTAAAGAAAAATGGGCTAGTACTCAGTTTTTTGAAAAATCTGGTAGTTCGCACTTTCTGAAATTGCGAACTGTTCAAAAAATGAAATTCAAAATTTTGTCCAAGAAATGCTATAAAAAGGGTTAGTTTGCACTTTCTATAGCGAAAATATGAAAAAGAGGTAGGCGTTGTAAAGAAAAATGGGCTAGTACTCAGTTTTTTGAAAAATCTGGTTGTTCGTGCTTTCTGAAGCTGCGAACTGTTCAAAAAATGAAAATTCAAAATTTTGTCAAGAAATGCTATAAAAAGGGATAGTTTGCACTTTCTATAGCGAAAATATGAAAAAGAGGTAGGCGTTTGTAAATAAAAATGGGCTAGTACTCAGTTTTTTGAAAAATCTCGTAGTTCGTGCTTTCTGAAGCTGCGGGACTGTTCAAAAAATGAAAATTCAAAATTTTGTCAAGAAATGCTATAAAAAGGGATAGTTTGCACTTTCTATAGCGAAAATATGAAAAAAAGGTAGGCGTTGTAAAGAAAAATGGCTACGTACTCAGTTTTTTGAAAAATCTGGTAGTTCGTGCTTTCTGAAGCTGCGGATTGTTCAAACATGAAAATTCAAAATTTTGTCAAGAAATGCTATAAAAAGGAATAGTTTGCACTTTCTATAGCGAACATATGAAAAAGAGGTAGGCCGTTGTAAAGAAAAATGGGCTAGTACTCAGTTTTTGAAAAATCTGGTAGTTCGTGCTTTCAAAAGCTGCGAACTGTTCAAAAAATAAAATTCAAATTTTGTCAAGAAATGCTATAAAAAGAGATAGTTTGCACTTTCTATAGCGAACATATGAAAAAGAGGTAGGCGTTGTAAAGAAAAAATGGGCTAGTACTCAGTTTTTTGAAAAATCTGGTAGTTCGTGCTTTCTGAAGCTGCGAACTGTTCAAAAAATGAAAATTCAAAATTTTGTCAAGAAATGCTATAAAAAGGAATAGTTTGCACTTTCTATAGCGAACATATGAAAAAAGAGGTAGGCGTTGTAAAGAAAAATGGGATAGTACTCAGTTTTTGAAATATCTGGTAGTTCGTGCTTTCTGAAGCTGCGGATTGTTCAAAACATGAAAATTCAAAATTTTGTCAAGAAATGCTATAAAAAGGAATAGTTTGCACTTTCTATAGCGAACATATGAAAAAGAGGTAGGCGTTGTAAAGAAAAATGGGCTAGTACTCAGGTTTTTGAAAAATTGGTAGTTCCTGCTTTCAAAGCTGCGAACTGTTCAAAAAATGAAATTCAAAATTTTGTCAAGAAATGCTATAAAAAGAGATAGTTTGCACTTTCTATAGCGAACATATGAAAAAGAGGTAGGCGTTGTAAAGAAAAAATGGGCTAGTACTCAGTTTTTTGAAAAATCTGGTAGTTCGTGCTTTCTGAAGCTGCGAACTGTTCAAAAAATGAAAATTCAAAATTTTGTCAAGAAATGCTATAAAAAGGAATAGTTTGCACTTTCTATAGCGAACATATGAAAAAGAGGTAGGCGTTGTAAAGAAAAATGGGATAGTACTCAGTTTTTTGAAATATCTGGTAGTTCGCACTTTCTGAAGTTGCGAACTGTTCAAAAAATGAAAATTCAAAATTTTGTCAAGAAATGCTATAAAAAGGGATAGTTTGCACTTTCTATAGCGAACATATGAAAAAGAGGTAGGCGTTGTAAAGAAAAATGGGCTAGTACTCAGTTTTTTGAAAAATCTGGTAGTTCGTGCTTTCTGAAGCTGCGCATTGTTCAAAAAATGAATATTCAAAATTTTGTCAAGAAATGCTATAAAAAGGGATAGTTTGCACTTTCTATAGCGAATATATGAAAAAGAGGTAGGCGTTGTAAAGAAAAATGGGCTAGTACTCAGTTTTTTGAAATATCTGGTAGTTCGCACTTTCTGAAGTTGCGAACTGTTCAAAAAATGAAAATTCAAAATTTTGTCAAGAAATGCTATAAAAAGGGATAGTTTGCACTTTCTATAGCGAAAATATGAAAAAGAGGTAGGCGTTGTAAAGAAAAATGGGCTAGTACTCAGTTTTTTGAAATATCTGGTAGTTCGCACTTTCTGAAATTGCGAACTGTTCAAAAAATGAAAATTCAAAATTTTGTCAAGAAATGCTATAAAAAGGGATAGTTTGCACTTTCTATAGCGAACATATGAAAAAGAGGTAGGCGTTGTAAAGAAAAATGGGCTAGTACTCAGTTTTATGAAAAATCTGGTTGATCGTGCTTTCTGAAGTTGCGGACTGTTCAAAAAATGAAAATTCAATATTTTGTCAAGAAATGCTTTAAAAAGGGATAGTTTGCACTTTCTATAGCGAAAATATGAAAAAGAGGTAGGCGTTGTAAAGAAAAATGGGCTAGTACTCAGTTTTTTGAAATATCTGGTAGTTCGCACTTTCTGAAGTTGCGAACTGTTCAAAAAATGAAAATTCAATATTTTGTCAAGAAATGCTATAAAAAGGGATAGTTTGCACTTTCTATAGCGAACATATGAAAAAGAGGTAGGCGTTGTAAAGAAAAATGGGCTAGTACTCAGTTTTTTGAAAAATCTGGTAGTTCGCACTTTCTGAAATTGCGAACTGTTCAAAAAATGAAAATTCAAAATTTTGTCAAGAAATGCTATAAAAAGGAATAGTTTGCACATTCTATAGCGAACATATGAAAAAGAGGTAGGCGTTGTAAAGAAAAATGGGATAGTACTCAGTTTTTTGAAATATCTGGTAGTTCGTGCTTTCTGAAGCTGCGGATTGTTCAAAACATGAAAATTCAAAATTTTGTCAAGAAATGCTATAAAAAGGAATAGTTTGCACTTTCTATAGCGAACATATGAAAAAGAGGTAGGCGTTGTAAAGAAAAATGGGCTAGTACTCAGGTTTTTGAAAAATCTGGTAGTTCGTGCTTTCAAAAGCTGCGAACTGTTCAAAAAATGAAAATTCAAAATTTTGTCAAGAAATGCTATAAAAAGAGATAGTTTGCACTTTCTATAGCGAACATATGAAAAAGAGGTAGGCGTTGTAAAGAAAAAATGGGCTAGTACTCAGTTTTTTGAAAAATCTGGTAGTTCGTGCTTTCTGAAGCTGCGAACTGTTCAAAAAATGAAAATTCAAAATTTTGTCAAGAAATGCTATAAAAAGGAATAGTTTGCACTTTCTATAGCGAACATATGAAAAAGAGGTAGGCGTTGTAAAGAAAAATGGGATAGTACTCAGTTTTTTGAAATATCTGGTAGTTCGCACTTTCTGAAGTTGCGAACTGTTCAAAAAATGAAAATTCAAAATTTTGTCAAGAAATGCTATAAAAAGGGATAGTTTGCACTTTCTATAGCGAACATATGAAAAAGAGGTAGGCGTTGTAAAGAAAAATGGGCTAGTACTCAGTTTTTTGAAAAATCTGGTAGTTCGTGCTTTCTGAAGCTGCGCATTGTTCAAAAAATGAATATTCAAAATTTTGTCAAGAAATGCTATAAAAAGGGATAGTTTGCACTTTCTATAGCGAATATATGAAAAAGAGGTAGGCGTTGTAAAGAAAAATGGGCTAGTACTCAGTTTTTTGAAATATCTGGTAGTTCGCACTTTCTGAAGTTGCGAACTGTTCAAAAAATGAAAATTCAAAATTTTGTCAAGAAATGCTATAAAAAGGGATAGTTTGCACTTTCTATAGCGAAAATATGAAAAAGAGGTAGGCGTTGTAAAGAAAAATGGGCTAGTACTCAGTTTTTTGAAATATCTGGTAGTTCGCACTTTCTGAAATTGCGAACTGTTCAAAAAATGAAAATTCAAAATTTTGTCAAGAAATGCTATAAAAAGGGATAGTTTGCACTTTCTATAGCGAACATATGAAAAAGAGGTAGGCGTTGTAAAGAAAAATGGGCTAGTACTCAGTTTTATGAAAAATCTGGTTGATCGTGCTTTCTGAAGTTGCGGACTGTTCAAAAAATGAAAATTCAATATTTTGTCAAGAAATGCTATAAAAAGGGATAGTTTGCACTTTCTATAGCGAAAATATGAAAAAGAGGTAGGCGTTGTAAAGAAAAATGGGCTAGTACTCAGTTTTTTGAAATATCTGGTAGTTCGCACTTTCTGAAGTTGCGAACTGTTCAAAAAATGAAAATTCAATATTTTGTCAAGAAATGCTATAAAAAGGGATAGTTTGCACTTTCTATAGCGAACATATGAAAAAGAGGTAGGCGTTGTAAAGAAAAATGGGCTAGTACTCAGTTTTTTGAAAAATCTGGTAGTTCGCACTTTCTGAAATTGCGAACTGTTCAAAAAATGAAAATTCAAAATTTTGTCAAGAAATGCTATAAAAAGGAATAGTTTGCACATTCTATAGCGAACATATGAAAAAGAGGTAGGCGTTGTAAAGAAAAAATGGGCTAGTACTCAGTTTTTTGAAATATCTGGTAGTTTGTGCTTTCTGAAGCTGCGGATTGTTCAAAAAATGAAAATTCAAAATTTTGTCAAGAAATGCTATAAAAAGGGATAGTTTGCACTTTCTATAGCGAACATATGAAAAAGAGGTAGGCGTTGTAAAGAAAAATGGGCTAGTACTCAGTTTTTTGAAATATCTGGTAGTTCGCACTTTCTTAAATTGCGAACTGTTAAAAAAATGAAAATTCAAAATTTTGTCAAGAAATGCTATAAAAAGGGATAGTTTGCACTTTCTATAGCGAAAATATGAAAAAGAGGTAGGCGTTGTAAAGAAAAATGGGCTAGTACTCAGTTTTTTGAAATATCTGGTAGTTCGCACTTTCTGAAATTGCGAACTGTTCAAAAAATGAAAATTCAAAATTTTGTCAAGAAATGCTATAAAAAGGGATAGTTTGCACTTTCTATAGCGAACATATGAAAAAGAGGGAGGCGTTGTAAAGAAAAATGGGCTATTACTCAGTTTTTTGAAAAATCTGGTAGTTCGTGCTTTCTGAAGCTGCGGACTGTTCAAAAAATAAAAATTCAAAATTTTGTCAAGAAATGCTATAAAAAGGGATAGTTTGCACTTTCTATAGCGAACATATAAAAAAGAGGTAGGCGTTGTAAAGAAAAATGGGCTAGTACTCAGTTTATTGAAAAATCTGGAACTTCGCACTTTCTGAAGTTGCGGATTGTTCAAAAAATGAAAATTAAAAATTTTGTCAAGAAATGCTATAAAAAGGGATAGTTTGCACTTTCTATAGCGAACATATGAAAAAGAGGTAGGCGTTGTAAAAAAAAATGGGTTAGTACTCAGTTTTTTGAAAAATCTGGTAGTTCGTGCTTTCTGAAGCTGCGCATTGTTCAAAAAATGAATATTCAAAATTTTGTCAAGAAATGATATAAAAAGAGATAGTTTGCACTTTTTATAGCGAACATATAAAAAAGAGGTAGGCGTTGTAAAGAAAAAATGGGCTAGTAATCAGTTTTTTAAAAAATCTGGTAGTTCGTGCTTTCTGAAGCTGCGGACTGTTCAAAAAATGAAAATTCAAAATTTTGTCAAGAAATGCTATAAAAAGGGATAGTTTGCACTTTCTATAGCGAACATATGAAAAAGAGGTAGGCGTTGTATAGAAAAATGGGCTAGTACTCAGTTTTTTGAAAATCTAGTAGTTCGCACTTTCTGAAGTTGCGAACTGTTTAAAAAATGAAAATTCAAAATTTTGTCAAGAAATGCTATAAAAAGGGATAATTTGCACTTTCTATAGCGAACATATGAAAAAGAGGTAGGCGTTGTATAGAAAAATGGGCTACTACTCAGTTTTTTGAAAATCTGGTAGTTCGCACTTTCTGAAGTTGCGAACTGTTTAAAAAATGAAAATTCAAAATTTTGTCAAGAAATGCTATAAAAAGGGATAGTTTGCACTTTCTATAGCGAACATATGAAAAAGAGGTAGGCGTTGTAAAAAAAAATGGGCTAGTACTCAGTTTTTTGAAAAAATCTGGTAGTTCGTGCTTTCTGAAGCTGCGGACTGTTCAAAAAATGAAAATTCAAAATTTTGTCAAGAAATGCTATAAAAATGGATAGTTTGCACTTTCTATAGCGAACATATGAAAAAGAGGTAGGCGTTGTAAAGAAAAAAGGGCTAGTACTCAGTTTTATGAAAAATCTGGTTGATCGTGCTTTCTGAAGCTGCGGACTGTTCAAAAAATGAAAATTTAATATTTTGTCAAGAAATGCTATAAAATGGGATAGTTTGCACTTTCTATAGCGAACATATGAAAAAGAGGTAGGCGTTGTAAAGAAAAATGGGCTAGTACTCAGTTTATTGAAAAATCTGGAACTTCGCACTTTCTGAAGTTGCGGACTGTTCAAAAAATGAAAATTAAAAATTTTGTCAAGAAATGCTATAAAAAGGGATAGTTTGCACTTTCTATAGCGAACATATAAAAAAGAGGTAGACGTTGTAAAAAAAAATGGGCTAGTACTCAGTTTTTTGAAATATCTGGCAGTTCGTGCTTTCTGAAGCTGCGCATTGTTAAAAAAATGAATATTCAAAATTTTGTCAAGAAATGCTATAAAAAGAGATAGTTTGCACTTTTTATAGCGAACATATAAAAAAGAGGTAGGCGTTGTAAAGAAAAAATGGGCTAGTACTCAGTTTTTTAAAAAATTTGGTAGTTCGTGCTTTCTGATGCTGCGGACTGTTCAAAAAATGATAATTCAAAATTTTGTCAAGAAATGCTATAAAAAGGAATAGTTTGCACTTTATATAGCGAACATATGAAAAAGAGGTAGGCGTTGTAAAGAAAAATGGGCTAGTACTCAATTTTTTGAAAAATCTGATAGTTCGTGCTTTCCGAAGCTGCGGACTGTTCAAAAAATGAAAATTAAAAATTTTGTCAAGAAATACTATAAAAAGGGATAGTTTGCACTTTCTATAGCGAACATATAAAAAAGAGGTAGGCGTTGTAAAAAAAAATGGGATAGTACTCAGTTTTTTGAAAAATCTGGTAGTTCGTGCTTTCTGAAGCTGCGCATTGTTCAAAAAATGAATATTCAAAATTTTGTCAAGAAATGCTATAAAAAGAGATAGTTTGCACTTTTTATAGCGAAAATATAAAAAAGAGGTAGGCGTTGTAAAGAAAAAATGGGCTATTACTCAGTTTTTTGAAAAATCTGGTAGTTCGTGCTTTCTGAAGCTGCGGACTGTTCAAAAAATGAAAATTAAAAATTTTGTCAAGAAATGCTATAAAAAGGGATAGTTTGCACTTTCTATAGCGAACATATAAAAAAGAGGTAGGCGTTGTAAAAAAAAATGGGATAGTACTCAGTTTTTTGAAAAATCTGGTAGTTCGTGCTTTCTGAAGCTGCGCATTGTTCAAAAAATGAATATTCAAAATTTTGTCAAGAAATGCTATAAAAAGAGATAGTTTGCACTTTTTATAGCGAAAATATAAAAAAGAGGTAGGCGTTGTAAAGAAAAAATGGGCTAGTACTCAGTTTTTTAAAAAATCTGGTAGTTCGTGCTTTCTGAAGCTGCGGACTGTTCAAAAAATGAAAATTCAAAATTTTGTCAAGAAATGCTATAAAAAGGGATAGTTTGCACTTTCTATAGCGAACATATGAAAAAGAGGTAGGCGTTGTAAAGAAAAATGGGCTAGTACTCAGTTTTATGAAAAATCTGGTTGATCGTGCTTTCTGAAGTTGCGGACTGTTCAAAAAATGAAAATTCAATATTTTGTCAAGAAATGCTATAAAAAGGGATAGTTTGCACTTTCTATAGCGAAAATATGAAAAAGAGGTAGGCGTTGTAAAGAAAAATGGGCTAGTACTCAGTTTTTTGAAATATCTGGTAGTTCGCACTTTCTGAAGTTGCGAACTGTTCAAAAAATGAAAATTCAAAATTTTGTCAAGAAATGCTATAAAAAGGAATAGTTTGCACTTTCTATAGCGAACATATGAAAAAGAGGTAGGCGTTGTAAAGAAAAATGGGCTAGTACTCAGTTTTTTGAAATATCTGGTAGTTCGCACATTCTGAAGTTGCGAACTGTTCAAAAAATGAAAATTCAAAATTTTGTCAAGAAATGCTATAAAAAGGGATAGTTTGCACTTTCTATAGCGAACATATGAAAAAGAGGTAGGCGTTGTAAAGAAAAATGGGCTAGTACTCAGTTTATTGAAAAATCTGGAACTTCGCACTTTCTAAAGTTGCGGACTGTTCAAAAAATGAAAATTAAAAATTTTGTCAAGAAATGCTATAAAAAGGGATAGTTTGCACTTTCTATAGCGAACATATGAAAAAGAGGTAGGCGTTGTATAGAAAAATGGGCTAGTACTCAGTTTTTTGAAAATCTAGTAGTTCGCACTTTCTGAAGTTGCGAACTGTTTAAAAAATGAAAATTCAAAATTTTGTCAAGAAATGCTATAAAAAGGGATAATTTGCACTTTCTATAGCGAACATATGAAAAAGAGGTAGGCGTTGTAAAGAAAAATGGGCTAGTACTCAGTTTTTTGAAATATCTGGTAGTTCGCAAATTCTGAAGTTGCGAACTGTTCAAAAAATGAAAATTCAAAATTTTGTCAAGAAATGCTATAAAAAGGGATAGTTTGCACTTTCTATAGCGAAAATATGAAAAAGAGGTAGGCGTTGTATAGAAAAATGGGCTAGTACTCAGTTTTTTGAAAATCTAGTAGTTCGCACTTTCTGAAGTTGCGAACTGTTTAAAAAATGAAAATTCAAAATTTTGTCAAGAAATGCTATAAAAAGGGATAATTTGCACTTTCTATAGCGAACATATGAAAAAGAGGTAGGCGTTGTAAAGAAAAATGGGCTACTACTCAGTTTTTTGAAAATCTGGTAGTTCGCACTTTCTGAAGTTGCGAACTGTTTAAAAAATGAAAATTCAAAATTTTGTCAAGAAATGCTATAAAAAGGGATAGTTTGCACTTTCTATAGCGAACATATGAAAAAGAGGTAGGCGTTGTAAAAAAAAATGGGCTAGTACTCAGTTTTTTGAAAAATCTGGTAGTTCGTGCTTTCTGAAGCTGCGGACTATTCAAAAAATGATAATTAAAAATTTTGTCAAGAAATGCTATAAAAAGGAATAGTTTGCACTTTATATAGCGAACATATGAAAAAGAGGTAGGCGTTGTAAAGAAAAATGGGCTAGTACTCAATTTTTTGAAAAATCTGATAGTTCGTGCTTTTCGAAGCTGCGGACTGTTCAAAAAATGAAAATTAAAAATTTTGTCAAGAAATACTATAAAAAGGGATAGTTTGCACTTTCTATAGCGAACATATAAAAAAGAGGTAGGCGTTGTAAAAAAAAATGGGATAGTACTCAGTTTTTTGAAAAATCTGGTAGTTCGTGCTTTCTGAAGCTGCGCATTGTTCAAAAAATGAATATTCAAAATTTTGTCAAGAAATGCTATAAAAAGAGATAGTTTGCACTTTTTATAGCGAAAATATAAAAAAGAGGTAGGCGTTGTAAAGAAAAAATGGGCTAGTACTCAGTTTTTTAAAAAATCTGGTAGTTCGTGCTTTCTGAAGCTGCGGACTGTTCAAAAAATGAAAATTCAAAATTTTGTCAAGAAATGCTATAAAAAGGGATAGTTTGCACTTTCTATAGCGAACATATGAAAAAGAGGTAGGCGTTGTAAAGAAAAATGGGCTAGTACTCAGTTTTATGAAAAATCTGGTTGATCGTGCTTTCTGAAGTTGCGGACTGTTCAAAAAATGAAAATTCAATATTTTGTCAAGAAATGCTATAAAAAGGGATAGTTTGCACTTTCTATAGCGAAAATATGAAAAAGAGGTAGGCGTTGTAAAGAAAAATGGGCTAGTACTCAGTTTTTTGAAATATCTGGTAGTTCGCACTTTCTGAAGTTGCGAACTGTTCAAAAAATGAAAATTCAAAATTTTGTCAAGAAATGCTATAAAAAGGAATAGTTTGCACTTTCTATAGCGAACATATGAAAAAGAGGTAGGCGTTGTAAAGAAAAATGGGCTAGTACTCAGTTTTTTGAAATATCTGGTAGTTCGCACATTCTGAAGTTGCGAACTGTTCAAAAAATGAAAATTCAAAATTTTGTCAAGAAATGCTATAAAAAGGGATAGTTTGCACTTTCTATAGCGAACATATGAAAAAGAGGTAGGCGTTGTAAAGAAAAATGGGCTAGTACTCAGTTTATTGAAAAATCTGGAACTTCGCACTTTCTGAAGTTGCGGACTGTTCAAAAAATGAAAATTAAAAATTTTGTCAAGAAATGCTATAAAAAGGGATAGTTTGCACTTTCTATAGCGAACATATGAAAAAGAGGTAGGCGTTGTATAGAAAAATGGGCTAGTACTCAGTTTTTTGAAAATCTAGTAGTTCGTGCTTTGTGAAGCTGCGAACTGTTCAGAAAATGAAAATTCAAAATTTTGTCAAGAAATGCTATAAAAAGAGATAGTTTGCACTTTCTATAGCGAACATATGAAAAAGAGGTAGGCGTTGTAAAGAAAAATGGGCTAGTACTCAGTTTTTTGAAAAATCTGGTAGTTCGTGTTTTCTGAAGCTGCGGACTGTTCAAAAAATGATAATTCAAAATTTTGTCAAGAAATGCTATAAAAAGGAATAGTTTGCACTTTATATAGCGAACATATGAAAAAGAGGTAGGCGTTGTAAAGAAAAATGGGCTAGTACTCAATTTTTTGAAAAATCTGATAGTTCGTGCTTTCCGAAGCTGCGGACTGTTCAAAAAATGAAAATTAAAAATTTTGTCAAGAAATACTATAAAAAGGGATAGTTTGCACTTTCTATAGCGAACATATAAAAAAGAGGTAGGCGTTGTAAAAAAAAATGGGATAGTACTCAGTTTTTTGAAAAATCTGGTAGTTCGTGCTTTCTGAAGCTGCGCATTGTTCAAAAAATGAATATTCAAAATTTTGTCAAGAAATGCTATAAAAAGAGATAGTTTGCACTTTTTATAGCGAAAATATAAAAAAGAGGTAGGCGTTGTAAAGAAAAAATGGGCTAGTACTCAGTTTTTTAAAAAATCTGGTAGTTCGTGCTTTCTGAAGCTGCGGACTGTTCAAAAAATGAAAATTCAAAATTTTGTCAAGAAATGCTATAAAAAGGGATAGTTTGCACTTTCTATAGCGAACATATGAAAAAGAGGTAGGCGTTGTAAAGAAAAATGGGCTAGTACTCAGTTTTATGAAAAATCTGGTTGATCGTGCTTTCTGAAGTTGCGGACTGTTCAAAAAATGAAAATTCAATATTTTGTCAAGAAATGCTATAAAAAGGGATAGTTTGCACTTTCTATAGCGAAAATATGAAAAAGAGGTAGGCGTTGTAAAGAAAAATGGGCTAGTACTCAGTTTTTTGAAATATCTGGTAGTTCGCACTTTCTGAAGTTGCGAACTGTTCAAAAAATGAAAATTCAAAATTTTGTCAAGAAATGCTATAAAAAGGAATAGTTTGCACTTTCTATAGCGAACATATGAAAAAGAGGTAGGCGTTGTAAAGAAAAATGGGCTAGTACTCAGTTTTTTGAAATATCTGGTAGTTCGCACATTCTGAAGTTGCGAACTGTTCAAAAAATGAAAATTCAAAATTTTGTCAAGAAATGCTATAAAAAGGGATAGTTTGCACTTTCTATAGCGAACATATGAAAAAGAGGTAGGCGTTGTAAAGAAAAATGGGCTAGTACTCAGTTTATTGAAAAATCTGGAACTTCGCACTTTCTGAAGTTGCGGACTGTTCAAAAAATGAAAATTAAAAATTTTGTCAAGAAATGCTATAAAAAGGGATAGTTTGCACTTTCTATAGCGAACATATGAAAAAGAGGTAGGCGTTGTATAGAAAAATGGGCTAGTACTCAGTTTTTTGAAAATCTAGTAGTTCGCACTTTCTGAAGTTGCGAACTGTTTAAAAAATGAAAATTCAAAATTTTGTCAAGAAATGCTATAAAAAGGGATAATTTGCACTTTCTATAGCGAACATATGAAAAAGAGGTAGGCGTTGTAAAGAAAAATGGGCTAGTACTCAGTTTTTTGAAATATCTGGTAGTTCGCACATTCTGAAGTTGCGAACTGTTCAAAAAATGAAAATTCAAAATTTTGTCAAGAAATGCTATAAAAAGGGATAGTTTGCACTTTCTATAGCGAAAATATGAAAAAGAGGTAGGCGTTGTATAGAAAAATGGGCTAGTACTCAGTTTTTTGAAAATCTAGTAGTTCGCACTTTCTGAAGTTGCGAACTGTTTAAAAAATGAAAATTCAAAATTTTGTCAAGAAATGCTATAAAAAGGGATAATTTGCACTTTCTATAGCGAACATATGAAAAAGAGGTAGGCGTTGTAAAGAAAAATGGGCTACTACTCAGTTTTTTGAAAATCTGGTAGTTCGCACTTTCTGAAGTTGCGAACTGTTTAAAAAATGAAAATTCAAAATTTTGTCAAGAAATGCTATAAAAAGGGATAGTTTGCACTTTCTATAACGAACATATGAAAAAGAGGTAGGCGTTGTAAAAAAAAATGGGCTAGTACTCAGTTTTTTGAAAAATCTGGTAGTTCGTGCTTTCTGAAGCTGCGGACTATTCAAAAAATGATAATTCAAAATTTTGTCAAGAAATGCTATAAAAAGGAATAGTTTGCACTTTATATAGCGAACATATGAAAAAGAGGTAGGCGTTGTAAAGAAAAATGGGCTAGTACTCAATTTTTTGAAAAATCTGATAGTTCGTGCTTTCCGAAGCTGCGGACTGTTCAAAAAATGAAAATTAAAAATTTTGTCAAGAAATACTATAAAAAGGGATAGTTTGCACTTTCTATAGCGAACATATAAAAAAGAGGTAGGCGTTGTAAAAAAAAATGGGATAGTACTCAGTTTTTTGAAAAATCTGGTAGTTCGTGCTTTCTGAAGCTGCGCATTGTTCAAAAAATGAATATTCAAAATTTTGTCAAGAAATGCTATAAAAAGAGATAGTTTGCACTTTTTATAGCGAAAATATAAAAAAGAGGTAGGCGTTGTAAAGAAAAAATGGGCTAGTACTCAGTTTTTTAAAAAATCTGGTAGTTCGTGCTTTCTGAAGCTGCGGACTGTTCAAAAAATGAAAATTCAAAATTTTGTCAAGAAATGCTATAAAAAGGGATAGTTTGCACTTTCTATAGCGAACATATGAAAAAGAGGTAGGCGTTGTAAAGAAAAATGGGCTAGTACTCAGTTTTATGAAAAATCTGGTTGATCGTGCTTTCTGAAGTTGCGGACTGTTCAAAAAATGAAAATTCAATATTTTGTCAAGAAATGCTATAAAAAGGGATAGTTTGCACTTTCTATAGCGAAAATATGAAAAAGAGGTAGGCGTTGTAAAGAAAAATGGGCTAGTACTCAGTTTTTTGAAATATCTGGTAGTTCGCACTTTCTGAAGTTGCGAACTGTTCAAAAAATGAAAATTCAAAATTTTGTCAAGAAATGCTATAAAAAGGAATAGTTTGCACTTTCTATAGCGAACATATGAAAAAGAGGTAGGCGTTGTAAAGAAAAATGGGCTAGTACTCAGTTTTTTGAAATATCTGGTAGTTCGCACATTCTGAAGTTGCGAACTGTTCAAAAAATGAAAATTCAAAATTTTGTCAAGAAATGCTATAAAAAGGGATAGTTTGCACTTTCTATAGCGAACATATGAAAAAGAGGTAGGCGTTGTAAAGAAAAATGGGCTAGTACTCAGTTTATTGAAAAATCTGGAACTTCGCACTTTCTGAAGTTGCGGACTGTTCAAAAAATGAAAATTAAAAATTTTGTCAAGAAATGCTATAAAAAGGGATAGTTTGCACTTTCTATAGCGAACATATGAAAAAGAGGTAGGCGTTGTATAGAAAAATGGGCTAGTACTCAGTTTTTTGAAAATCTAGTAGTTCGTGCTTTGTGAAGCTGCGAACTGTTCAGAAAATGAAAATTCAAAATTTTGTCAAGAAATGCTATAAAAAGAGATAGTTTGCACTTTCTATAGCGAACATATGAAAAAGAGGTAGGCGTTGTAAAGAAAAATGGGCTAGTACTCAGTTTTTTGAAATATCTGGTAGTTCGCACATTCTGAAGTTGCGAACTGTTCAAAAAATGAAAATTCAAAATTTTGTCAAGAAATGCTATAAAAAGGGATAGTTTGCACTTTCTATAGCGAAAATATGAAAAAGAGGTAGGCGTTGTATAGAAAAATGGGCTAGTACTCAGTTTTTTGAAAATCTAGTAGTTCGCACTTTCTGAAGTTGCGAACTGTTTAAAAAATGAAAATTCAAAATTTTGTCAAGAAATGCTATAAAAAGGGATAATTTGCACTTTCTATAGCGAACATATGAAAAAGAGGTAGGCGTTGTAAAGAAAAATGGGCTACTACTCAGTTTTTTGAAAATCTGGTAGTTCGCACTTTCTTAAGTTGCGAACTGTTTAAAAAATGAAAATTCAAAATTTTGTCAAGAAATGCTATAAAAAGGGATAGTTTGCACTTTCTATAGCGAACATATGAAAAAGAGGTAGGCGTTGTAAAAAAAAATGGGCTAGTACTCAGTTTTTTGAAAAATCTGGTAGTTCGTGCTTTCTGAAGCTGCGGACTGTTCAAAAAATGAAAATTCAAAATTTTGTCAAGAAATGCTATAAAAATGGATAGTTTGCACTTTCTATAGCGAACATATGAAAAAGAGGTAGGCGTTGTAAAGAAAAATGGGCTAGTACTCAGTTTTATGAAAAATCTGGTTGATCGTGCTTTCTGAAGCTGCGGACTGTTCAAAAAATGAAAATTTAATATTTTGTCAAGAAATGCTATAAAATGGGATAGTTTGCACTTTCTATAGCGAACATATGAAAAAGAGGTAGGCGTTGTAAAGAAATATGGGCTAGTACTCAGTTTATTGAAAAATCTGGAACTTCGCACTTTCTGAAGTTGCGGACTGTTCAAAAAATGAAAATTAAAAATTTTGTCAAGAAATGCTATAAAAAGGGATAGTTTGCACTTTCTATAGCGAACATATAAAAAAGAGGTAGGCGTTGTAAAAAAAAATGGGCTAGTACTCAGTTTTTTGAAATATCTGGCAGTTCGTGCTTTCTGAAGCTGCGCATTGTTAAAAAAATGAATATTCAAAATTTTGTCAAGAAATGCTATAAAAAGTGATAGTTTGCACTTTTTATAGCGAACATATGAAAAAGAGGTAGGCGTTGTAAAGAAAAATGGGCTAGTACTCAGTTTATTGAAAAATCTGGAACTTCGCACTTTCTGAAGTTGCGGACTGTTCAAAAAATGAAAATTAAAAATTTTGTCAAGAAATGCTATAAAAAGGGATAGTTTGCACTTTCTATAGCGAACATATGAAAAAGAGGTAGGCGTTGTATAGAAAAATGGGCTAGTACTCAGTTTTTTGAAAATCTAGTAGTTCGCACTTTCTGAAGTTGCGAACTGTTTAAAAAATGAAAATTCAAAATTTTGTCAAGAAATGCTATAAAAAGGGATAATTTGCACTTTCTATAGCGAACATATGAAAAAGAGGTAGGCGTTGTAAAGAAAAATGGGCTAGTACTCAGTTTTTTGAAATATCTGGTAGTTCGCACATTCTGAAGTTGCGAACTGTTCAAAAAATGAAAATTCAAAATTTTGTCAAGAAATGCTATAAAAAGGGATAGTTTGCACTTTCTATAGCGAAAATATGAAAAAGAGGTAGGCGTTGTATAGAAAAATGGGCTAGTACTCAGTTTTTTGAAAATCTAGTAGTTCGCACTTTCTGAAGTTGCGAACTGTTTAAAAAATGAAAATTCAAAATTTTGTCAAGAAATGCTATAAAAAGGGATAATTTGCACTTTCTATAGCGAACATATGAAAAAGAGGTAGGCGTTGTAAAGAAAAATGGGCTACTACTCAGTTTTTTGAAAATCTGGTAGTTCGCACTTTCTGAAGTTGCGAACTGTTTAAAAAATAAAAATTCAAAATTTTGTCAAGAAATGCTATAAAAAGGGATAGTTTGCACTTTCTATAGCGAACATATGAAAAAGAGGTAGGCGTTGTAAAAAAAAATGGGCTAGTACTCAGTTTTTTTTGAAAAATCTGGTAGTTCGTGCTTTCTGAAGCTGCGGACTGTTCAAAAAATGAAAATTCAAAATTTTGTCAAGAAATGCTATAAAAATGGATAGTTTGCACTTTCTATAGCGAACATATGAAAAAGAGGTAGGCGTTGTAAAGAAAAATGGGCTAGTACTCAGTTTTATGAAAAATCTGGTTGATCGTGCTTTCTGAAGCTGCGGACTGTTCAAAAAATGAAAATTTAATATTTTGTCAAGAAATGCTATAAAATGGGATAGTTTGCACTTTCTATAGCGAACATATGAAAAAGAGGTAGGCGTTGTAAAGAAAAATGGGCTAGTACTCAGTTTATTGAAAAATCTGGAACTTCGCACTTTCTGAAGTTGCGGACTGTTCAAAAAATGAAAATTAAAAATTTTGTCAAGAAATGCTATAAAAAGGGATAGTTTGCACTTTCTATAGCGAACATATAAAAAAGAGGTAGACGTTGTAAAAAAAAATGGGCTAGTACTCAGTTTTTTGAAATATCTGGCAGTTCGTGCTTTCTGAAGCTGCGCATTGTTAAAAAAATGAATATTCAAAATTTTGTCAAGAAATGCTATAAAAAGAGATAGTTTGCACTTTTTATAGCGAACATATAAAAAAGAGGTAGGCGTTGTAAAGAAAAAATGGGCTAGTACTCAGTTTTTTAAAAAATTTGGTAGTTCGTGCTTTCTGATGCTGCGGACTGTTCAAAAAATGATAATTCAAAATTTTGTCAAGAAATGCTATAAAAAGGGATAGTTTGCACTTTCTATAGCGAACATATGAAAAAGAGGTAGGCGTTGTAAAGAAAAATGGGCTAGTACTCAGTTTATTGAAAAATCTGGAACTTCGCACTTTCTGAAGTTGCGGACTGTTCAAAAAATGAAAATTAAAAATTTTGTCAAGAAATGCTATAAAAAGGGATAGTTTGCACTTTCTATAGCGAACATATGAAAAAGAGGTAGGCGTTGTAAAAAAAAATGGGCTAGTACTCAGTTTTTTGAAAAATCTGGTAGTTCGTGCTTTCTGAAGCTGCGCATTGTTAAAAAAATGAATATTCAAAATTTTGTCAAGAAATGTTATAAAAAGAGATAGTTTGCACTTTTTATAGCGAACATATAAAAAAGAGGTAGGCGTTGTAAAGAAAAAATGGGCTAGTACTCAGTTTTTAAAAAAATCTGGTAGTTCGTGCTTTCTGAAGCTGCGGACTGTTCAAAAAATGAAAATTCAAAATTTTGTCAAGAAATGCTATAAAAAGGGATAGTTTGCACTTTCTATAGCGAACATATGAAAAAGAGGTAGGCGTTGTAAAGAAAAATGGGCTAGTACTCAGTTTTATGAAAAATCTGGTTGATCGTGCTTTCTGAAGCTGCGGACTGTTCAAAAAATGAAAATTCAATATTTTGTCAAGAAATACTATAAAATGGGATAGTTTGCACTTTCTATAGCGAAAATATGAAAAAGAGGTAGGCGTTGTAAAGAAAAATGGGCTAATACTCAGTTTTTTTAAATATCTGGTAGTTCGCACTTTCTGAAGTTGCGAACTGTTCAAAAAATGAAAATTCAAAATTTTGTCAAGAAATGCTATAAAAAGGGATAGTTTGCACTTTCTATAGCGAAAATATGAAAAAGAGGTAGGCGTTTTAAAGAAAAATGGGCTAGTACTCAGTTTTTTGAAATATCTGGTAGTTCGCACTTTCTGAAATTGCGAACTGTTCAAAAAATGAAAATTCAAAATTTTGTCAAGAAATGCTATAAAAAGGGATAGTTTGCACTTGCTATAGCGAACATATGAAAAAGAGGTAGGCGTTGTATAGAAAAATGGGCTATGACTCAGTTTTTTGAAATATCTGGTAGTTCGTGCTTTCTGAAACTGCGGACTGTTCAAAAAATGAAAATTCAAAATTTTGTCAAGAAATGCTATAAAAAGGGATAGTTTGCACTTTCTATAGCGAACATATGAAAAAGAGGTAGGCGTTGTAAAGAAAAAATGGGCTATTACTCAGTTTTTTGAAAAATCTGGTAGTTCGTGCTTTCTGAAGCTGCGGACTGTTCAAAAAATGAAAATTAAAAATTTTGTCAAGAAATGCTATAAAAAGGGATAGTTTGCACTTTCTATAGCGAACATATAAAAAAGAGGTAGGCGTTGTAAAAAAAAATGGGATAGTACTCAGTTTTTTGAAAAATCTGGTAGTTCGTGCTTTCTGAAGCTGCGCATTGTTCAAAAAATGAATATTCAAAATTTTGTCAAGAAATGCTATAAAAAGAGATAGTTTGCACTTTTTATAGCGAAAATATAAAAAAGAGGTAGGCGTTGTAAAGAAAAAATGGGCTAGTACTCAGTTTTTTAAAAAATCTGGTAGTTCGTGCTTTCTGAAGCTGCGGACTGTTCAAAAAATGAAAATTCAAAATTTTGTCAAGAAATGCTATAAAAAGGGATAGTTTGCACTTTCTATAGCGAACATATGAAAAAGAGGTAGGCGTTGTAAAGAAAAATGGGCTAGTACTCAGTTTTATGAAAAATCTGGTTGATCGTGCTTTCTGAAGTTGCGGACTGTTCAAAAAATGAAAATTCAATATTTTGTCAAGAAATGCTATAAAAAGGGATAGTTTGCACTTTCTATAGCGAAAATATGAAAAAGACGTAGGCGTTGTAAAGAAAAAATGGGCTAGTACTCAGTTTTTTAAAAAATCTGGTATTTCGCACTTTCTGAAATTGCGAACTGTTCAAAAAATGAAAATTCAAAATTTTGTCCAGAAATGCTATAAAAAGGAATAGTTTGCACTTTCTATAGCGAACATATGAAAAAGAGGTAGGCGTTGTAAAGAAAAAATGGGCTAGTACTCAGTTTTTTGAAATATCTGGTAGTTCGTGCTTTCTGAAGCTGCGGATTGTTCAAAAAATGAAAATTCAAAATTTTGTCAAGAAATGCTATAAAAAGGGATAGTTTGCACTTTCTATAGCGAACATATGAAAAAGAGGTAGGCGTTGTAAAGAAAAATGGGCTAGTACTCTGTTTTTTTAAATATCTGGTAGTTCGCACTTTCTGAAATTGCGAACTGTTCAAAAAATAAAAATTCAAAATTTTGTCAAGAAATGCTATAAAAAGGGATAGTTTGCACTTTCTATAGCGAACATATGAAAAAGAGGTAGGCGTTGTAAAGAAAAATGGGCTAGTACTCAGTTTTATGAAAAATCTGGTTGATCGTGCTTTCTGAAGCTGCGGACTGTTCAAAAAATGAAAATTCCATATTTTGTCAAGAAATGCTATAAAAAGGGATAGTTTGCACTTTCTATAGCGAACATATGAAAAAGAGGTAGGCGTTGTATAGAAAAATGGGCTATGACTCAGTTTTTTGAAATATCTGGTAGTTCGCACTTTCTGAAATTGCGAACTGTTCAAAAAATGAAATTCAAAATTTTGTCAAGAAATGCTATAAAAAGGGATAGTTTGCACTTTCTATAGCGAACATATGAAAAAGAGGTAGGCGTTGTATAGAAAAATGGGCTATGACTCAGTTTTTTGAAATATCTGGTAGTTCGTGCTTTCTGAAACTGCGGACTGTTCAAAAAATGAAAATTCAAAATTTTGTCAAGAAATGCTATAAAAAGGGATAGTTTGCACTTTCTATAGCGAACATATGAAAAAGAGGTAGGCGTTGTAAAGAAAAAATGGGCTAGTACTCAGTTTTTTGAAAAATCTGGTAGTTCGTGCTTTCTGAAGCAGCGGACTGTTCAAAAAATGAAAATTAAAAATTTTGTCAAGAAACGCTATAAAAAGGGATAGTTTGCACTTTCTATAGCGAACATATGAAAAAGAGGTAGGCGTTGTAAAGAAAAATGGGCTAGTACTCAGTTTTTTGAAAAATCTGGTAGTTCGTGCTTTCTGAAGCTGCAGACTGTTCAAAAAATGAAAATTCAATATTTTGTCAAGAAATGCTATAAAAAGGGATAGTTTGCACTTTCTATAGCGAACATATAAAAAAGAGGTAGGCGTTGTAAAGAAAAATGGGCTAGTACTCAGTTTTTTGAAATATCTGGTAGTTCGCACTTTCTGAAGTTGCGAACTGTTAAAAAAATGAAAATTCAAAATTTTGTCAAGAAAGGCTATAAAAAGGAATAGTTTGCACTTTCTATAGAGGAGTTCCAGGGGCATAGTGAAGGGGGCTGTTTCTATTAGGTCGCAGGTGAGGAGTTGTTTCTGGTGGTTAAAGGTGGTGTGGTTTGTATTTTGGTTAATTTATGGGTTCAGGGATAGTATAGAAGGAGTGTATGGGCTGCAGGTTCAGGGAGTATGTTCTTATTCTATATGAGGGAGTGTAGATTTGTTCTTGTCCAGAAGCTACAAGTTCATAGATAGGGAGTCTGGTTTTGTTTGTTGTGAGTGAAGGTGTAATCTGTCTCCTTGTTTTTCCTGGTGGTTTGATTTGTTCATATTTTAAACTTCATTCCATAGCATATGTAGTCTAAGAAATTGTATTTTTAGGATATGTTCTGGCTACTGTTGATTGAATCTTATGAAGCAAATTTAACCCTATTAAGTGATAGATTAAACAAATCAGTTTGCATAGTCTACATGTCATGAAATAGCAGCTGAATTTCCATGAATCCTTGGTAGTTTACTTAAGTAGTTTTAAACTTGGCCTGTTGCTTTAGCTAAAGTTAAAAGTTATAGCTCCTTGTTCGGATACTTTGACGGCTGCTGCATAAATTGTTTCATATTTACAGTGTCTTTCTTAAAAAGTTTGAAATTGATTTTTTTTTTTTTTTGGTAAGTATACGAATTCACCAAAAATGCTCATGTGGGTTCAAAGCTAGTATCTGCTTGCATTTTGTCTATCTACTAGAGTTTTCTTTCATTTGTCAAATATCAATGCTAGTTGCTTATGAAATCTTGGTTGCCAATTATTATGGTTTCATATGAAGTTTTATAACATATATTAATGGAAAATTTCTGGTACTATAGCAGTGAGTCGTGAAATGAGCAGAATTAATTTTGGTAGAACTTGTTAATAAAGATAGCAAAGTATGTCTTTGATCGCTCTTATTTTGACACCATGTCGTGTATCCTAGGATCTTAAGTTATGCTCTTGGGTTGCCCTTCATTAGCTGTTTACCCTTCATTAGCTGTTTATCTTCTGAGGTAAAACCCAAGTGCTTGGCTTTCCTTAATGTGCATGTCTGCTGTATTTGTGCTTGCTCATCTTTGTCTTCCTTAACTAAAAAGATGAAGCCTTGTCTTTAATCTGTTCTTTTTATCAAGTTAGAATGGTTTTATGTGTACTATGTGGTTGGTTTGATTGAAATACACAGAAAGTTTTCACTTCTAAATGTTTCCATTCCTCTTACATTAATTATTTTAACCATCTTCTATTCCGTCTTGAGTTTTGAAAAAAAGAGGCTGTAGGATTTGTTTAGAGTGCGATTAATGCCTATGGTAAAAGTGTCAATTTTTTGCTTGTTCGGTAGAGTTCTTGATGTAGTGTTTTATTAAGATGTCAAAAGTTATCATTAATCTTGAAGAAAGTTTATATTAAAATACCAGCTTTTGTATATAAATTTTGTTGAAGCCACTTATGGTAAAGAACTGAAAGTATGTCATTTAAGATGGTTTAAAACCTTAAAAGGTTTCATTCTTTGTCTCGTTGGTTGGAAAACAAAATAAGGCATCTGTGTTAGCATGTCAAAATTTTCTACTTGCAAGTATTGGTAAATTTGCTATCCTAAAAAATGTCTTCTTTTCGTAAAAATGAAGTCCATTTGCAATGGTGTTGTTTACCCTGCAAAGTTATTTCTTAATAAGTTGATTATATGCGTGAAACTATGTACATCAGATCCTTGGACCTTATTTTGATTGTTTCCAGTAACTTTACTTTTTTTTTCTACTTAACCAAGGTGCAATGCCTTGTCCACAAGCAGTTACTGATCCTTATTGTTTGTTGTCTCTTCTTTGCATGACTCCACCTGAGAAATGAATTCACGGGAGCTTGAGTCTTTTAAAGTCCAAATATGGATGCATTGTAATTTGCATTTGCTCGGGAGATCTATCCCATTTCAATAATGCCCACGTCCAGCTTTGGCTCAATTTGGTTGCGGCATGTATACAATCCAAGAGGAATATCTCATCACTTCAGTCTCCCCCTTCAACTCTTTTGCCATTTCGGGTTCTACCTTTTAAACTCTTTCTTTCTCTTTTTTTAGAATATTTATGTAAACTTTGTAGAAACATTTTACTATATATATATATATAAAATTTGTTTGAGTTATTTGATTTACTTTTATGTTCATTTTCCTTTATTTTGGGTCGTTATTTAATTTGTTGCAAATCAGGCCATTTAAGCAAATGCGTGTAAATTTTCACAAATTTTTAAAAAAACCACGCTTAATAACAGACTGTAAGAAAAGACTTCTATCTTATTGATACGAAGTAGTTTCTTTTAAAAAGTCAAAATTTACAAAGAAGTTTTAATTAACTTCTAAATGCCCCGAAACAACTTTGCAAAAAGCGACTTGAAATCTAAGTTCCATCTTATGGCGTGATACTCGGATTTTAAAGTTAAAATCAAGCAAGTGCCATTTATGCGCTATACCACATGCGGGTTGGCAAAGAAATTAGGACGATCAAATCGTTCCTTTTTAAAAGAAAATGCGCTTTTATTTCATTTTATTTATTTTGAAAATAATTAAAGCTTTTAAATAAAATTGTAAAATCTTTTGAAAACTTACTAAACTTAATTAGTTGAATTAATCAAAAGTTCAATTAATTATTTTTAGAAAAAGCGCATAAATAGCACTTGCAAATATTTTGGAAACCTGTCGGATTAACCGTCTTTAACGGAATTTCGAAAGTGCCTTAAAAACCTTCTTTCGAAATTAACAAAACCTCTTACCTTTAGAATCTCTGAAAGAAAGACCGCTTTTTTTATAAAACGGAGTTTTGCACGCATTTATTTATCTGGTTCCCTATTTTTCCTTAAATTGGGTGGCGACTCCAAAAACTCCAAAAGAGTTAGTCCATCCTGTCGATATTCCTGAAATTTAGCCTTTCGAGGTTATATTTTTGGGGGTTCAACATCCGTGCCAACTTATAACTTGGCATGTTTATCGCGGATGCTTTCCAAGATATAAGTTGGCACGAAAAGCGCGTATCCCTGCCAACTTATAACTTGGCATGGTTTTCGAGGATCCCTGCCAAGATATAATTTGGCATGAAAGGCGCGTATCCCTGCCAACTTATAACTTGGAATGGTTTTCGCGGATCCCTGCCAAGATATAATTTGGCACGAAAAGCAGGTATCCCTGATAACTTATAACTTGGTGAGGTTATCGCGGATTGCTACCAAGATATAAGTTGGCACAAAAAGCCTGTATTCCTACCAACTTATAACTTGGCAGGGTTATCGCGGATCCCTTGCAAGTATAAGTTCGCACGAAAAGCGCGTATCCCTGCAACCTTATAACAAGGCACGATTATCACGGATCCCTGCCAAGATATTACTTGGCACGAAAAGCGAAGGTATAAGTTGACACGAAAAGCGCGTATCTCTGCAAACTTATAACTTGGCACGATTACCACGGATCCCTGCCAAGATATAAGTTGGCACGAAAAGCGCGTATCCGTGCGAACTTATAACTTGGCACGGTTATCGCGGATCCCTTCCAAGTATAAGTTGGCACGAAAAGCGCGTATCCCTGCAACCTTATAACAAGGCACAGTTATCACGGATCCCTGCCAAGATATTAGTTAGCACGAAAAGTGAAGGTATAAGTTGACACGAAAAGCGCATATCTCTGCAAACTTATAACTTGGCACGGTTATCGCGGATCCCTGCATAGATATAAGTTGGCACGAAAAGCGCGTATCCGTGCCAACTTATAACTTTGCAAGGTTATCGCGGATCCCTGCCAAGATATAAGTTGGAATGAAAAATGCGTATCCCTACAACCTTATAACTTGGCACGGTTATCGCGGATCCCTACCGGATATAAGTTTGCACGAAAAGTGCGTACCCCTGCCAACTTATAACTTGGCAGGGTTATCGCGGATCCCTGCAACGATATAAGTTTGCACGAAAAGCGCGTATCCGTGCAAACTTATAACTTGGCACGGTTATCGCGGATCCCTGCCAAGATATAAGTTGGTACGAAAAGCGCGTATACGTGCAAACTTATAACTTAGCATGGTTATCACAGATCCCTGCCAAGATCTAAGTTGGCACGAAAAACACATATTTCTGCAAACTTATAACTTGCCACGGTTATCGCGGATCCCTGCCAAGATATAAGTTGGCACGAAAAACTCGTATCCGTGCCAATTTATAACATAGCACGGTTATCGCGGATCCCTGCCAAGATATATAGTGACACGAAAAGCGCGTATCCATAAAAACTTATAACGTCATTGGTTATCGCGGATCCCTGCCAAGATATAAGTTGGCACGAAAAGTGCATATCCTTGCAAACTTATAACTTGGAACAATTATCGCGGATCCCTGCCAAGATATAAGTTGGCACGAAAACCGTGTATCCCTGCTAACTAATAACTTGGCACGGTTATCCCGGATCTCTGTCAAGATATAAGTAAGCACGAAAAGCGTGTATCCCTTCCACGCGCGTATCCTTGCCAACTTATAACTTGGCAATATTATTGCGGATTCCTCCCTAGATATACGTTGGCACGAAAAGTACGTATCCGTGCCAACTTATAACTTGGTACGTTTATCGCGGATCCCTTCTAAGATATAAGTTGGAATAAAACACGTGTATCCCTATCAACTTATAACTTGGCACGTTTATCACGGATCCCTGCCAGGATATAAGTTGGAAAGAAAAGCGCGTATCTGTGCCAACTTATAACTTGGCACAGTTATGTTGGATCCCATCCAAGATATAAGTTGGCACGAAAAGTGCGAATCCCTGCCAACTTATAACTTGCCACAGTTATCGTGGATCCCTGCCAAGGTATAACTTGGCATGAAAGGCGGGTATCCCTACCAACTTATAACTTGGCAGGGTTATCGCGTATCCCTGCCAAGATATAAGTTAGCACGAAAAGCGTGTATCCTTGCCAACGTATAACTTTGCACGGTTTTTGCGGATCCCTTCCAAGATATAAGTTGGCACAAAAAGCGCGTCTCCCTGCCAACTTATAACTTGGCAAGGTTTTCGCGGATCCCTGCAAAGATATGAGTTGGCACGAGAAGCGCGTATCCGTGCCAACTTATAACTTGGCACGGTTATCGCGGATCCCTGCCAAGATATTAGTGTGCACGAAAAGCGTGTATACGTGCCAACTTATAACTTGGCAGGGTTATCGCGTATCCCTGCGAAGGTATAATTTGGCACGAAAAGCGCGTATCTATTCGAACTTATAACTTGGCACGGTTATCGCGGATCCATCCGAAGATATAAGTTTGCACAAAAAGCGCGTATCCCTGCCAGCTTATCACTTTTCAAGGTTATAGTGGATCGCTGCCAAGATATAAGTTGGCACGAAAAGCGCGTATCCGTGCCAACTTATAACTTGGCACGATTATCGCGGATCCCTGCCAAGATATAAGGTTGCATGGATACGCGCTTTTCATGCCAACTTATATCTTGGCAAGGTTATCGCGTATCCCTGCCAAGGTATAAGTTGGCACGAAAAGCGCGTATCTCTGCCAACTTATAACTTTGCACGGTTATCGCGGATCCCTGCCAAGATATAAGTTGGCACGAAAAATGCGTATCCCTGCTAATGTATAACTTGGCAGGGTTATCACGAATCCCAGCCAATATATAAGTTGGCACGAAAAGCGCGTATCCCTGCCTTCTTATAACTTGGCACGGTTATCGCGGATCCCTGTCAACTTTTAACTTGGCACAAAAAGCGCATATCCCTGCCAACATATAACTTGGCAGGGTTATCGCGGATCCTTACCAAGATATAAGTTGGCACAAAATGCACGTATCCGTGCCAACTTATAACTTGGCACGGTTATTGCGGATCCCTGCCAAGATATAAGTTGGAAAGAAAAACGTGTATCCCTGCCAACTTATAACTTGGCAGGGTTATCGCGGATCCCTACCAAGAGATAAGTCGGCACGAAAAGCGCGAATCCCTGGCAACTTATAACTTGGCACGGTTATCTCGAATCCCTTCCAAGATATAAGTTGGGACGAAAAGCGCGTATCCTTGCCAATTTATAACTTTGCACGGTTTTTGCGCATCCCTGCCAAAATATAAGTTGGCACAAAAAGCGCGTATCCTTGCCAACTTATATCTTGGAAGGGTTATCGCGGATCCCTGCAAAGATATGAGTTGGCACGAGAAGTGCGTATTCGTGCCAACTTATAACTTGGCACTGTTATCGCGGACCCCTACCAAGATATTAGTGTGCACGAAAAGCGTGTATACGTGCAAACTTATAACTTGGCAGGGTTATCGCATATCCCTGCGAAGGTATAATATGGCACGAAAAGTGCGTATCTATTCGAACTTATAACTTGGCACGGTTATCGCGCATCCATACGAAGATATAAGTTGGCACAAAAAGCGCGTATCCCTGCCAACTTATCACTTGTCAGGGTTATCGTGGATCCCTGCCAAGATATAAGTAGGCACGAAAAGCGCGTATCCGTGCCAACTTATAACTTGGCACGATTATCGCGGATCCCTCCCAAGATATAAGTTGGCATGGATACGCACTTTTCGTGCCAACTTATATCTTGGCAAGGTTATCGCGTATCCCTGCCATGGTATAAATTAGAACGAAAAGCGCGTATCTCTGCCAACTTATAACTTTGCACGGTTATCGCGGATCCCTGCCAAGATATAAGTTGGCACGAAAAACGCGTATCCCTGCTAATGTATAACTTGGCAGGGTTATCGCGAATCCCTGCCAATATAAAAGTTGGCACGAAAAGCGCGAATCCCAGCCTTCTTATAACTTGGTACGGTTATCGCGGATCCCTATCAACTTTTAACTTGGCACGAAAAGCGCGTATCTCTGCCAACATATAACTTGGCAGGGTTATCGCAGATCCCTGCCAAGATATAAGTTGGCACAAAATGCACGTATCCGTGCCAACTTATAACTTGGCACGGTTATTGCGGATCCCTGCCAAGATATAAGTTGGCAAGAAAAACGTGTGTCCCTGCCAACTTATAACTTGGCAGGGTTATCGCGGATCCCTACCAAGAGATAAGTCGGCACGAAAAGCGCGAATCCCTGGCAACTTATAACACTGCACGGTTATCACGAATCCCTGCCAAGATATAAGTTGGCACGAAAAGCGCGTATCCTTGCCAACTTATAACTTTGCACGGTTTTTGCGGATCCCTGCCAAGATATAAGTTGGCACAAAAAGCGCGTATCCTTGCCAACTTATAACTTGGCAGGGTTATCGCGGATCCCTGCAAAGATATGAGTTGGCACGAGAAGTGCGTATCCGTGCCAACTTATAACTTTGCCCGGTTATCGCGGATCTCTACCAAGATATTAGTGTGCACGAAAAGCGTGTATACGTGCAAACTTATAACTTGGCAGGGTTATCGGGTATCCCTGCGAAGGTATAATTTGGCACGAAAAGCGCGTATCTATTCGAACTTATAACTTGGCACGGTTATCGCGCCTCCATACGAAGATATAAGTTGGCACAAAAAGCGCGTATCCCTGCCAACTTATCACTTGTCAGGGTTATGGTTGATCCCTGCCAAGATATAAGTTGTCACGAAAAGCGCGTATCTGTGCCAACTTATAACTTGGCACGATTATCGCGGATCCCTGCCACGATATAAGTTGGCATGGATACGCGCTTTTCGTGCCAACTTATATCTTTGCAAGGTTATCGCGTATCCCTGCCAAGGTATAAGGTGGCACGAAAAGCGCGTATCTCTGCCAACTTATAACTTGGCTGGGTTATCGCGGATCCCTACCAAGAGATAAGTCGGCACGAAAAGCGCGTATCTCTTCCAACTTATAACTTGGCAGGGTTATCACGGATCCCTGCCAAGATATAAGTTGGCACAAAAAGTGCGTATCCCTGCTAACTTATAACTTGGCACGGTTATCGCGGATCCCTGCCAACTTATAACTTGGTACGAAAATCGCGTATCCCTGCCAACATATAAGTTGGAAGGGTTATCGCGGATCCCTGCCAAGATATAAGTTGGCACAAAATGCACGTATCCGTTCCAACTTATAACTTGGCACGGTTATTGCGGATCCCTGCCAAGATATAAGTTGGCACGAAAATCGCATATCCCTGCCAACTAATAACTTGGAAGGGTTATCGCGGATCCCTACCAAGAGATAAGTCGGCACGAAAAGCGCGAATCCCTGGCAACTTATGACTTGGCAGGGTTATCATGAATCCCTGCCAAGATATAAGTTGGCACGAAAAGCGCATATCCTTGCCAACTTATAACTTTGCACGGTTTTTGCGGATCCCTGCCAAGATATAAGTTGGCACAAAAAGCGCGTATCCTTGCCAACTTATAACTTGGCAGGGTTATCGCGGATCCCTGCAAAGATATGAGTTGGCACGAGAAGTGCGTATCCGTGCCAAATTATAACTTTGCACGGTTTTTGTGGATCCCTGCCAAGATATAAATTGGCACAAAAAGCGCGTATCCCTGCCAACTTATAACTTGGCAGGGTTATCGCGGATTCCTGCAAAGATATGAATTGGCACGAAAAGCGCGTATCCGTGCCAACTTATAACTTGGCACGGTTATCGCGGATCCCTGCAAAGATATTAGTGTGCACGAAAGGCGTGTATACGTGCCAATTTATAACTTGGCAGGGTTATCGCGTATCGCTGCCAACTTATAATTTGGCACGGTTATCGCGCATCCATACGAAGATTTAAGTTGGCACAAAAAGCGCGTATCCCTGCCAACTTATAACTTGTCAGGGTTATCGTGGATCCCTGCCAAGGTATAAGTTGGCACGAAAAGCGCGTATCCATGCCAACTTATAACTTGGCACGATTATCGCGGATCCCTGTCAAGGTATAAGTTGGCACGGATACGCACTTTTCGTGCCAACTTATATCTTCGCAGGGTTATCGCGTATCCCTGCCAAGGTATAAGTTGGCACGAAAAGCGCGTATCTCTGCCAACTTATAACTTTGCACGGTAATCGCGGATCCCTCCCAAGATATAAGTTGGCACAAAAAGCGCGTATCCCTGCCAACTTATAACTTGTCAGGGTTATCGTGGAACCCTGCCAAGGTATAAGTTGGCGCGAAAAGCGACATTTCCATGCCAACTTATAACTTGGCACGATTATTGCGGATCCCTGTCAAGTTATAAGTTGGAACGGATACGCGCTTTTCGTGCCAACTTATATCTTCGCAGGGTTATCGCGTATCCCTGCCAAGGTATAAGTTGGCACGAAAAGCGCGTATCTCTGCCAACTTATAACTTTGCACGGTAATCGCGGATCCCTCCCAAGATATAAGTTGGCACGAAAGGCGCGTATCCATGCCAACTTATAACTTAGCACGGTTATCGCAAAGCAATGCCAGGATATAAGTTGGCTCGAAAAATGCGTATCCCTGCTAACTTATAACTTGGCAGGGTTATCGCAGATCCCTGCCAAGATATAAGTTGGCACAAAAGGCGCGTATTATCGCGGATCAAATATAAGTTAGCACGAAAAGCGTGTATCCTTGCCAACTTATAACTTGGCAGGGTTATCGCGGATCCCTGCCTACTTATAACTTGGCACGAAAAGCGCGTATCCCTACCAACTTATAACTTTGCACGATTATCGTGGATCCCTGCCAAAATATAAGTTGGCACGAAAAGCGCGTATCCCTACCAACTTATAACTTGGCACGGTTGTCACGAATCCCTGCCATTATATAATTTGGCACGAAAAATGCGTAACCCTGCCAACTTATCACTTACCACGGTTATTCCGGATCCCTTCCAAAATATAAGTCTGCACGAAAAGCACGTATCCCTGCCCTTATCGCGGATCCCTACCAAGATATAAGTTGCGACGAAAAGCGCGTATCCCTGCCTACTTATAACTTTACATGGTTATCGCAATATATTTTGGCACGAAAAGCGCGTATTCCTGCCAACTTATAACTTGACATGGTTATCGCGGATCCCTGCCAAGATATAAATGGCACGAAAAGCGCGTATTCCTTCTAACTTATAACTTGGCAGGGTTATCGCGGATACCTGCCATAATAAAAGTTGACACGAAAAACGCGTATCCCTGCCAACTTACAACTTGGCACTGTTATCGCGGATCCCTACCAAGATATAAGTTGGCATGAATAGTGCGTATCCCTGCTGTTATCGCGGATCCCTGCCAAGATATAAGTTGGCACGAAAAGCGCGTATCCATGCCAACTTATAACTTTGCACGGTTATCGCGATATATCTTGGCACAAATAGCGCGTATCCCTGCCAACTTATAACTTGGCATGGTTATTGCGGATCCCTGCAAAGATATAAATTGGCACGAAAAGCACGTATTCGTGCCAACTTATAGCTTTGCAGGGTTATCGAGGATCCCTGCCAAGATATGAGTTTGCACGAAAAGTGTGTTTCCGTGCCAACTTATAACTTGGCACGGTTATCGCGGATCCCTGCCAATATATAAGTTGGCATGAAAAGCGCGTAACCCTTCCAACTTATAACTTGGCACGGTTATCGCGGATCCCTGCCAAGATATAAGTTGGCACGAACATCGCGTATCCGTGCAACCTTATAACTTGGCATGGTTGGAAATAAAAGCGCGTATCTGTGCCAACTTATAACTAGGTACGATTATCGCGCATCCCTGCAAAGATATAAGTTGGCACGAAAAACGCGTATCCCTGCAAACTTATAACTTGGCAAGGTTATCGCGGATCCCTGCCCAGAAATAAGTTGGCACGAAAAGCACGTATCTCTACCAACTTATAACTTGTCACGGTTATCGCAGATCCCTGCCTACTTATTACTTGGCACGAAAAGCGTGTATCCCTGCCAACTTATAACTTTGCACGGTTAACGCGGATCCCTGCCAAGATATAAGTTGGCCCAAAAAGAGTGTATCCCTTCCAACTTATAACATTGCACGGTTATCGCGGATCCCTGTAAAAGATATAAGGTTGCATGAAAAGCGCGTATCCGTGCCAACTTATAACTTGGAAAGGTTATCGCGGATTCCTACCAAGATATAAGTTCGCACGAAAAGCGCGTATCCGTGCCAACTTTTAACTTGGCACGGTTATCGCGGATCCCTGCAAAGATATAAGTTGGCGCGAAAAGCGTGTATCCGTGCTTACTTATAACTTGGAAGAGTTATCGAAGATCCCTGCCAAGATATAAGTTGGCACGAAAAAGCGCGTGTCCGTGCAAACTTATAATTTGGCAGGATTTTCGCGGATCCCTGCCAAGTTATAAGTTTGCACGAAAAGCGCGTATCTCTTCCAATTTATAACTTAGCACAGATATAGCGGATCCCTGCCAAGATATAAGCTGGCACGAAAAGCGCGTATCCCTGCCAACTTATAACTTGGAAGGGTTATCGCGGATCCATGCCAAGATATAAGTTGGCACGAAAAGTGCGTATCCGTGCCAACTTATAACTTGGAACGGTTATCGCGGATCCCTTCCAAGATATAAATTGGCACGAAAAGCGTGTATCCCTACAAACTTTTAACTTGGCACGGTTATCGCGGATCCCTGCCAAGATATAAGTTGGAAAGAAAAGCCCGTATCCGTGCCAACTTATAACTTGGCACAGTTATCGCGGATCCCATCCAAGGTATGAGTTGGCACGAAAAGTGCGTATCCCTGCCAACTTATAACATGGCAGGGTTATCGAGGATCCCTGTCAAGGTATAACTTGGCGCGAAAAATGCGTATACTTTCAAACTTATAACTTGGCATAGTTATGGCGGATCCCTGCCAAGATATAAGTTGGCACGAAAAGCGCGTATCCCTGCCAACTTATAACTTTGCACAGTTATCGCGGATCTCTGCCAAGATATAAGTTGGCACGAAAAGCGCGTATTCCTACCAACTTATAACTTTGCACGGTAATCGCGGATCCCTGCCAAGATATAAGTTGGCACGAAAAGCGCGTATCCCTACCAACTTATAACTTTGCACGGTTATCGTGGATCCTTGAAAATATATGAGTTGGAACGAAAAAAGTGTATCCGTTGCAACTTATAACTTGGTATGGTTATCGCGGATCCTTGCAAAGATATAAGTTGGCACGAAAAGCGCGTATCCCTACTAAAATAACTTGGCACGTTTATCGCAGACACCTTCCAAGGTATAACTTGGCACGAAAAGTGCGTATACATGCCAACTTATAGCTTGGCAGGGTAATCGTGTATTCCTGCCAAGATATAAGTTGGCACGAAAAGCGCGTATCTCTACTAACTTATAACTTTGTACGGTTATCGCGGATCCCTGCCTACTTTAACATGGGAAGAAAAGCGTGTATCCCTGCCAACTTATAACTTTGCACGGTTATCGCGGATCCCAGCAAAAATATAAGTTGGCACAAAAAGCGCGTATCCCTACCAACTTATAACTGGCACGGTTATCGCGGATCCCTGCCATAATATAAGTTAGCACGAAAAACGCGTATCCCTGCCAACTTATAACTTGGCACGGTTATCGCGGATCACTGCCAAGATATAAGTTGGCACGAAAAGCGCGTATCCCTGCAAACTTATAAGTTGGCAGGGTTATCGCGGATCTCTCCCAAGATATAAGGTGGCACGAAAAGCGTGTATCCTAGCCAACTTATAACTTTGCACGGTTATCGCGGAACCTTGCCTACTTATAACTTTGCACGAAAAGCGCGTATCCCTGCCAACTTATAACTTTGCACGGTTATCGCGGATCCCTGCGAAGATATAAGTTGGCACGAAAAGTGCGTTTCCCTACCAACTTATAACTTGGCACGATCATCGCAGATCCCTGCAAAGATATAAGGTTGAATGAAAAGAGCGTATCCGTGCCAACTTTTAACTTGGCACTGTTATAGCGGATCCCATCAAAGATATAAGTTTGCACGAAAAGCGTGTATCCGTGCCTACTTATAACTTGGCAGGATAATCGCAGATCCCTGCCAAGATATAAGTTGGCACGAAAAGCGCGTATCCGTGCCAACTTATAACTTGGCACGGTTATCCCGGATCCCTGCCAAGATATAACTTGGCATGAAACGCGCGTATCCCTGCCAACTTATAACTTGGCAGGATTTTCGGGGATCCCTGCCAAGATATAAGTTTACACGAAAAGCGCGTATCTCTGCCAACTGATAACTTAGCACAGATATAGCGGATCCCTTCCAAGATATAAGTTGGCACAAAAAGTGCGTATCTCTACCAAGTTATAACTTTTCACGGTTATCGCAGAACCCTGCCTACTTATAACTTGGCACGAAAAATGTGTACCCTTACCAACTTATAAGTTGGCATGGTTATCGCGGATCCCTGCCAAGATATAAGTTGGCACGAAAAACGCGTATCCCTGCTAACTTATAACTTGGCACGGTTATCGCGGAGCTCTACCAAGATATAAGTTGGCACGAAAAGCGCGTATCCTCGCCAACTTATAACTTGGAAGGGTTATCGCGGATCCTTGCCAAGATATAAGTTGGCACGAAAAGTGCGTATCCGTTCAAACTTATAACTTGGCACGGTTATCGTGGATCCCTTCCAAGATATAAGTTGGCACAAAAAGCGTGTATCCCTGCAAACTTATAATTTGGCACGGTTATCGCGGATCCCTGCTAAGATATAAGTTGGAAAGAAAAGCGCGCATCCGTGCCAACTTATAACTTGGCACCGTTATCGCGGATCCTTCCAAGGCATAAGTTGGCACGAAAACTGCGTATCCCTGCCAACTTATAACTTGGCAAGGTTATTGCGGATCCCTTTCAAGGTATAACTTGGCGCGAAAAGTGCGTATACATTCCAACATATAATTTGGCATGGTTATCGCGGATCCCTGCCAAGATATAAGTTGGCACGAAAAGCGCGTATCCCTGCCAACTTATAACTTGGCACGGTTATCGCGGATCCCTGCCAAGATATAAGTTGGCACGAAAAGCGCGTATCCCTACCAACTTATAACTTGCACGGTTATCGCGGATCCCTGCCAAGATATATGTTGGTACGAAAAGCGCGTATCCCTCCCAACTTATAACTTTGCATAAATCGTGGATCCTTGAAAAGATATGAGTCGGCACGAAAAAAGCGTATCCGTGCCAACTTATAACTTGGCTTGGTTATCGCGGATCCCTGCAAAGATATAAGTTTGCACGAAAAGCGCGTATCCCTACTAAAATAACTGGGCACAGTTTCACAGACACCTGCCAAGGTATAACTTGGCACGAAAAGTGCGTATACGTGCCAACTTATAGCTTGGCAAGGTTATCGTGTATCCCTGCTAAGATATAAGTTGGCACGAAATGCGCGTATCTCTACCAACTTATAACTTTGTACGGTTATCGCGGATCCCTGCCTACTTATAACTTGGCAAGAAAGGCGCGTGTCCCTGCTAACTTATAACTTTGCACGGTTATCGCGGATCCCAGCAAAAATATAAGTTGGAACGAAAAGCGCGTATCCCTACCAACTTATAACTTGCACGGTTATCGCGGATCCTTGCCATGTTATAAGTTGGCACGAAAAATGTGTATCCCTGCCAACTTATAACTTGGCATGGTTATCGCGGATCCCTGCCAAGATATAAGTTGGCACGAAAAGCGCGTATCCCTACCAACTTATAACTTGCACGGTTATCGCGGATCCCTGCCAAGATATAAGTTGGCATGAAAAGCGCGTATACCTCCCAACTTATAACTTTACACGGTTATCGTTGATCCTTGAAAACATATGAGTTGGCACGAAAAAAGCGTATCCGTGCCAACTTATAACTTGGCCCGGTTATCACGGATCCTTGCAAAGATATAAGTTTGCACGAAAAGCGCGTATCCCTACTAAAATAACTGGGCATAGTTATCGCAGACACCTGCCAAGGTATAACTTGGCACGAAAAGTGCGTATACGTGCCAACTTATAGCTTGGCAGGGTTATCGTGTATCCCTGCCAAGATATAAGTTGGCACGAAATGCGCGCATCTCTACCAATTTATAACTTTGTACGGTTATCGCGGATCCCTGCCTACTTTTAACTTGGCAAGAAAAGCGCGTATCCCTGCCAACTTATAACTTTGCACGGTTATCGCGGATCCCAGCAAAAATATAAGTTGGCACGAAAAGCGCGTATCCTTACCAACTTATAACTTGCACGGTTATCGCGGATCCCTGCCATATTATAAGTTGGCACAAAAAATGCTTATCCCTGCCAACTTATAACTTGGCACGGTTATCGCGGATCTCTGCAAAGATATAAGTTGGCACGAAAAGCGCGTATCCCTGCAAACTATTGCAGGGTTATCGCGGATCTCTCCCAAGATATAAGTTGGCATGAAAAGCGTGTATCCGTGCCAACTTATAACTTTGCAGTGTTGTCGCGGATCCCTACCAAGATATAAGCTGGCATGAAAAGCGCGTATCCCGGCAGCTTTTAACTTGGCACGGTAATCACGGATCCCATCCAAGAAATATATTGACACGAAAAGCGCGTGTACCTGCCAACTTATAACTTGACAGGGTTATCACGGATCCCTGCCAAGAGATAAGTTGGCAGGAAAAGCGCGTATTCCTGCCAACTTATAACTTTGAACAGATATAGCGGATCCCTGCCAAGATATAAGATGGCACGAAAAGTGCGTATCTCTACCAACTTATAACTTTTCACGGTTATCGCAGATCCCTGCCTACTTATAACTTGGCACGAAAAGCGCGTATCCCTGCCAACTTATAAGTTGGCATGGTTATCGCGGATCTCAGCCTAGATATAAGTTAGCACGAAAAGCGCGTATCCATGCCAACTTATAACTTGGCAGGGTTATCGCAGATCCCTGCCAAGATATAATTTGGCACGAAAAGCGTGTATCCCTGCAAACTTATAACTTGGCACGGTTAACGCGGATCCCTGCCAACATATAAGTTGCAAAGAAAAGCGCGTATCCCTGCCAACTTATAACTTGGCACAGTTATCGCGGATCCCTTCCAAGATATAAGTTGGCACGAAAAGATCTTATCCCTGCCAACTTATAACTTGGCAGGGTTTGCGCGAAAAGTGCGTATATGTTCCAACTTATAACTTGGCAGGGTTATCGCTTATCCCTACCAAGATATAAGTTGGCACAAAAAGTGTGTATCTCAACCAACTTATAACTTTGTACGGTTATTCCGGATCACTGCCTACTTATAACTTGGCACGAAAAGCGCTTATCCCTGCCAACTTATAACTTTGCACGGTTATCCCGGATGCCTGCAAAGATATATGTTGGCACGAAAAGCGCGTATCCCTACCAACTTATAACTTTGCACGGTTATCGTGGATCCTTGAAAAGATATAAATGGGAACGAAAAGCGCGTATCCGTGCCAACTTATAACTTGGCACAGTTATCGCGGATCCCTGCCAAGATATAAATTTGGAAGAAAAGCACGTATCCGTGCCAACTTATAACTTTGTAGGGTTATCGTGGATCACTGCAAAGATAAGTTGGCACGAAAAGCGTGTATCCCTACAAACTTTTAGCTTGGCACGGTTATCGCAGACACCTGCAAAGGTATAACTTGGCTCGAAAAGTGTGTATACGTGCCAACTTATAACTTGGAAGGGTTATCGCGTATCCCTGCCAAGATGTATGTTGGCACGAAAAGCGCGTATCTCTACGAACTTATAACTTTGTACGATTATCGCAGATCCCTGCCAAGATATAAGTTGGAAAGAAAAGCGCGTATCTGTACCAACTTATAACTTGGCACAGTTATCACGGATCCCTTCCAAGGTATAAGTTGGCACGAAAAGTACGTATCCCCGCCAATTTATAACTTGGCAAGGTTATTGCGGATCCCTGTCAAGGTATAACTTGGCGCGAAAAGTGCGTATACATTCCAACTTATAACTTGGCTTGGTTATCGCGGATCCCTGCCAAGATATAAGTTGGCACGAAAAGCGCGTATCCCTGCCAACTTATAACCTGGCACGGTTATCGCGGATCTCTGCCAATATATAAGTTGGCACGAAAAGCGCGTATCCCTACCAACTTATAACTTTGCACGGTTATCGCGGATCCCTGCCAAGATATAAGTTGGCACGAACGCGTATCCCTACCAACTTATAACTTAGCACGGTTATGGTGGATCCTTGAAAAGATATGAGTTGGCCCAAAAAAAGCGTATCCGTGCCAACTTATAAAGTCTTCTTAACGACTTATTGTGTCTCAACACTTAGCTAATTATTACGAAGGTAATTTTCATGGCCAACATATTAAGTGCCTGAAATGCTTCTTGATTACAGCAAGCACCGGACACTGTGCCTTCGAGTAAAAATGAGACGTCATTCTTCATTCGGATCGAAAAAACATGCTCGTCATTATTCTAGATATTTAGCTTTTGAAAGTATTCAAGTTCAAAGACATTGTCGCCTATCAGCTAAATGATCAGATATCCAAAGTGCTAGCACAAGAGGTAAAGACGCAAATATAATGGAAGAATTAAGAATTCATTCATTTGGCACGGTTATCGCGGATCCCTGCAAAGATATAAGTTGGCACGAAAAGTGCGTATCCCTACTAAAATAACTTGGCACGGTTATCGCAGACACCTGCCAAGGTATAATTTGGCATGAAAAGTGCGTATACGTACCAACTTATAGCTTGGCAGGGTTATCGTGTATCCCTGCCAAGATATAAGTTGGCACGAAATGCGCGTATCTCTACCAACTTATAAATTTGTATGGTTATCGCGGATCCCTGCCTACTTATAACTTGGCAAGAAAAGCGCGTATCCCTGCCAACTTATAACTTTGCACGGGTATCGCGGATCCCAGCAAAAATATAAGTTGGCACGAAAAGCGCGTATCCTTACCAACTTATAACTTGCACGGTTATCGCGGATCCCTGCCATATTATTAGTTGGCACGAAAAATGCGTATCCCTGCCAACTTATAACTTGGCACGGCTATCGCGGATCTCTGCCAAGATATAAGTTGGCACGAAAAGCGCGTATCCCTGCAAACTTATAAGTTTGCAGGGTTATCGCGGATCTCTCCCAAGATATAAGTTGGCACGAAAAGCGTGTATCCGTGCCAACTTATAACTTTGCATGGTTATCGCGGATCCCTGCCAAGATATAAGTTGGCAAGAAAAGCGCGTATCCCGGCAACTTATAACTTGGCACGATTATCGCGGATCCCATCCAAGAAATATATTGACATGAAAAGCGCGTATCCCTGCCAACTTATAACTTGACAGGGTTATCATGGATCCCTACCAAGAGATAAGTTGGCACGAAAAGTGCGTATTCCTGCCAACTTATAACTTTGCACAGATATAGCGGACCCCTGCCAAGATATAAGATGGCACGAAAAGTGCGTATCTCTACCAACTTATAACTTTTCACGGTTATCGCAGATCCCTGCCTACTTATAACTTGGCACGAAAAGCGCGTATCCCTGCCAACTTATAACTTGGCATGGTTATCGTGGATCTTTGCCAAGATATAAGTTGGCACGAAAAACACGTATCCATGCCAACTTATAACTTGGCAGGGTTATCGCGGATCCCTGCCAAGATATAATTTGGCACGAAAAGCGTGTATCCGTGCAAACTTATAACTTGGCACGGTTATCGCGGATCCCTGCCAAGATATAACTTGGCATGAAACGCGCGTATCCCTGCCAACTTATAACTTGGCACAGTTATCGCGGATCTCTTCCAAGATATAAGTTGGAATGAAAAGTGCTTATCCCTTCCAACTTATAACTTGGTAGGGTTATCGAGGATCCCTGCCAAGGTATAACTTGGCACGAAAAGTGCATATATGATCCAACTTATAACTTGGCAGGGTTATCGCTTATCCCTACCAAGATATAAGTTGGCAAAAAAAGCGCGTATCTCAACCAACTTATAACTTTGTACGGTTATCCCGGATCACTGCCTACTTATAACTTGGCACAAAAAGCGCGTATCCCTGCCAACTTATAACTTTGCACGGTTATCCCGGATCCCTGCAAAGATATAAGTTGGCACGAAAAGCACGTATCCCTACCAACTTATAAATTTGCACGGTTATCGTGGATCCTTGAAAAGATATGAATGGGCACGAAAAGCGCGTATCCGTGCCAACTTATAACTTGGCACAGTTATCGCGGATCCCTGCCGAGATATGAGTTTTCACGAAAAGCGCGTATCCGTGCCAACTTATAACTTGGCATGGTTATCGTGGATCACTGCAAAGATATAAGTTGGCACGAAAAGCGTGTATCCTAACCAACTTATAACTTGGCACGGTTATCGCAGACACCTGCCAAGGTATAACTTGGCTCAAAAAGTGCGTATACGTGCCAACTTATAACTTGGCAGGGTTATCGCGTATCCGTGCCAAGATATATGTTGGCACCAAAAGCGCGTATCTCTACGAACTTATAACTTTGTACGGTTATCGCGGATTCCTGCCTACTTATAACTTGGCACCAAAAGCGCGTATCCCTACCAACTTATAACTTTGCACGGTTATTGCGGATCCCTTCCAAAATATAAGTTGGCACAAAAAGCGTGTATCCCTACCAACTTATAACTTGGCATGGTTATCGCGAATCCCTGCCATAATATAAGTTGGCACGAAAAACACATACCCCTGCCAGCTTATAACTTGACACGGTTATCGCGGATCCCTACCAAGATATAGGTTGGCACGAAAAGCGTGTATACCTCCCGTTATCGCGGATCCCTACTAAGATATAAGTTGGCACGAAAAGTGCGTATCCGTGTCAACTTATAATTTTGCACGGTTATCGCGATATATCTTGGTACGAAAAGTGCGTATCCCTGCCAACTTATAACTTGGGATGGTTATCGCGGATACCTGCCAAGATATAAGTTTGCACGAATAGCGCGTTTCCGTGCCAACTTATATCTTGGCACGGTTATTGCGGATCCCTGCCAAGATATAAGTTGGCATGAAAAGCGCGTATCCCTTCCAACTTATAACTTGGCACGGTTATCGCGGATCCCTGCCAAGATATAAGTTGGCACCAAAAGCGCGTATCCGTGCAACGTTATAACTTGGCACGGTTATCGCGGATCCCTGCCAAGATATAAGTTGGAAAGAAAAGCGCCTATATGTGCCAAATTATAACTAGGCACGGATATCGAGGATCCCTGCCAAGATATAAGTTGGCACGAAAAACGCGTATCCCTGCCAACTTATAACTTGGCAAGGTTATCGCGGATCCCTACCAAGGTATAAGTTGTTACGAAAAGCGCGTATACGTGCCAACTTAAAACTTGGCAAGGTTATCGCGTATCCCTACCAAGATATAAGTTGGTCTACATTAGTCACGTTCAACTTTAAATAAATTCACATATAACATATTTAAATGTCCCTTAGGGTCGAAAATCCGTTAGGTTCATTCAATTATGGTGAACTAACAGACTTAGACCTGAGCCAAAGTCAAATGGTCCTAAATATGACATGATGCATGATTTCTAGACTAAGAGTGGGGTAATCTAGACAAGGATATGACTCCCCCAAGGGGACAAGGGGTGGGAACGTTTAGAATTGTTGGTTGCACCACGGACCAACTAGTTTCTAACCGTTCCTCCTAAAGGGTTTTTTTAGAGTGAAACGGCCGTGAGATCCTAGTAACCGTTTATGGTGTGTGCAAGTGTAAAAACTTTCCAGGAGTGGAGGACGTAACAATGGAAAATAACAAAGAAAATACAATTAAGAAATTAAATAATTGACGTCAAAATTCAAAAATTCAAAAATAAACCCTAGTCCCGTAAAAAATGAAAAGACGAAAAGTTAGTATCAAAATAAAAGGCAAAGCTAAACCCTAAACCCAAACCAGCGTTTTCTCTCTAGGCCCGGCGATCTTGGGCGATTCAGCAGGCGAGCACCGTTCTTCTTTTGGCCGTCTTCCATGGCCTCGCCGGCCACTGGGCAGCCCCCCACTGGGGTTGTCCAGCCACAAACCACCCTCCTAAACCCAATACCACCACTCCCAAACCCTATACCACCTTCACAAGCCCTAATACCACCTGCCAACGCCAATCCGCCACCTTTTTCTTACGCGTCGACGCTGAAGCCTAATGCACGCCCCTTTGTCGTGCCTTCAATCCCTAATCCCATTATGGAACTTCATCACGGGGAACTATCATTTATTTGGGAAGACAAGGACGTTGATAACATGGTAATTCATGAAGAATTACAATACGCAGTTGTGGGGAAATTTTCGTATGGAATGCCTTCTTTTCATGAACTTAAAAAGCAACTACCATTGCAATGTGAATTGAAAGGAGAGTGTTCTATTGGGTTCTTAGACCTTAGACATGTTTTGATTAGAGTTTCATTATTGGAAGATTATGTTCATCTCTTGTCAAGGCCTGCATTTTATCTTAAGTTTACAAATGTATACCATCAGATGAGAGCATTGAAGTATGATGTTTGGTTTGATCCAAGAGAGGAGACTTCTGTTGCAGTAGCTTGGATTTCTTTCCCAGGTTTGCCACCCGTTTTCTTTGTTAAAGAAGCTGTGTTTGCATTGGCTAGTGCAATTGGTAAGCCCTTGCAATTGGATGCTGCTACAAAAGCTAGAACAAGGCCAAGTTGTGCTAAGGTTAAGGTTGAGGTTGATTTACTATCTCCAAGGCCTCAAAGAGTGAGGATTGGTATCAAGAATTCGACTACTGGTGTTGTTAAGTACAAATGGATCAAGGTTCAATATGATTATTTGCCAAAGTATTGCAATCACTGTAAGTTGCAAGGACATGATGAAGAACAATGTTTTATCTTGCATCCGGAGTTAGATGACAAAGTTGTTGAGAAGGGTGAGACAAATGTGAGTAAACAACCTCTTAGGGTGCTCAAAAGTGGTAAGACTGTGGGTAATGTGAATGATAAGGCTGATTTAGCAAAGGGAGAGGAGATTAACAAAGGGAATGCAGTGCAAGATACTCGACAAAGTAGGGTCAGGAAGATTGGTAATCCTAATAGAAATCCTAATGCTTGGGTTAGAGTTGAGCATAAGAAGAACCAAATTCAAGATGCTACTAAGGCTAAGGGAAACAATGTTCAAGTTAATAATTCTTTTGCAGTGTTGGATGCTGAGGATGATGATGTCCAAGTTGGTGAGGAAGAGGTTGTAATTCCAGCTAGCAAGGATGGCAATACTAATCAAGTTGAAAAAAGAACTACAAAGTCGACTCCAAAAGCAATTGATACTGGTGCAATAGGTACTCGTCAATGGGTAGAAGAAACCTTTCAACCCAATTTGAAAGGAAAAGATATGGGTGCAGCATCACAGGAAGCTGGGGTTGTTGGTGATCACGAGCTGAGAGCTTTGAATGGAGCTGCGAATTCTGACAAAGATCGTGCATTATTTGCGATCTCACAAACTGGGAACTCAGTCCACGAGGTTGATTTGGTAGGTAAGCTCAGCATGTTTAATGAAGATGCATTGAATGAGGTGAAGGGAATTAATTCCCAAGCTTGGGAGTTTATGCAAAAAGCTCTAGAGTTAGTCAAATCTGGTGTTGGGAAGGAAGTGGCTATTCATAAGGGGCTTTCACTTCCTCCAGGCGATGTGGGAGAGAATAATGTTGATACTTGTATCTTGAACACGACTGCCTCTACGATTCCTAGTCAAGCACAGGGTGAGGGTCTTGCTCAGGGTTCATCTTTAATTCATTCAGGCTCCATTTCTGATGATGATGATGGTTTTGAGGATGATGAGGATGATGAAGATGATCTTATTGAAAACATGCCATTGCAACCAATTGTCAGGGAAGTACATGCTCAGGAAGGTATAAAATTGATGGATGGCCCTTTGAGTCCAGGTAGGCTTGAGCACCAGGAGCATGATGAAGACTCTACTGCTCATAATTTTGAGCAAGTAGCTAGGGAAGCTGATTTGTCTCCAAGAAGTGCAAGATCACAGCAGCAGCTGATTCCTCCAGCGGCCTTAGAGTTATCAAATCAATCCAAGCAGGTACAAAAGAGGAACAAGAAGAATTATAGTCAGGATCCTGACAAAATCAAGGCTTTGAGATCAACCTCTACCAAGCAGAATTAGATGGATAAACTCCTCATCTGGAACATAAGGTCAGTAAATACTCAAGAAGCTTTTGATAGGCTTATCACTATACATCAAAGGAAGCACTTTCAAGTTATAGGATTGATGGAACCATTCCAGGCTGTTAGTACCATTAATAGCTATAAACTGAGACTTGGGATGGAACAATGCTTTCATAATGTCAATGGGAAGGTTTGGGTGTTTGTTAATGCTGATTTTGAAGTGCAAGAAGTGATGAATGACGAGCAGCAGCTTACACTTTCCTTCAATAACCAACACTTTGATGAAGAAATAGTCATCACATTTGTATATGCCAAAACAAATGCTGGTGATAGATTCTTTCTTTGGGAGGCAATGCAGTATTTTGCTAGTGATAATGTGAGGCCTTGGCTGGTTGCTGGAGACTTCAATGTCATTTTATCTGAGAATGAAAAGTATGGGGGTTTGCCAGTCTTCATGCCTGAATATGAAGAATTTGCTTCTACTCTTGCCAACTGTCAGCTTATGGACCTTGGATTTAATTCTGGGAGTATCTTCACTTGGTGGAATGGTAGGACTGAGGAAGATTTTATTTTGAAGAGACTTGACAGGTGCTTGGGCAATCAGCAATTGGTTGATATGTGTACCAAGATTGAAATTGATCATCTTGCTAGAGTGGGCTCAGATCATTCCCCTTTGTTGATCAACTTTTCACAGGATGATACTCCTACAATCAAGCCCTTTAGATTTCTCAACTTTTGGACCACACACGACACTTTTCTTGATTTAGTGAGAGAGCATTGGGAAGTTGAAGCTGCAGGAGATCCATTCTACTCTTTGAATACAAAATTGAAAACATTGAAGAAGAAGTTGACTGCTTGGAGCAAAGCAACGTATGGTAATATCTTTCAGCAGGTGTCTACACATGAGTACCAGCTAGAATTGGCTCCAACGTCTGAGAATAGAGAAGCATTGAAGAAAGCTGAACATGTGAGCAAAATTCAAAACAGGGAGGGCAATTGGATCAATTCCCAAGATGCAATGGCTAATGAGGCTTTGTGGTTCTTTCAGAGACAATTTGCTACTGAGGAGGAATCTAACAACTATGACTTGTTGATGAATGTTCCTTCTATGATCAGTGATGAGCAGAATGAGGCATTCACTAAGGTGCCTTGGGAGGAGGAGGTCAAACAGGCTGTGTTTGGGCTAAATGGTGATAGTGCTAGTGGCCCGGATGGCTATACGGGCAGGTTCTTTCATGTTGCTTGGGAGATCATCAAGCATGATGTTGTCAGGGTGGTGCAGGCATTATTTAGTGGAAGACACATCCCTAGATATGTGACTCACACTAATTTGGTACTCATTCCAAAAAAGCCTTCAGTTGTCACATTTTCTGATCTCAGGCCTATTAGCTTGAGCAATTTCATTAACAAGGTCCTCTCCAGAGTGGTACATAATAGATTGGTTGAGGTTCTGCCTACTCTTATCTCACAGAATCAGGCAGGTTTTGTGAAAGGGAGAAGCATAGTAGAGAATGTCCTTCTAGCCCAGGAAATCATACATGATATCAATGAAAGAGGTGAGGATGCAAATGTTGTGATAAAACTGGATATGATGAAAGCTTATGATAGAGTGTCCTGGCCTTTTTTGACAATGGTGCTGAGGAAGATGGGTTTTTGTCATGAGTTCATTGATGTCATCTTTCAGCTGGTTTCCTCAAACTGGTATTCAGTTTTGTTCAATGGTCAAAGTTATGGATTTTTTCATTCAGGCAGAGGTTTAAAGCAAGGTGACCCTTTGTCACCTACTTTGTTCATTCTCACTGCTGAGGTTCTCTCTAGGACCTTGAACTCTCTCAACACTCACAGCTTTTATAGACCCTATGCAATGCCTAAGTGGAGTCCCCATCTTAATCATCTAGCTTATGCTGATGATACTATTCTGTTCACTTTAGCTCATGAGGATTCTTTGCACTTGATCACTGGATTTTTGCAGGCATATGAAGCTGTGTCAGGTCAGAAGATAAACAAGGATAAGAGTGCTATTTATCTGCATCACTCAGTGGGTGATGATGAAGTACAAAAGGTAGAGTTGATCACTGGTATTCAGAGGAAGGACTTCCCTTTCACTTATCTAGGGTGTCCTATCTTTTATGGTAGGAGGAAAAAGATTTACTATGAGGATCTGGTGGGCAAAGTAACTTCAAGGATTCATGGTTGGAGTGCTAAAATGCTTTTTTTTTGGGGGAAGAGCCATCCTGATCAAGCATGTTCTACAAAGTATGCCAATACACCTTCTTTCAGCAGTCAATCCCTTGGATAGTGTACTCAATCAGATGCACAAGCTTTTTGCTAAGTTCTTTTGGGGAAACTCACAAGAAGGATCGAATAGACATTGGTCCTCCTGGAAGAATCTCTGCCTGCCATGTGACGAAGGAGGTATGGGATTTAGGTCTTTGTTTGATGTTTGAAGTGCTTTGTTTGCCAAGCTTTGGTGGAACTTTAGAACGGGGGACTCCTTGTGGGTTACATACATGTCTAACAAGTATTGTAAGAAGCTGAATAGGGCGATTGTGCCTTTCAAGCAAGGCTCTTATGTATGGAGGAAGATGATACAAGCTAGGGAAGCTATTGATCATGAGATACATTGGCAGATTAGACAAGGGTCAGCTCATCTTTAGTATGATAATTGGTCAGGACTTGGGCCACTGTACTTCATTGTACCCTATACATTTAACTGTGACCTTTGGTACAACAATGTGAGAGAGGTGATTGATGAGGGAGCCTGGAATGTGGAGCTTTTGCATCTTCTGCTGCCTGATGACATTGTTGACCATATTCTAGAGAATGTGCATTTGTTTGGGACTGATCAGAGAAGGGACAAGGCTTGGTGGGGCTTGACATCAGATGGAAAATTTTCAGTTAGTAGTGCCTGGAATTACATGAGAGGGAAGCAGCATAAAGTTCCTATCTCCAAGTTTATGTGGGTGAAAGGGATGCCACTTAAAGTGTCTTTTATGATGTGGAGATTGTGGAAGTTTAAGCTTCCAATAGATGATGAATTGAAGAGAATGGGATATCAATTCCCATCCAGGTGCTGGTGCTGCTCATCTCCTAACATTGAGACTAGAGAGCATCTCTTCAGAACAAGCCAGGTAGCCAACAGTGTGTGGAAATACTTTGCTCAAGCTGCAGGTGTTCAGGTGGATGGATGCAATCTTCATCAGGTTTGTTTTAAATGGTGGAGGCAGTGGCCTAAACCCTGGATTAAGGATGTTTTTTATACTGTTCCTTCTTTTATTGTTTGGTCGCTATGGAAGAGGAGGAATGCTTTGAAGCATGATAAAACTGTTTCATACTCTAGGCTGCTTTATGAAGTTACTAGCAATCTTTTTTACTTTGTTAAGTTGAGGTTCCCCTTTGTTCCTATAGTCAGACAGTCGTGGCCTGATATTGTTAATGCTCTTGAGGCTTATCTGCCTAGATTCAGGTACATTAAGGTGGGATGGAAAGTGCCAAGCCATGGAGTCCTAAAGGTGAATACTGATGGTGCTTCTAGGGGGAATCCTGGCCCTAGCTCAATGGCTTTCTGTGTGAGGAATGTAGATGGTGATGTATTGTATGCATTTGCTAAACTCATTGGGGAGCACAACAATATGTATGCTGAGGCTATGGCCATTAGAGAAGCCATGAGATACAGTGTGAAGAAGGGCCTGGGGGAGGTTGTGATTGAAACTGATTCTTTAGTTGTCAAGCAGGTAATTGAAGGTGCTTGGCAACCTATGTGGTCTATTGCTTATATTGTGGAGGATATTTTGAAGTTGAAACAGTTAGGGAGCTTTCAGTTTCAACACACTTTGAGAGAGGGGAATAAGCTAGCTGATTGCCTTGCCAATTTGGCTTATGAGTTGCCCACAGTTAGCTACAATTCGTTTGGTGAAATGCCTCCTAAGGCTAGGTTTATAGTCAATTTTGATAAGCACCATTGTGTGGACTTCAGAGCGAAGAGATGGAAAGGGCGATAATGATGATATTCATAGGAGGAGGTGTGACGGTAGGAGATGAATGGAGTTTGGACATTGCCCCCTATGATCAAGACTTTAGAGTGGAGATCATAGGGGTTGTTTTCACTAACTTTAGCTTCTTTGTATGCAGGTACAAGGTGGAGATACACATACATGCCTTGAAGATTGAAAAACTTATGCATTTTGGACTGGGACGCATTCTGTCCAATTTCTGCCATTTGTGCGCCCCAGCACAATTTTGTGCGGCCCAGCACAATTTTGTGCGCCACAGCACAATGGTCAGCACAATCTGGCAATTTCAGGCAGCGAGCTACTGGAAATTTTCACGCATTTGTGCGCCCCCGCACAATTTTGTGCGATCGCACAATCAGCAGAAATGGCCCCGCACAATTTGGCCATTTGAGGCAGAGAGCAGCTGGATTTTTTCAAGCATTTGTGCGGCCACGCACAATGTTGTGCGACCGCACAATCTGGATATGTGGCTTCGCACAATTTGGCAATTGGAGGCAGTGCGCTACTGTGCAATTTCTTGCATTTGTGCGGCCCCGCACAATTTTGTCTGACCGCACAAATCACTAAAATGGCGTCACATAATGGATAGCACAATTTATCAAGGTACTGAAGACTCTGCCCAATTTCAAGCAATTGTGCGGCCCAGCACAATATTGTGCGGCCGCACAATCACTATAAAAGGGCAGTACAATGACAACTTCGCTTGGAATTTGATGCTACGAATCTTATCTTGGCTTCCCTTCTTGGAGAAATGTTCGTCATGCAAGCGTCATCAAAGATTGAAACTTGTTATTACAATTTTTATAGATTGTACATCATGTTTTGATATTTCGTTAGACCCTACTTATTATGTATGTTGGCATCAAGATTATGAATTATTCTTAGTCTACTTGGTGGTATTGATGCCCAATGGCATTCAATCCAAGAGAGTAAGAATAATAAGTAAGCTTGGTGCTATTTTAGGAAGAAGTAGGGTGTACTTGTTGGTTTTGCACTCTATATGCACACATTGTAAGATTTTGTATTTATTTTTGCTTATTAATAAAAATGGTCGCTAGGTGTAATGCCTAGTTGACTCTTGAAAAAAAAAATAAATAAAAGGCAAGAAAATAAAGTAAATAAAGAATCCCAATTTAAAGTCAATTATAGTTTGAACCTTGATGTCCCCAGCGGAGTCGTCATTCTGTCATACCCAATTTTGGAGTCAACTCGAGGCGAGTCGGGTTTCGGATTTGACTGGGTGAACTCGTTTGAGTTTAGATATTTAAGTCGCCAACTAACATATTTTTTTAACTAGGCGTATTAGGACACCTATTTTGTTTCTAGCTAATTTTACAATTAACTCTGAAACTTAGTCTACGAACCAGAAAATCTAGGTAAGAGGTTCAAGTTAACTCAAGAGGAAGGGGTTAGGCACCTCTCGAGCTCCACCAAATGTGGTTACCAGCCGGACTTTATAATTGAAATTCTAAGTAATTAATTAATTAAACTAACAAAGCAATAGAACATTTAAGCCATGATATACAGATTTAAAGATAAGTAAATAAATATTCGTCTCGTGCCTTGCAAAACAAATAAATAAGTTAGTAAAAATTGTTAGCCAAAATTAATAAAATAAAACTCTAACCCAATTTTCGCTACAACACTGCCTCTTTTTCATACGTTCGATACTGAAAAGACAAACTATCCCTTTTTTTTTTATAGTAGTTCACTACTAAATTTGGAATTTTCGTTTTTTTAACAGTAACTTGAGAAAGTGCGAGCAACCACGTTTTTCTAGAAGCTGCGAACTAGCCCATTTTTCGCTACAACGCCTGCCTCTTTTTTATATGTTCGCTATTGAAAGCGTAAACTACCCCTTTTTTATAGCAGTTCACTACTAAATTTCGAATTTTCATTTTTTGAATAGTTCGCAACTTGAGAAAGTGCGAACTGCCATTTGTTTTCAAGAAACAGCAATGATGAAGGGTAAATAAGGAAACGTAAAACTAGATAGGAGCGAGACTTGTCTCGAACTCCCTACGGGGTATCCATGAAGAACTTGTTCCGTGAAACCACCGTATCGTGTCAAGATTCGCCTAACGCTAAGCAACTACCCTCGAGTCACACGAGGAACCAGCAAGTAGAATGATCGGGGAGGGGTTGATGTTAGCTCAAGCACAGTCCAGGCTCCCCAGCCTAGCTCAAGCACAGTCCAGGCGCCCCAGCCTAGCTTGAGGCGCCCCTCCTAGATGCTGAACTTATGTTGCTTTTACTATTTTGCCCTACGTGGCCTATTTGATGAACCTTATTAGTAAGGGTATTTTGGTCATTGTGCAAGCTTGAGAAACATTATAAATAGCCAAGCCTAGCCTATTTTGATTACTTAGCTTATTTTGATAAATGATGAAACTTGAGCATTGCTCTTTGATATGAATGGAACCTTGTTTTTTGGGACTTGACTTCTTCTAGCGGATCTAGTTGAACATCAGCCCCTTCCCGATCATTCTACTTGCGAGTTCCTCGTGTGACTCGAGGGTAGTTGCTTAGCGTTAGGTTTCTCAAGCTTGTACAATGACCAAAATACCCTTACTAATAAGGTTCATCAAATAGGCCACGTAGGGCAAAATAGTAAAAGCAACATAAGTTCAGCATCTTGGAGGGGCGCCTGAAGCTAGGCTGGGACGCCTGGACTGTGCTTGAGCTAGGCTGGGCGCCTGGAGCTAGGCGATGCCTAGATTGTGCTTGAGCTAGGCGGGCGCCTGGAGCTAGGTGGGGCGCCTGTGCCATTTTCCATCCATAGGCAGTGTGTCATCCAGGCGAGGCACCTGGGCTAGGCGGGGTGCCTGACTGTGCTGGACGTCCCTCCTCCTCCTTAGGCGTGGGGCCTAGAGCTGAAACCATCCGGAACAACTTCAAATTGCTTCTTTCATCGAGTCCTCTCCTCACCAAGTGTTAATACACCTCATGGACCTTCTTGGCTTGACTCCGAGCGAAGGGGTCTCTTGACAGATTGCCCGACATCAAGCGAACTAGCCCATTTTTCACTACAACACCTATATCTTTTTCATACGTTCGACACTGAAAGTGAAAACTACCCCTTTTTATAGCATTTCACTACTAAATTTCGAATTTTCATTTTTTGAATAGTTCGCAACTTAAGAAAGTGCGAACTACCATTTATTTTCAAAAAATTGCGAACAAGCCCATTTTTCGATACAACGCCTACCTCTTTTTCATATGTTCGCTACTGAAAGCGCAAAATATCTCTTTTTATGACAGTTCATTACTAAATTTTGAATTTTTTTTTTTGAAAAGTTCGCAACTAGAGAAAGTGGGAACTACCATTTTTTACAAGGAACTACGAACTAACCCATTTTTCACTACAACACACACCTCTTTTTCATACGTTCGAAATAAAAGCACAAACTACCCTATCTTTACAGCAGTTCACTATTAAATTTCGAATTTTTATTTTTTAAACAGTTCGCAACTTAAAAAGTGCAAACTGCCTTTTCTTTTTAAGAAACTTTGAACTACCCCATTTTTCAATGCAACACCTACCTCTTTTTCATATGTTTGCTTAGTGAAAATACAAACTACTCCCTTTTTATAGCAGTTCACTAAATTTAGAATTTTCTTTTCTCGAACAGTTTGCAACTTGAGAAAGTGCGAACTACCATTTTTTACAAGGAACTATGAACTAACCCATTTTTCGATGCAACACCCACCTCTTTTTTATCCGTTCGAAATAAAAACGCAAACTACCCTATATTTAAAGCAGTTCACTATTAAATTTCGAATTTTCATTTTTTAAACAGTTCGCAACTTAAAAAGTGTGAACTGCCATTTTTTTTAAGAAACTGCGAACTACCCCATTTTTCAATGCAACACCCTACCTCTTTTTCATATGTTCGCTTAGTGAAAATACAAACTACTCTTTTTTTTTTTATAGCAGTTCACTAAATTTAGAATTTTCGTTTTTTGAACAGTTTGCAACTTGAGAAAGTGCGAACTACCATTTTTTACAAGAAACTTCAAACTAGCCCATTTTTTTATACAACGCCTACCTCTTTTTCGTATGTTCGCTACTGAAAGCTCAAACTACCCCTTTTTTATAACAGTTCACTACTAAATTTCAAATTTTCATTTTTTGAAAAGTTTGCAACTTGAGAAAGTACCAACTACCATTTTTTACAAGAAACTGCAAACTAGCCTATTTTTCGATACAACGCCTACCTCTTTTTCATATGTTCGCTACTGAATGCGCAAACTATCCCTTTTTCTATAACAGTTCACTACTCAATTTTGAATTTTTATTTTTTGAACAGTTCGCAACATGAGAAAGTGCGAACTACCATTTTTTTTCAAGAAACTACGAACTAACCCATTTATCACTACAGCACCGACCTCTTTTTCATACGTTCGACACTGAAAGTGCAAACTACTCCTTTTTATAGTAATTCACTACTAAATTATTTTTTCGATATTTGAACAGTTTGCAACTTGAGAAAGCGCGAATTACCCGTTTTTTTCAAGAAACTGCGAACTAACAAATTTTTCACTACAACACCTACATCTTTTTCATACGTTCGACACTGAAAGCGCAAACTACCCCTTTTTACAGCATTTTACTACTAAATTTTAAATTTTCGTTTTTTGAACAGTTCGCAACTTGAGAAAGTGCGAACTACCATATTTTTTCAAAAAACTACGAATTAGCCCATTTTTCGATACAACGCCTACCTCTTATTCATATGTTCGCTACTGAAAGTGTAAGCTGCCCCGTTTTTACAGCAGTTCACTAATAAATTTCGAATTTTCATTTTTTGTACAGTACACAACTTGAGAAAGTGCGAACTACCATTTTTTTTTTCAAGAAACTGTGAACTCGGCCATTTTTCGCTATAACGCGTACCTCTTTTTCATATGTCCACTATTGAAAGCGCAAACTTCCCATTTTTTTTAGCTGCTAAATTTGATTTTTTTTTTTTGTTTTTTGAACAGTTCGAAACTTGAGAAAGTGCGAATTACAATTTTTTTCAAGAAATTCGTACCAGCCCATTTTTCAATACAATGCTTATATCATTTTCATATGTTCACTACTGAAAGCGTAAAATACTCCTTTTTTTTTATAGTAGTTCACTATTAAATTTTGAATTTTCGTTTTTTGAACAGTTCGCAACTTGAGAAAGTGTGAACTACCATTTTTTACAAGAAACTGCAAACTAGCCCATTTTTTCGATACAACACCTACCTCTTTTTCATATGTTCGCTACCGAAAGTGTAAAATTTCAAATTTTTATTTTTTGAACAGTTCGTCACTTGAGAAAGTGCGAACTACCATTTTTTTCAAGAAACTACGAACTAACCCATTTTTCACTACAACACACCTCTTTTTCATACGTTTGACACTGAATGCGCAAACTATCTCTTTTTATAGCAGTTCACTACTAGAGTGTTTTTTTTTTTTTTTTTTTTTTTTTTTTTTTTTTTTTTTGATTTAATAGTTCGCAACTTGAGAAAGTGCGAACTACTTTTTTTTTTTCAGAAACTGCGAACTAACCCATTTTTCACTACAACACCTATATATTTTTCATACGTTCGATATTGAAAACGCAGACTACCCTTTTTACAACATTTCACTACTAAATTTAGAATTTTTTTCTTTTTTGAACAGTTCGCAGCTTGAAAATGTGCAAACTACCCTTTTTTTAAGATACTGCGAACTAACCTAGTTTTCGCTGCAACACTATCTCTTTTTCATACGTGGCGTTGTAGAAAAAAATGCACTACTTCGCAATATTTTTGAAAAAAAAAAAAGTCAATTCGTGCTTTTTGTAGTGGCGAACTGCTAATACAAATCGAAATTTAGCAGTGAACTGCTACAAAAAGGGAGTAGTTTGAGCTTTCAGTAGCGAACGCTTGAAAAAGATGTAGGCGTTATGCTTAAAAATTGGCTATTTCGCAATTTCTTGAAAAAAAAATGGTAGCTTGTGCTTTCTCTAGTAGCGAACGGTTCAAAGAAAGATAGTTCAAAAATTAGTAACGAACTGTTGTAAAAAGGGGATAGTTTGAGCTTTCAGTAGCGAACGTTTGAAAAAGAGGTAGGCGTTGTAGCGAGAAATTGGCTAGTTCGCAGTTTTTTTTGAAAAAAAAAAAAAAGGGTAGTTCGCATTTTCTCTAGTAGCAAACTGTTCAGAAAAAGATTGTTCGAAATTTAATCGTGAACTGCTATAAAAAGAGGGTAGTTTGCGCTTTCAATAGCGAACGTTTTAAAAAATGCTTCGCGTTGTAGCGAAAAAATGGGCTAGTTCGCACTTTTTCTAGTAGGGAACTGTTAAATAAAAACTAGTTCGAAATTTAGTAGTGAACTGCTATAAAAAGTGGGTAGTTTGAGGTTTCAGTAGCAAAATTTTGAAAAAGAAGTAGGCATTGTAGCGAAAAATAGGCTAGTTCCCAATTTCATGAAAAAAAAGTAATTCGCGCTTTCTGTAGTAGTGAACTGTTAAAAAAAATACTTCGAAATTTAGTAGTTAATTGCTAAAAAAAATGGGTAATTTGACCTTTCAATCGCGAATGTTTTATAAAGAGGTAGGCGTCGTAATAAAAAATACACTAATTCGTTGTTTCTTTGAGAAAAGGATAGTTTGTGCTTTTTCTAGTTGCGAACCGCTAAAAAAAATCAAAATTTGGTAGTGAACTGCTACAAAAAGGGGTAGTTTGAGCTTTTAGTAGCGAATATTTGAAAAAGATGTAGGCGTTATAGTGAAAAATTTGCTAGTTCGCAATTTCTTAGAAAAATTTTGTAATGGAATCACTGTTATGAGCCTCTTTAGTTGAAAGATTTCATTCTAGGTGTGAAGAATGAATTTGATCAATCTTGTATTCTTATTACAGTAGTGATATTACTACAGTAGCTATTAAGTTTTCTCTTCGAACACGTACCTGCATCTCCAGAGAGGCTGATAGCAAGAATCAGCTTTCATTATTCCATCAGCGGAGTGATACTGCAATTTTCTTGTTAGCTTAGAAGAGAAGATCCCAGTAGCCTCAGTATTAAAAGAAAATGGAGGAGAGACTACAAAGGTGTTTCTAGAATTTCACAAAAGTATTCTGATTATGCAAAATTGCAGAAAATTCAGTTATAACTTTCAGTTGAGGGAACAATAATACCCCAAATGAACCTCAACAATCAGAAGATGGACTTAAAAAGAACATCAAGGATGTCAAGAAAAAGCCTATTTTCAATTGGACACGACACCATCAGATAACTGAGAGGTGAACAATATTAAATGCTGTCCAGCAGATTGGCTAACTATCAAGAGACAAGAATAATAAGGGATACATTAAAAATAAATTAGCTTCAATTTTCTCTAGAAGTACATAGGATTCCTGTTTGCAATATTTCATTGGCAATCATCTACATGATAGGCATTCTTGTTGAAGGCTCAAGCCTTGGCAACTACACGATGCACAGCAGCTTTTTAATATCCCTCTACAACAAAATCATGAAGCATAAGAATCACTACATAATTTATGATATACACAAACCTACAAGGAAGATCATCAAGTATTTCAAGCAGCTAATTACCTCAATTGTCAGCGGAGATGTGGTAGGATAATAACGATCAACTGCATGCCCGTTCTTATCAACCAGGAACTTAGCGAAATTCCACTGAATATCATCCCCAATTATTCCCCACTGCCCTGATTTCAAGAACTTATAGAGAGGAGATGTGTTTTCGCCATTCACATCAATCTAATTCAAGAAAGATAGATATTTGAGAATAAAAACAAGACCCCATCGAAATAGCAAATAATGATCCCTCAACCATGATTTCTACGGGAACAGGTTATTTCAGAATGTAATATTGTCCATTTGACACTGCAACTATAATGTTTATAGCAGAGAGAAGATGCGCACGAATTTAAATCTCTGAGTGATGGATAAAGGCAACTTTTCTATTTTCTCAAAATATTCTACCAAGACATTAAACATTTTGAAAACACCAACACACATAAACAAGGAGAGAAGGTCTGTTTAAAAGATGAGACGCATTAACAAGCAAATCACCAATCAGTAGATAAAATAAAAACAACTGACTCCTGTGCTTTCTTTTACCTTGTCAAAGATAGGGAACTCTGACTTGAAACGAGTACAAACGAAGTCTAAGATTTGATCCTTGCTCCCTGGTTCTTCCTCACCAAATTGATTGCAAGGAAATGCTAAAATTTGCAGGCCTAAATTTAAATACACAAAGAACATGAGTTTCAAAATCTAGATGGAGAAGAAATTAACAAAGAAATAAAGGCAGATTAACTGATGTTCAACCCATAATTATTGAACTGTAAGCTTTAACTGCAGATATCAAATGTTCCATTTTTTTTTCAAAACTACCCTTTTTTTCTTCCTATTTGGCAGGATTCAGCCTCTATTTAGGAGGAATCATCCAGGAAGGGATATATGAAAGTCGCGAAATAACCAAAAAGAGTAAAATGGTCACTTAACTGAAGACACATACCTTGATCTTTGTACTTCTCATATAATTGGTTAAGTCCTGTGTAGTTCGAGTTCGTCATCCCGCTGTTGACAACCAAACAGATATGGTAGGAAGTTCATTCAGACAGACATTACTTGAAGCATCAAATGCGTAAAACATATAATAGAGAAGAAAACAAGTTCATGAAATCTTGACACTCTTCTGGATAGAGGTTATTTCATCCCCCGGACTTCAACTGGTATCAGAGATATCCAAGAAAGAAATCACACATAAAACTAAAAATATAATGCTGAGTGGAAATTAAATGATTCTACCACTTGGAAGCAACATTCACGATAAGCAGAACTTTTCCTTTGTAGATACTAAGATCTACATCATTTCCCATTGCATCCTGCAAGCAAAAGAAACAGTGTACTTAGAAGAGGGAAAAAGGTACAAGTAAATGAAACATGTTACTCCAGTTACTTGTATTCATGGTGTTTAACTTTAGCAGAATCAACCAAGTTTCAATCTTTTTATAATGTGTTTTCTCAGTTTTTATAGGGCACGGGGTTATTATGTAGCATGGGTAAGGGGTAATGCCCTGAGGCATAGAAAGATCCTGGCACTATCCTATTAGTATCATTTATCCTGATCGTTTATATTTTTTCACTCAAGCTATAACAGCTCTCCATTCTTTAACCTAAAAACCTTCATTGCGTATTGCTTTCTCTCTTCTTTCAGGCCTTCAGGGTGCTTTCTAATCATTCTAAACCGGAGCTCCGTTAGCATCACCAGTATCCGTGTCTATCTCCCTTTCACTAATGCACATTTTCTAAAGTTTAAATCTATTCCATTTGTGTTCAAATGAATTTTAAATAGTTTGATTGTTAATAGAAGGCTAGCAGCTTGTATATGTATATCATCTCACTGCCTCTTTTAGTTCTGTTGAGTAGTTGAAGGTAAGTAATCACTTCAGGTCCTTTAAGATCGAAAGGGGAGCTATAAATGGGCAAACCGGTAGACATTCAGTAATAATGAAAGCTTATCGGTAGATAGTAAATCAGTCATAAGAGATTGGACTAATTGCATAGGAATATATTTATGAAAAAAGAGGAACTCTATCCAACTTCTATCTCTCTGAACCATCTAGCACGTAAAACGTCCATTGGTCTGAAAGCTGTTACTCCAATAGTTATACATTTACTAGTTAGAAAACACGAAAGTTGACAAAGGGAAACATGTGCCTTCTTATATTATATGGACAGAGAGTTAAGATAATCGTATATTGATAAAGATTGAGCCTCATGTGAAGGAGTGTCTATAGACTATATTCCGCTGGTTTCAACCATAATGGTTAATTACCATACACTAAATCTTCACCTCTAAAGTCTCTAGTTCAGTTCTTCCAAGTTCAATGTGCCATAATATTTGTCATAACCTAGAACTCTCAAAAGCCGGACCGTTTCGAAACTTGGATAAAGTGCCTACCACCACTTAAATAACAAGCTTTTGTCTACTCGAATACAAGGTGAATATCATACTTACATCCACTATTTCCCTCTAAACTAATGAAAAATATAAATATATGCAACCAAATAGATAAGAAATTCCTTTCCTAGATGCATATTCTATTGTAATATTTCTCCTTTTAAAAAAATTATTGGAGATTAAGTGAAATACCTGAGCTGAATTCTTAATATTCATTTCTATAAAAATAAATGGAAATTTATATTCTACAGTTGATAAAAGGGATCAACATAATTGTGGGTTTAGAAAAAAGATTAAGCTAACCTTTACAGTGAAGTCATAGACAGATTCTGGGTTTTTCTTTGATTGACTGGCCATGGAATTTGACTTCAATTGACAACCTCAAAACAGGAAAAACACTAACCCAGGCATTGACTCGTGTGTTAAGGAGATGTACATGGTTAAACTAATTTATTTTAAATGAAGAACAAAAGGAGTGTCGTCATTATGATAATTTTCAAACAAACGCATATTAGTAGTGGGACAATTTACTTTTTAACATTTTATTCGAGTAAATTGTAATGTTTCCTCGTTTCATGATACACAATAAACTAGCCATATGAAGAATTAACTTACAATATTGTCCAAAAAAAAAAAAAAAATTACGCGGTAGGATTGTTATAGAAAAGACAAAGTAAATGGTAATATGAGAACATTAAGGACAAAAAAAAAAAAATGTTAATGAATTGATCATACCATCTCGATTGTTATATAAAATAATACTTTTCATTGTTATGTAAGATGGATTAACGATACGATACTATATAATTTTAAAGTAACAATCAAAATAAATATTATTTAATAGTAACAATAAAAGATCATATTGATTATTATCAAAGAAAGGCAGGATTAACCGAGGTTGTTCAAACCGGCATATGCCAACTAAACAGCATTCTCGTAGCAATTGAGATTATGGATTTTCAGTTTATGAAGGGTAGTATGGGCACCGTTTGATTGAACACGCTGCCAATCAAATTTTACCTCTTACCAGTAATAAGGTTGCATTGGCTAAAAGATCCCTGCAACGAAGGAAAACAAGAGAATAACGTTCAAGTCTTAAAAATTGGGTGTATAACCCTTTAATTCCTTAATGACCATTTAATATTAATGATCTTACCCAAGTTCTCAAGTCTTAAACCCCCAGCCCCCAAGTTACAAAAATTACACTTTGGTCTACTATATAAACAATTACTATTATTTTCCTAAAATAGCAAAAAAATAATTAAATCTTCCCACCAAAACCCCTAGGCTCCATTTACCTTCTTCTTCCCTCCAAGCTTTCCCGCCCAGAACTACCCGTGCCTTCAATGATTGTTTGAGCTTCGTTTTTTGCTCCATTTCACTCATCAAGAACTGTGTCGTCTCGATCTATAACTGTTTTCACTTTTGGAACCCGTTTTTCTGAAAATTTCTTGTTGCGACTGTAACGTCTCGATGCAAGTAATGTGGATGGAAATCTGAGGTGAATTGGATTGGGCTTACGTCTTTGCACATACATCCTTTCATTTCTTCAGCTGGTAAGAAGTTCAAGTTGTTTTTTATTTGTTCGCCATTGTTGCAGAACTACTGCATTATTTCATCGACCATCGACCATATTTGGTTGATCATCGACTTCATTGAAGTAGATGGGGGTTTCGTAGTAGTAGGTGCTGACTTTACTGGTGAATGGGTTGAGACCTCATATTGGCAATCTAAGACAAAGATAACAATACCTATTGCATTAAATTTGGAATGTACCTACGATCAGTTAATTGACCAATTAATCGATCGCAGCAACTTAACGTGCCATCGCAGTGAGGTTTCAATTAGCTATGTTTTTAGTGCTGCTCCTACGAGGGATAAGGTGGCTCCTTCTTTTTATAAGGAATGACAATGATTTGAATATCTATATGCTCGATGTCGGAAATAATGGTAGCAGACCTATTTTTAATATATTTGTGCCGAGAGCTCTCAAGCAGGCTCAAATGCTGCCACTAATTCTGCACGACCACCACTATTCAATGAGAGTACGGGTGATTATGGCAATGATGCTGGAGTTGGTGATACTGCTGGTGATATGGATAGTGAGGAAGAAAATTCTATTGAAGATCCAGAGGTTGGAGATCCCGATGTAAATGGGAGCAACTGTGTTGCCGAATTTGCTCCCACTCAAGGCAGCAACTTGGGTGATGTGGTTGATGATTGCACAGGTTTTCATAGTGGGAAAATCTTCGATACCAAGAAGAGCCTGGTTGTGGCTTTGAAGATGGGTTCAATGAAGAAGCCATTCACATTCAAAACAAAGAAGAGTACTAAATCCATGTATGTCATGGTGCGTGTAGAAGCGCACTGCATGTGGATGGTGCACGCTATGAAGTATATTAATTCCAACAGGTTTGTGATCACCAAATACTTTAAAGAGCACAAATGTGGGGTGCAACATCTACCAAGCCATCATCCACATGCTTCAGCGGATGTCATCGGAGAATATTTCAAGAACAGGTTTATTGAAGGCAAAGGGTTGATGACAAAAGATATCAAGAGTGCTTTGGATCAACAACTGAATAGAAAGGTAAATTATTGGATGTGCTGGAAAGGAAGCGAAACTGCAAAGGCTTTAGTCAGGGGCAGTCCGGAGCATGGTTACGCAGTTTTAGATGCGTACAGTTTTGTGTTGGAAAGCCTAAATCCTGGAAGTAAGACTGGGTTAAGGGTTGATGAACATGGGAGGTTCAAGTATTTTTTTGTAGCTTACGGAGCTTGGGTTAGAGGGTTTACATATATGAAGAAGGTGATATCAGTCGATGGGACACATTAATCGTCCCCCTACGGCGGTGTTTTGTTGACGGCTGTCGGGCAAGACATGGAGAACAACATTTATCCATTGGCTTTTTGTGTGGTAGACAAGGAGTAAAATAGCTCATGGCAATTCTTCTTTGAACAGCTGGCTCACGTAGTCCTCAATACACCGGACCTGTGCATAATTTCTGATCGCGCTAAGGCCATAGCAAATGGGAATTAGAAGGGTGTATACCTTAGCATCTCATGGTTGTTGCACCAAGCACCTAGCTGAAAACATGCGCGTAAGGTTCAAGTGTGGATCATTTTTGACAGATTATTATACCGCTGCAAAGGCATACCATTTTGAAGTGTTCAACGATGCTTTTAACCAGCTCGCGTCAAAATGCCCTGCTGCAGCTGCTTGTCTTAATGATGAAGTAGGCTTTCATAGGTGGACGAGAGTATTTTTTCCAGGAAACATGTACGATGTAATGACCACAAACCTTTCCGAGTCCCTCAACGCAATGTTCAAGGATGAGAGAGAATACCCCCATCCTGGGACTGTGCAATGCTATTACTCGCAGGTTTACTGACAAGTTCAATGAGAGACGTGAGGAGATGAAGAAACACAACACCATTTTGGTGCCCAGTGCTGAAACAAAATTAAATCAGAATATGCTTGAAGGAAACAAATTGGTTGCTTATCATGCAGGCGGGAACATGGAAGTACTGAAGTACACTGCGGTTGGAGATGGCCTATCCCAATTAATCTTCATTTCAGAACGTGTACATGCCGAGAGTTTGACCTGGACAAGATACCATGCAAGCATGCGTTTGCAGTGTTAAGAATAAGGTATGGAGATGAATATGGTGATAGCGCGTACCATTACACTTGTCCATTTTATAGGCTTCAAACTTATATGTGTGCGTATGAAGAATCCAATGCCACCAGAGCAAGAGTGGATGGTTCCTCCAGAGGTAGTTCATAGAAGAATTCTTCCGCCGATGGTCGATCCCAAAAAGGGTAGAAGGAGAATTAATCGTTTTCCCTCAGTTGGTGAAATATTTTTCTCAAGGAAGAGGCAAAATAGATGTTTAAACTGCAGGAAAAGTGGCCAAAAGAGGACAACATGCCCTGCTTTGGTACAAGGTTGATAATCAACCTTGCAATTTTGATTTAGTGTATTAGCTTAAGTTGTAATAATTTGGTGTGTTTTAGTAGTGTTAGATATGGTTGTCTTAATTTGGTACTGTGTTATTCGTTGGAACAATTTGAACTGATTGTAATAGTTCCGTTAATGTATTTTATTTCTATTTTAAGTGTCTTTTATAAAAATGATATTTTTTATTTCACCAAATGCTGGACATGTTTACAATCAGTTGAGTATTTACATTTTCGATCAATAGACACTAAATGGGTTGATTATGGAAAAAAAATAATGTAGATTAATTGACCCAATGCAGTTGATAAAGTAATTAAACTCATTTAATACAGGTGTGCGCCCCATCATTGAAAGCAGCCGGAATTGGGTTAAACGAAGTGGCTGTTCATAATTGCCACTGGAAATGATGAGACCTTTTTTGGGAACACCAAAGGTTGCATCGACTTGGAGCCTATAAATAGAGGCATTAGATCCAATAATCTACAACACAACTCAAGAATCCAATAATCTACAACACAACTCAAGAATCACTCTCAGATTATAATGGCAAGAGCTCTAGGCGCTGCAAGTAGATGTGGAAGTGCCACCAAAAACAACAACAACAACAACAACAACAACAACAACAACAACAACAACAATGGAAATGGAGGAATTCTCACTCTCAGGAACAACGACCCAGTGGTGCTGCTGATTCGTGCTGACATAGATAGGCTTATCCGCCTCCTGTCTGATGATCATAAGAGGCAGAAGATGAACATCTGCCGTACTGCTAGGATGTTGAGGGTGCTCATGGAACGGGCAGGGGAGGATCTGGACAACTACATCACCCCCTCCCCCTCCCCTCGTAATAATTAGTGTTTTTTTTTTTTTAATTTTAACATATAAAAAAGAAAAGAGTTTTCATTATGATTGCTCTTTTCTTTTAAATTATTATAATTGAAAAGCCCCCTGGGCATTATTATTAATATGATAACTGGTTGTTCCTTTAATTTCTCGTTCAATTTTCTGCTCCCCTTTTTTTTATATATATTCTTGATGAACTGTCCATACTCTATTTTGGTGTATAATCAACCAACACCAAGTAGATAAATGGATAGATAGGTTATCAAAAATGGAAATAATCAGAAAATGAGTAAAAATAAAAATAAATAGAAAAAGATAAAAGTAAATTAATAAATAACGATAATATTTAATTAATAGAAAAAGTGAATTTTACTAGAAAAGGTAAATAAAAAAATATTAAATAATAAGAAAAATATTTAAGTAAGGGGAGAATTTTCTGAAAAAAGGAAACATATCAGAAAAGTCGGGACTTGATTGGATAGAGATAATTGACTATTAACCAAATCAACCAATTGACGCGTTGATTATCAACCTTGCTCAATTTCACATTAAATCAGTTATAAACTAATATAAGGATCCCAAATAAGGTCCAAAAAAGGCAAGACTTGACTGCACATAAGTTCTTAATCGACTATTAACCAACTCAACCACGAAAGGGTTGATTATCGACCTAGTGTAATTTCACATAAAATCAAAAAAACATGACTAATGTGTGTTGTTACACCTCATATATTAGTATATCGTACCCATTTGAGTATTATACCTACATTGATACATTAAAATAATATATTGATGCCTAAAAGGTTAAAACTCATGTATATATAAGCCTACTATGTCTATTCTTGTTAAGTAATGTCTTAGTGTTACGACTAATGTGTGTTGTTACACCTCATATGTTGGTATATTGAACACATTTAAGTATTATAGCTCACATTGATACATTAAAACAGCATATTGATGCCTAAAAGGGTAAAGCTCATGTATATAAGCCTACTATGTCTATTCTTGTTAAGCAATACCTTAGTGTTACGACTTATATTTCTTGTTACACCATGAATGATGGTATAATGTGCCCATCTAATGTTATTGCCCACTTTAATACATTATAACAACTCATTGATGCCTACAAGGGTATAACTCATCTATACATAAGCCTATTACGTGAATTCTTGTTAAGCAATGCCTAGTATTTCGACTCATATATCTTGTTACACCATGAATGATGGGATAAATACTACATAACTTAAGTATAAGCATGTATTAAGTCAGTGCAATCCATTTATAACATCATTTATACACTTTTCAATGAATAATTATAGTATTACTTTTTTTGGATTCGACAAAAATTCCATATGTTATTTTTCAAGAGATAAAGTTGATTATCGACTACTATTTGTCCATTATAGCTAACCCTAACCCTAAACCCTAACCTCAAACCCCAAACTCAAACACTTAACACGTCACGCCCCAAGACACGTGGCTTAGACGAAAGTAAAAAAAAATTAAGCGGCAAAGCAACCCTAATTTTCCGCCTCCCTTAAACATAAATTTTAATATTTTAACACAACCCCACAAATATATAAAAATTGATTTAACCCCAAAGCCCACAATTAAATTTTCTATTTTACAAATCAAACCTAACCCACCCCTAAACAGTCATCATCTTCTATTCTTCAAAATCTTCGCTTCCACCCGCATACAAATCAAACAAGTCCAATAACATCATGAATCAAGGTTCAACGAGCTCCAACGTACCAGAGGAACCCGATGTCTCTCTTTGTGGCCAATACACGAAGTTGAGGACCTCCGTACTGTGACAAACCCTGGCTGCAAATTCTAGAGTTGTAAAACTCCAAAAGTGTGTTATTCATACATTATAGTTCTATGTTTGTTTTCGATTAATTGTTAATGTGCTGATTTTTTCTTGGGTTTTGTTAAATAATGCAGCTAAATGGTGGGTGCGACTATTTTAGGTGGTTTGATGGACCACTACCTGAAGCAGCATCAAGGGTGATTGGAAGCTTAGTTAGAAAGCTAAAAACAGAAGACAATTGTCTTCTAGTGAGAGAACTGTTGAGTGAATGTGAAGAGCAAAAGAATTTTCTGAAAATCACGCTGAGGGAAGCTGAAATAAAGCTGAAAGAAGCTGAAATGAAGAGGGAAGAAGCTGAAATGAAGATTGATCGACTGAAGAAGTTGATTAAGTCAATGGTTGCTGGTTGTGTCATCTGCACCTTTATTAAATGGATCTCCTCTTAGTTCGCTATATATATTATGTAAATATTGGTGTTTTAGACATCTCAGTTGGTCTATTATAATATTTAGACACTGTGTAAATTTTGTAATCAACCTGGATATGTGTATTACTTTGACACGGTGCAAATTTTATAATCTACCCAGAGATGTGTAGTATTTTGACACACTAATGTGTTCGTATGGCTGTTTTTGTTTTAAAAGCTTCGATATTGTTTAAGTTGCAAGCACATTAGTACAAACATGTTATCAGTTGCAAACCAAAATTGAAACATTGAACAATGAATGAAATGAGCTCCTAACAAGTTGCATTAATAAACCAACACTTAATATCCAAAAACTAACTAAAAAACAAGGTCAGCAACCATACACTTGTCCATGACTAATAATATTTCCAAAAATATCAAGTTCAAAGTTAACTGTCAACTACTGTCATCAATAAACCTAAACCAAGCAACTACTATCATCAACTACTGTCATTAACAACCAATTCAACTGTCAACCTATACAAAACCAAGCATTAATACTGTCAAATATTATCTGCTCCACTATTCTCTGAAGCAAATTGATCATTCAGACTCACAAGCACTTGATTCACAAACACATCAGCTTCATCCACCTGCACTGCTGCTTGTGTCTCTCGATTCTCTTCAACAATCACATTCTTTACAACCTCTTCACTCTCTACTCTGTTATCCCCACCTTCATCTCCAGTATCATCCCTTTCATTCATCTCTGCAACTTCTCCATCAATTGGAGCTTCATCAGCAACCCTTTCTTGCATCTCTGCATCTTCTCCATCAACTGGAGCATTATTTTTTACTTCTTCCTCAACATCAACATCTTTCTCATTCACCTCTCTAGTCATCTCTTTATCTTCTCCATCAACTGGAGCATCGATTTTCTCTTCTTCTTCAGCTGCAACATCTTTCTCCATTCACCTCTCCAGTCATCTCTTCATCTGCTCCATCAACTTGAGCATCATTTTTCTCTTCTTCCTCAGCTACAGCATCTCTACCATTCAACTCTCCAGTCATCTCTTTATCTGCTCCATCAACTTGAGCATCATTCTTCTCTTCCTCTTCCACTTCAACATGCACTACAAGTAAATAGAAATACTTAGATACAGACAAAATAAATCAAAATAATAGTAACTAAGTTACATACCTTTCTTTTTTCTCTTCAAATCTTCCTCAGCTTGAACAGCTTCCTCTTCATCAACTTCCTCGACTTGGTTTTGTTTTTGTCCTCCTCTCTTTTTCCTCTTTCATCAACTTTAAAATCTCTTCATTCACTACCAGCATTCTTTCCAGCACACCTTCAACATGGCTACAATGCCTGCAAGTTCCCCTCCTACCACCATCACCACCATCACCACCATCATCCTGGTTCTCCATTGTTTCCTCATCATCGTACTCCTCTACAATGTACCTTATGCATGTGACCCCCTCCAGCTGACCCCTTATCTTGTCCAGTGCAACATCCTTGACCTCATCAGCATGAGGAGACACAAATCTTTTGCAGCCCTACACTTCTTGCATTGACGGGATCAAGAAGGGTGCAAAACCTGCCATTTTACATACATTAAAAGAATTAAATAACCAAACATCATCATTAAATGATAAAATAGTTAACGAAATGAAATTGACACGTATACCTGTGTAGCTCCTTGTTGGGATGCATGAACATCTCCGACATGTTTTCTTGTTTGGTGCCACCTCAAAATCTTTGGGATTGGCAGTAGAGACTTTCCAGTTTTGCCAGTTGTACGACCAACTAAGGGGACTGCCTCATATATCCATGCCTGTCATGAATGCCGCAGTCACAATATATAAGTTATAACATAATCATACTTAAGAAAACTGGATAATAATATAACAATACTTACAAGGAAGGCCTAGGGAAATCCAAACAGGGCATAACCAGCAACTTCTCCCTATGCATACTGTCGATAGGCTTTTTTCTAAATCAACTTTGTTGTAGAGGTATTCAATTGTCAAGTCATAGCACAACTTACCTCAAAGGTACTTGCTGAAGAAGTCCAGGTCATCCACGCACTGAATCCACCACTTCTTAACATTCTTTGTTTTGTCCTAAGCCATCAATACTATGTGCAAGAACCACAGCAAAGCCAGCTTCAGCTTCAGCTTCTCTTGCTTTGAAAATTTTGGTTGTTCCATCAAATACAGCAAATTTTCAGCCCTTACATCCCCACATTCACACACCTTCTCAAAAAAGCCTTCCCCCTCTGCCAAGTACTTGGCCTTTCACTTTGATATTTGGCTCTTGACAACAATTCAAGCCAGTTATCAAATAAAATTCCCTCAAGCCAAAACAAATTGGCTTCACATCCAGCAAGAACAACATTTCGTGCCTTTTTTTGGAATGCCTTATAGTCCTCAAAAGCACTGAATGCACCAATTGACCGTTGAAGGTCCAATTCTAATAAATCCTAAGGAAATCACCAAAAACTGATTTCCCAAACATCATCTCAATCCCCAATTTTGTCAACATTTTCTTGAAGTCATAAAACTTGTTCATGCCAATCACCTTCTTTGGTATACTCATTCTATCAAGAGGATGCACATCCTCTTCATCATCTTCATCCTCCCTTTTCTCTTCTTCCTCTTTTTTTTCTTCTCAGCAGTAGAATCATCCTCGTCATCCCTTTCATCAACTCCATCAGCCCCTTCCTGTGCATGTATACCAGCATTTTTCCCCTCCTCTTCATGTTCCCTTCTCTCCTTTCTTGCACTCTTCGTGCCTACCTCCCCAGACTCATCATCATCATCAATATCAACAACAATAGTCTTTCTTTTTTGTTTTCTTGCAGCAGAAGCAACACCAACACCAACATCAGCCTCAGACTCATCTCCAAAGGCATCGATTTGATCAAACGCATCCGCAGATGCTCGTTTTGAACCCAGGAACTCTGAGTTGTCACCCACCTCTGTTTTACCTCCACCAACATCTTTATCGATAGTCGTCTCATAACTATCATCATGTTTCTACACCCTTCTTCTTTTACTTTAGACAAATTCTTTGGGGATGTTTGCAGACACCCAAGCCTTTTGTGCTGATTTACGCAGGGACTACCGACGTATACGTATATTTTTTTCCTGAGCTCTCTTGTTTTCTTCATTTTCCGCTCCACACTCATCCCAAGTTCGTGGACCTTTTCCCTTCGGAACGGTGTGCTTTACCCTAGGCATTTAAACACCTACTATTGTACTTGGTGCACCTTCAACAGACACTAGAGGGGGGTGAATAGTGTCTTCCAATTTTCGCCTTCTGAAGAACCTTGCTCGTGCCCGCAAGAACCTGGTTCTTGACTGGTTTTCCCTAAAGACCGTGCTAACAACAATAATGCAGAAATAAACTTGCATAGGGATTTTTACGTGGAAAACTCCTTGCTCAAGGGAGAAAAACCACGACCCACATTCTGGGATTTTGAACACTCTTTCACTAACACAACGAGTAAGTTTTAGGTTACAAACTCTATAACCAAGGGACTAAACTCTAGTACCTAACACTGCCTACAATCAACTCAATTGTAGCAAATACACCTAGGAAACTCCTAAGTAAAAGACTGTCTACGATCCACGTCCGTAGAACTCTTTTAAGATAACTCTAGCCTAAAAACACTAAAATTTCTCCAAATAAAATACCTAAACAATGCTTCTTAAATAAGCGTAATAGGTTACAATTCAAGGCCCTAATACATATGAACTAGACCAAGACAGAAACTCAATACAGCTTGATGAAGAACCACTTGTCAGTCAGTTCCTTCTGCACGCTCTTGCTGGACTGGTATTATTATGCCTGATGAAGAACCTCTCGTCCAGTTAATTCCTTCTGCGCGTTCTCTTCAGAATTATCAACCTTTTGAGCTCTCAATCTCTCTCTATATGGCTAAAGAGATAGTATTTCGTGCATATCTCTTGAAGTCTTCATAATGATGTTTATATAGCGTGCATAAGACTTCTTAATGGACAAGGAAAAGAATTATTCTCCAATTAGGACTCAATAAACACTTTCCTTATACACTTTTACCTCCAACACAATTTTTTCATTCCTTGACTCTTTGAAAATATTCCCCATGTTATAATCTACGCACCTTCTAAAGACACTAGAAGGGGGGGTTGAATAGTGTCTACCGATTTTCGTTACAAGAACCTGGTTCTTCTGACGTAGAACCTAGTTCTTACCTTAGCTCTTATACTACTTCAAACAGTGCAACTCACCACAACACACATACAGAAGACACAAGGATTTTACGTGGAAAACTCCTTGCTCAAGGGAGAAAAACCACGACCCACACTCTGGGATTTTAGAACTGAATCCACTAACACAAGAGCAAAGTTTCTGATTACAAACTCTGTAACCAAGGGGCTACACTCTAGACCCTAATCACTACTCAAAGCTAAACTCTAGCTTTCCAGTAATTACACAAGAGTTCACCTAATACATACGCTTTTGTAATAAGCCAATAGGTAAAACTATGAATGCTCAGACGACGACAACTTACAACTCGATGAACCTAGACAGAATATCTAGACTCAATACACTGCATGCACTCCAGTCGTCTTCTCCAGTTTACTTACGTAGAAAGATGCTAGATCGCATTTGTATGCTCTCAACTCTCCGTTTGTGAATCACTAATTTACGGCTGTCACCACTACTTGTATTTAAACGGGTCTTGAAATCCTAGTTGAGTTCTACAAGGAATCCTTTTAATTATGGTAAGTTAGGATTCCTAGTAACTCTTTTCCTTGTTGAAGTCCAACTCCTTTTCACACTTCGAAGACACAGCCTGGGCACTGCCTCTTTTAGTCTGAGTAGGATGCATATCCATTCACGCGCCACTACTCCTAGTTCCGCAGGGATTTGCAACCCGTAATTCTTTTCGATCAAGCGTGCCCTTCATTTCAAGGACTAGGTTCTTCGTGGGAACCTTTAAGTCCTTTCCGTTTGTCATACTTCAAAACCAGCTCTCAACAAATTCCCCCTTCTTGATGATGACAAACAAATGTTGCCCAAGAATCTGAACAGACATAAACCAGAAGCACAAAAACAAAAAGTAACAAGTTTAAGAAAAAAACAGATGAATTAGGTCACAAACACCCCAACATTTCCTTCTTCCCCCTTTTGGCATCATCGAAAAGATTCAAATACCTGCATGAACCTATCAAAACTGTCTAGTCTAAAGCAAAAATAAGGGCCCAATCAAGAACCAATTACTTAAGTAGGAAACAGTCATAAGCATAAGAAAATTAAAACCATCATCCAGGTTGTAATATCAACACAACCCCATTAATAAGTACACAACTGAAAAAACAAATTGTCTTAAGCAACCATCACATGCAACAGGACAGAATGGGAAGGAATAGACAACAGGTAGAAAGAGGGGGACATGACAGGAGGACTCAAAGCTGAATGTTGAAGTGTTTGACAAGCGCCTCAAGTTGCTTCGTATTCTTGGCCCTTTCCATCACTAACTCGGCCTCATACTTGTGGCAGTTCTATCTTCAAATGATCAATTTCTTGATCCTTCGACTTCAGCTGTCTGTGGAGCTCTGCATTTTCTGTATTAACCTCAAGGACATGAGTCTCCAGCTCCTTCACAGCATCAATGGCCTCTTCAGGTCCATAGTCCTCACTTTCCTCTGCTAGCTCTTGCTTGGCCTGCATTGGTCTCTTAGAAGCTCTGCTTTCCTTGAAGAAGTCACAATTTTTAAGCACATTGTGCCCAAACATTTGATGAATAGTCGGCTTTTTCCCAGCTTCCATGGGAACCCCAAAGTGTTCAAGTACTTGCTGGAGGAATGTAGGAATGTACAAGGGAATGTGGCTTCTGATCTGTGTCAGCAATCCTCTTTATATATCTGATTATCAGCCCAGGCAAATTGATCTTTACCCCCCTGTCCAGCAAGTCCATGTATGTCAGGTCCAAAGCACTAACTTCACAGTTCCTCTCTCCTCTAGGCAGAAGGAACCTGTGCACAAACTCAAACAGCAACTGGTGTGCAGGTTCCATCTCCTTCTTATCTACCTTCCTCTCCTTCCTTAGCTTGGGTTTTCCTGAGAACTTCTTGACAACATCCAGAGGAGTGACTCCATCAGTCCTCTTTGGCCATTTCAATTTTATATACCTGCAATAACCTTCAGCAGGTATGTCAAGAATCACTCCAAGCTCAGGTCTCCCAAACTCTATCTCTATTCCCCTCACTGTGGTGAACACTCTCCTAGCATTAACTCTGCAATTGGTGTAGAACTCTCTGATCTCATCAACATATAACTTTCTTTCTTTGTTGGCAAACAAACCCAACCATCCCTGGTTAGAAATCATTCTCAGTAATGACTTCATGTGAAATTCCTTCTCATCATGCAAGATGCTGCCAGGCAACACCTGATGCTTAGAGAAGAAAGCCACCCTGTCAGCTTCTTCCTCACTACTTCTCCTTCTTTTTCTATTCTCAGCTTCACTATCTGTATCAGAGTCACTTGGCTCTGCATAACTTCCAGCATCATCACTCTCTTCCTGTACTTCCTCAGCTCTCATTTCTTTTTCTTCCCTCTTCTTTGCCTCTCTATCTCTGACATTTGTCACTGTTCTCTCCAATTTACCAACCTTCTCCATCTGTTGCTTCAGTGCAGACCTGGTGCCAACCCTCCTGGCAATAGGCTCATCAACAGTCTTGTCATCACTTTCTCCACTAGCTTCATCAACCAGTCTTGTTTCTAACACTGGCTTCCCCCCTTTCACCAGTCTCCTTCTTTTTTCAGGCTCCACTTTGTTTTCTTTGACAAACACCACTTCCTCTTCTTCTTCCTCACCTGCCAGTCTCTCATCCTCTTCACCAAACTTTCTCTTTCTTTTTGTTCTTCTGCCTTCTTAGCAACCTCTTCCTTTTCAACCTTTTCTAAGTCAATCTCCTCATTCTCTTCTTCTTCTTCAGAATCTGTCCAATTTAAGTCTGCATCATCAGCCTCAGTGGAATTTGGACAAGCAACAGGCTCTTGAACCAAATTCTCTGAGGCTTCAGCAAGACCAAGTCCTCCAACTGCTGGACTTGCTAGCACAGATTCTTCCTCATTCTTCTCAGTTCTACCAACATCTTTACTGGTTTCCACTTCACTTTCTTTAAGGGTTTCAACACGATCTTGTTCCCTAAGTTTTTCTTTCACTCTTTCTGCAATATTCAACTCCACACCAGACTTTTCAACCAAAGGCACCTGTAAATCTTTCCTAAGTTCATCCTGTACACTATCTTGCTCTGCTTCACATGGGTTCCCCATATCTATTCTGTCATCATGCTCAACTCCTATAATTTTTTCTAGTCCTATAACTAGGGTTTCAGTTTTTGTAGCTCCAGGGCTTTTTATGTCTACTAACTCAACAGGAGTAGATGAAATCAGATCAGGGATTACCTCAGACGGTGATTTTGATGAACTTTGTGCAATGGGCATAGTAGGTACTGCTATTGACCTCATCTTCTTAACCAATTTCTTGTCCCCTTTTTGAAGAAATTTTATGCGGGCCCTCGCGATTCTTTGTGCGAGAGTGGATGGGGGTGGTTTTGCAGACATTGTGAAGAATTTTGTGAATAGTTACTGAGATTTCTGGGGAATTTTCTGTTTTAGGGCTTGAGAGAGACCTTTGGTGTAGAAGGGGAGAAGTAATTGAATTTGAGAGGGATTCTGGGTGTATCGACCAAAAAAGGGAAGGGGTTTTTGTGATTTGACAACTTCTAGGGAAGACAAAGAAGTAATGATGTAAAGTAGAGAAGCAGCTTTTTGAACTTTTTGAGAACCGGGAAGAGTTAAAGATTTGACGGTTATGGACTCATTTAATATATCCTTTTTAAGTAGTGGGGTCCAAACAAGTCAAATAGAATTCTACCCGAAAAAGGAATGTGTTCCTATAATTTAGAACAGCTATAAGAACATGGAGGATCTCCTTTGACACACGTATGATTGACAATTTAATTTCAGTTATGACTCCTATTATGCAGGGTAGTGTGAATGTACCTGGACATGGTTCCTCATGCTTTAGTTGGTTCCTTCTTAGTACATAGTAGGTTCTTCATGGGATCACATTATTCTCACCTGGTGCTCAAAGACTGAACAAGTGTACTCATTCAAGTACAGGGTTAGTCTAGACATTAATGACAAAGTTCAAACATGAATAATTGAATGCTTAACTTAACCAATCATGAGAGGATTACCTGCTGGGTCACCCGTGTATTTTGGTCGTCCCTAATTCCAACCTGTTCCTCTAAAACTGTACCTTGTTCAATGCTTTGGTAAATATGTCAGCAATTTGATCTTCAGTCCTGCACGAATTCATAGTAATCAGACCCTTTTCCACATTATCTCTCAGGAAATGGTGTCTAATATCAATGTGCTTGGTTCTTTTATGTTGGACTAGGTTCTTGGCAATATTCACTGCACTAGTGTTATCACAGAAAATTGGCACTGCACCACACTTGATACCAAAGTCCTCCAGCTGTTGTTTGATCCACAACAATTGTGAACAGCATGATGCAGCTGCCACATACTCAGCTTCAGCAGTTGATAAGGCAACTGAGTTTTGCTTCTTTGTAGCCCAAGAGACCAAACAGGGACCTAAGAAGTGTGCCATTCCTGAAGTGCTTTTCCTATCCACCATATGACCTGCATAATCTGCATCAACAAAACCAATTAGTTCAAAAGTACCTCCTCTTGGGTACCAGAGACAAAGGTCCTGAGTTCCTTTCAAGTATCTCAGGATCCTCTTCACAGTTGTCAAATGTGACTCCTTGGGCTTGGATTGAAATCTAGCACACAGTCCTACACTGTATACTATGTCAGGCCGACTGGCTGTGAGATAAAGAAGTGAACCTATGATTCCTCTATATTTTATCTCGTTTGTTGAAGGACCTAGTTCATCCAAATCCAGCTTCGTCCCAGGTGCAATGGGAGTAGTCATTTCCTTTGCTCCTTCCATGTCAAATTTCTTCAGTAGTTCCTTGACATATTTTTGCTGGTGAATCATAGTTCCTTCAGGCATTTGCTTTATCTGCAATCCAAGGAAGAAATTTAGTTATCCCATCATGCTCATTTCAAATTCACTTCCCATCAGATCAGCAAATCCTTTGCATAGCCCCTCATCCGTGGCTCCAAAGATAATATCATCGACATACACTTAAACCACCAATATATCTTTTCCTTTCTTTTTGAGGAACAATGTGTTGTCAATCTTTTCTCTCGTGAAACCATTCTTCAATAGAAATCCTGAGAGTCTTTCATACCAGGCTCTAGGGGCTTGCTTCAATCCATAAAGTGCCTTGTCCAGTCTGTAAACATGATCAGGGAATTCATTGTTCACAAACCCTGGTGGCTGTATCACATAGACTTCTTCATTCAAGTAGCCATTTAAGAAAGCACTCTTTACATCCATCTGATATAGTGTAAACTCTATATATGTAGCAAAGGCAATTAGCATCCTGATGGCCTCCATCCTTGCAACAGGTGCAAAGGTTTCATCACAGTCTATTCCTTCTTCCTGACTGTAACCTTGGACTACTAATCTTGCTTTGTTTCTCGTCACTATACCATGCTCATCCGGTTTGTTCCTGAATACCCATTTTGTTCCAATTATTGACATGTCTTTTGGCTTAGGAACTAGATGCCACAATTTGCTTCTTTCGAATTGATGTAGTTCCTCCTGCATGGCTAGAATCCAGTCTGGGTCTTCTAAAACTTCTTTTATGTTCTTTGGTTCCAAAGATGAGAGGAACGCAAAGAAAGCACAGAAGTTCTTCAAAGCTGACCTGGTCATGATTCCTGTATCCAGTTCCGATAGGACATTCTCCAATGGATGAGATCTTTGATGTTTCCATGGCCTGAGTTGAATGTGACCGGAAGAACCTGCAGCATTATCCTGGAGGGGTTCTTCTTGACTTGCTGGATCATCAGCTTCATCAGAGGTTCCCCCTGTCAAGTTGACTCCTTGTTCTAGTGTGCTTGGATTTTCACCTGATGTCTCCTTGCCTTCTGAGTCTTCCAGTTCATTCACACCTTCTTCCCTACTAAGGCCAATCACTTGATCTTCTATCTCACTCTCCTCCAGTGCTTTATCTGATTCATCAAATACAACATGCATACTTTCTTCTACTGTTTGAGTTCTTTTGTTAAAAACCTTGTATGATTTGCTTTGAGTAGAATAACCAAGAAATATTGCCTCATCACTCCTAGCATCAAACTTTCCCAAGGGTTCCTTGCCATTGTTGCGAATAAAACATTTACAGCCAAAGGGTCTTAGGTGAGCAATATTTGGTTTTCTACCTCTGAGTAGCTCATATGGTGTCTTGTCAAGAATTGCTCTGATGGAACACCTGTTTAGCAAGTAGCATGCAGTATTTATAGCTTCAGCCCAAAAGTTTCTTGCAAGCCCACTTGACAACAGCATAGTCCTAGCCATATCCTCTAGAGACCTGTTCTTCCTCTCCACCACTCCGTTTTGCTGGGGAGTTCTTGGGGCAGAGAAGTTATGATCTATGCTGTTCTTTGCACAATACTAAGAGAATTTTGAGTTCTCAAACTCAGTTCCATGATCAGATCTGATGCTGATGAGTTCATGACTTAACCTTTTCTGAACTACACCAGCCCAGTCTTTAAAGTTGTCAAAAGCTTCATTTTTTGTTGCCAAGAACAGGGTCCATGTGTACCTAGAGTAGTCATCCACAATCACGAACACGAATCTCTTTCCTCCTCTACTCCTGACTCTCATAGGACCACACAGATCCATATGCAACAGTTCCAGTGGTTTTGATGTACTTACCACCTTCTTGGACTTAAAGGATGATCTCACATGCTTTCCCTTTACACACGCATCACACATTTTTATGTTTTCAAATCTCTTACTTGGCAATCCACGAACCAGCTACTTCGATACAAGCTTATTCAGTTGTGAGAGACTTGCATGACCCATTCGTTTGTGCCACAGCTGAGAGTCACTTTCTTGTACATTCAAGCATGTTAGGTTATTTTCAGGTAGTGACTTCAGCGATGCTTTGTATACATTGTTCACCCTCTTTCCTTCCATTACAGTTTCTCCACTCTGTAGGTTCTTCACAATGCATCCTACAGATGAGAACCTCACTTCGTTACCTCTGTCACATAGTTGGGAGATGCTCAGCAGATTGTGTCTGAGACCATCAACACAATAAACATTCTCAATTGCATGATCCAGAGTTCTCCCAATCTTTTCAATTCCTACTATTTGACCACTTTTTCCTCCTCCGAAGGCCACACTGCCTCCTTGAAATGCTGCGAGTGAGAGAAAGTTTCTTCTATCTCCTGTCATGTGCCTTGAACAACCACTATCAAGAATCCAGCTTGAGTTGTTCTCTCTCACTCCAGCCTGCAAAACAGATTAAAGGTTAGTGTTAGGATCCCAGACAAGCTTGGGTCCCTTCTTACTAGAAAATGGATAAATCAAATCCTGTCTAGCCCATTTAGGTAAAACACTTCTTTTGTTTGACATGTCCTGTTTCGCCAAAAAAAGTACATAACATGTTGCAAGGTAATGCCACATACTTGCTCTTAGGGTTATATGGAGGCAGTGGTTTCTTAAATCCTAACCCTTGCTTTCCTTTATTTTGATTTTCAAGAACCCAGTTCATTGCCTCTAAAGATTTATTCCATTTAGTTAATCTGGTAAGCTCAAATTTTGATTTTTCAACCTTTTGACTTAAAACCCTGTTCTTCTCAGTTTCCTGATACAGAATTTCATTAGCTCTTTTCAATTCATTTTCCAAGAAGGTTTGAACTTCACTTATTACTTGCTTACCATTTGCACTTTCTCTTAACTGATTGCATTCCAATTCTAGCTCAGTGATCTTAGAGTTTGACACAAGAGTCTGCCCTTTCAAGATAGCATTGACTTCTTCAAATTCAATGTTCTGTTCTAGGAGACTCTTGTGCTTGGTTCTAAGACTACTTAGTTCTTCAGTTAATTTATCTTTTTCAAGCTTCTCCTTTTCATAACCCTCGATCAAGGTGGCAGTGATTAAAATCAAGATTTCAGAAGAGTATGTATGCAAAGTTTCCTTTAGTTCAGAAAGACATACCTCTGCTGAATGAGCATCTTCAGTTCCATCAGTTGCCATGAGAGCAGAGTCCTTCTTTTGATTTTCATCTGAGTACACCTCCTTCAGCCTTTCCCATATTTCTTGGCAGACTTGCATTCAAGTATAATAGCAAGCACATCGTAGGTAAGTCCTCTTTTCAGGTACCATTCAGCTTTGGAGTTTGCATGTAACCAGTCTAGGTCTTGAGGATCCAGTTCTTCGACCTTCTTTGGCACCAGGACACCATTTGCAGCTCTCTTTACAGGAACATGAGGTCCTCTCTTCACAAGTAGCCATAGACTATAGTCTGCTGCTTGCAAGAAGATCTTCATCTGTTTCTTCCAGTTCTTGTAGTGAGTCCCGTTGAACACAGATGGCCTTGACGGATCTCTTCCCCCTCTAAACTCTCGAGGGTCTTCTTCATCAAAACTGATATCTGACATACCCATTAGTGCCAGTGGCGGATCATCTTCAGAATCCTTTTCATGATCGGATTCACTATCAGTTGGTCCCCATGTAGCATAGAAGGCTTCCTTCTTCTTTCTCCTTTCTGCTCTGAAGTTTGGAGGTAGTCTTGACTTCTTCTTATCTTTGTCAATTTCCTTTGGCGTCTCCTTCTCCTTTTCCTTGGATGCTCTATTTTTCATCCATTCTATTTCCCACATAGGACAGTCCACGACAGCATGGTCCTTTTTGAAGCACTTAAAGCATTCTGAATAATCAGGACTGTCAACTATGTTCTTTCTGCAAGAATTCTCCTTGCCACTTATCTTGAATCCCTTGAACCTTCCCAGATTGAGCTTCTGTCTTAGGGCACTTACCATTGCTGCTTCAACTGATTGAAGATCAATATATTCATCGGTTTCCTCAGTTGCTTCAAGCGCAAGGGTCTTGTCCTTCTTTACAGCTGGTTTAGCTTTTGAGTCCTTCATCATCTCATGAGTTTTCAGACTTCCAACCAGTTCTTCAAGCTTGATGGATCTCAGAGGTTTGGATTCAATGATGGCGGTCATCTTTGGTTCCCATGCTTCAGGAAGCACATTTAGGATTTATCAACCATCTCTATTTCAGGCAATTCCATATCCAGAGATCTCATCTCATTCGTGATGATGGTCAACCTGGTCATCATATCCTGAATTGATTCTTTTTGAGTCCTTCACTTCTGTGGTTCCTTCATGCGCAACCTGCAAATCATCCCATATTTCCTTAGCCGTCTTATAAGATGATACTCTATTGAACTCCTCAGGACCAAGACCACATATGACCAGTCGTTTGGCTTTGTGATTCTTTTCAATCATCTTATAATCCGTCTCGTTGAACTCCTCTTTCACTTTAGGTTCTTGCTTGGCAGTGGCTCCTTCACCAACTATTTTAGTGGGGATCAAATTTCCTTCAGAGACTATTAGCCAGAGTTGATAGTCTTCAACACATATGTAATTCTCCATCCTATTTTTCCACCATGCATAGTATTGCCCATTAAACTGTGGGGGCCTCTGAACTAACTGTCCTTCAGTGATGGTAGGTGGTGCACTCATGATTCTGATCCTTCTCAAGGTGTTAACCTTTCACGAGAAGACCTGCTCTGATACCACTTGTTATAATCTACGCACCTCCTAAAGACACTAGAAGGGAGGGGTTGAATAGTGTGTACCGATTTTCGTTACAAGAACCTGGTTCTTCTGACGTAGAACCTAGTTCTTACCTTAGCTCTTATACTACTTCAAACACTGCAACTCACCACAACACACACACAGAATACTCAAGGATTTTACGTGGAAAACTCCTTGCTCAAGGGAGAAAAACCACGACCCACACTCTGGGATTTTAGAACTGAATCCACTAACACAAGAGCAAAGTTTCTGATTACAAACTCTGTAACCAAGGGGCTACACTCTAGACCCTAATCACTACCAAAGCTAAACTCTAGCTTTCCAGTAATTACACAAGAGTTCACCTAATACATACGCTTCTGTAATAAGCCAATAGGTAAAACTATGAATGCTCAGACGACGATAACTTACAACTCGATGAACCTAGACAGAATATCTAGACTCAATACACTGCATGCACTCCAGTCGTCTTCTAGTTTACTTACGTAGAAAGATGCTAGATCGCCTTTGTATGCTCTCAACTCTCCGTTTGTGAATCACTGATTTACGGCTGTCTCCACTACTTGTATTTAAACGGGTCTTGAAATCCTAGTTGAGTTCTACAAGGAATCCTTTTAATTATGGTAAGTCAAGATTCCTAGTAACTCTTTTCCTTGTTGAAGTCCAACTCCTTTTCACACTTCGAAGACACGGCTTGCGCACCGCTTCTTTTAGTCTCACTAGGATGCATATTCATTCACGCGCCACTACTCCTAGTTCCGCAGGGATTTGCAACCCGTAATTCTTTTCGATCAAGCGTGCCCTTCATTTCAAGGACTAGGTTCTTCGTGGGAACCTTTAAGTCCTTTCCTTTTGTCATACTTCAAAACCATCTCTCAACACCCCATTATTGTGTAGATCTTCCAAGATACTTCCAGCTGGCACCCAAGGCAATTAGGATTTATTAGCTGCCTTTTATGCTTTTATATTCACATCCAAGAGACTCATAATCCCATTAGGATTAAACTTTGCACTGCCTCGAAAAACCTTCTTGCGCGAGGTTCTCCTAGTCCTATTAGGATTCTGCTTCCTTCCCTATACTGCTTCGTAGAACCTTCCTGCGACTCCTAATCCAATTTGGATTGTAACACCACTGCGTCCAGGTTCTTTCCAATTCTATCTCGGATTGAGAATGTATCTGTGCATCTTTTCATTATCAGTAGAACCTGTCAGAGAACAAGGTCCTTCTTCTAAGAACAATGTCCTTCCCCAGTTTCTTCTCGTTTGTCAATCATCAAAACTCAAACTTCAACAAATTTCCCATTTTTGATGATGACAAACAAATATTGCCTGGATGAGTATAAATCGCTGTTCAAACACATACAAAAGCAGTGAAACAAGTATAAGATGTAATAACAGAACGAAACTGGGTCACAAACACCTCCAATATTTCTTCTTCCCCCTTTTGGCATCAGCAAAAAGATTACAGTACACCTGCCAAAGAACCAATCAAGTAACGTCGAGTCTATAACCTAGATGGCAGCAAACCAATTATATGCAGAACCTGTCAAACTTCAATCTAATATGCTTAGTTAAAACCAAAAGATAAGAGAGTTGATCAGTAATGAATCAAGCAAAATATCCAAATAAGCATCCAAAACATTAAGATTAAGCTCATAAAGACTGTCTTAAACCGAACATCATAGAGAAATTGATGGAAAATAGGTTATAGGGTAGGAACTGGTTCTTCTCTTGAAAGTGGAAGGAACAAAGATTCCTATAAGAGCAAGCATTGTCGCAATGTTCCTTTAGTTTCCCTGCATTTCCAGCACCAGTTCTCCTTCCATAAGCTTCTACTTTATGATTCCAATCACCCATACAAGGACCTTGCTATCATTCTCTATAGGTTCCTCTGCAAATATTTCCTCCAAATGGTAATCACAGCTCTTTGGGATCTTCCTTTCAAAGCCATCATAATGATTAGGTTCTGTACATTTGTCTAAAGACATACCAAAGAGTTCCATCATCTATATAAGAAGAAACCCATAAGCTAATGCATGCTCTCATAGTTCCACATCAGTTATCCTCTTCATATGTTGTATCATTACTCCTGACAGATTGATAGGAACCTCCATATCCAATAGGTCCATGAAAGTTACATTAATAAAGTTCACCTCACTACGACACTAGGACCTCTGGACCAGGTTCTTCAGCACACACTCTAACAACAATGGATGGAAAGATGTCATAACCTTTATCCTATATAGGTGGCTCTAATAAGCCTGGATTTTCATGGATATTTGTGCAGAACTCTCAAATCCTAAAGAGTGTACAACTTTCTTGGCTCTACATGAACCAGGTTCTTCCAGCTTTGAGCATTCAACATTGCAATCAGCTGTACCTCTTTTCTTCGGTATCAATGAGAATTCTACCTTTCCCAAAAAGATGTTCCTTGAACCAACAGCTCAGTCCACTTCATTCATTTTTCTTGTCAGCCACCTTTTTCATTGCATTAGAACCAGGTTCAACAGGAGATTCTTCAGACCTCACCTCTTCTCTAGTTTCTTTTATTATTTTCTATTTTTCTTTTTCAGCACTTGAAGAAGACACTCAGTAGTCCTTCTCTTTAATTTGATTAGGGGTACGTCATCATCATGTTCCTCATGAACTTGAGAAGATGGTTCATTGACCTCAACATTACATGCTTCTTTACCAGGTTCTTTGTGCAAATTTTCCTCCTTTCCAGGTTCTACTACATGGGTCTCTATTGCTCCACCTTATTTCACTCAAGAGAACAACTTTCTCATCCTAATCCCTGTCACCATATAAATCTTTGGGAATTGGCTGAATTTTATTTTCAATTCATCAATCTTGGATCCTTTAAACATACACTAGGATTATCTTCATATAAAGAGTCAGCTATATCCCAAGACACAACCTCTTTTCCAAACATTCATCATTAGGAAACATCAAATCTACTTCATCAAAAGTCGAGGAACACAGTGGGTAAACTAGGTTCTTCCACTGTGTCCTTTTCTGTTTCAACAACACTATCAAATTTAGCCATATCTTTCCCATTCTTCTTTCCCTTTCATCTACCATCGAGGGAGCAGCCTCTAAACTACGTTCATTGACTGGGACCTCACACGGTTGATACTCAAACTCAACCCCACATTCTCGAACCAATTCAGAAACACAATTAGGTACAGCCGTACTAGTCATGAAATCAGATTTCTCGCACAAAACAGTAATTTACCTCGATTTTAATGAAAGTGACTGCTGAATTTTCTTGGACCGGTTTTGTCATTCCCTTACTCTAAGAACCCTGTTCCTGAGAAAGTTCCCCCTGAGTTTCATCATCTACCATTTCGGTGGTTCTTTCTCTACTGGTTTTGTCTCACTAACAGACATCACCTCATCGTCATCTTCCTATTTCTCACCTTCACCACCAAACTTCCTTTTACTTTCTCTTTTCTCAAACACTTCTACATTTTCTTTCTCCACTCTTTCCTCCATTTCTTCCTCCTAGTTCTCCGTATCAGACTCAGTTTAGTCAAGTCCTGCATCATCAGCTGTTTCAGGAACTAAGGAAGGACCAGGTTCTTCCTCAAATCCATTGACAACTTTAGCAGGTATTTGTCCTATCTTGACTGAACTACCAACACCCACACTCTCCTTCACAATCTCTGAAGGAACAGCCTCTGAACTAGGTTCATCAACTGTGCCTATTTGAAAACCCACAGACTCAACAACTTTAATTCATTCTATAGCAACTTAACCAGGCTCTACACTAGCAACATCAGTTTCTAATAGCAACAACATTCTCCCTTTCTTGTATACAACCATAACCATCACCACCTACAGAACTCACAAGTTCATCTAACCCTGTTACTAATAACTCAAGAACAACTTTCTCAGGGCTCAAAATTGACTCATGCATAATGGAACTTGTTCTAGTGGATTCAAGTATTAGCTTTAAAGGAACATTGTCAGACCCAACAACTTTCAATATCTGCGTCATTAGTAGTCAAAGTAATTGAGGCAGAACCAGGTTCTTGAACAGTTTCTTCGACTTCCTCAGCAGGTTCTTTCTATTTACCCCCGCTCTAACAATCTTCAAGCCAAACTCATAAAAAGGTTCATCGCAGCTTGCTTTGTTCCTTTGTTCCCTTTAGGTTTAACAATTTTGGATTCGAGTGAAACATGGGTTTTAGAAGGATTTTGAGTGTTTGATGTGATTTTTTTGGGAGATGAAAAAGATAAAAGAATTGAAGTGATTCATCATTAAGAGTTCTTGGGAACTGACGCCAAGTCATTAAATAGGTTTTAAATTTCAAATATGGCTTCGAAAGTGGCGCCAATTCAAGGTGGTTACAAAAGAAATAGATGAACCAGTTAATACAAAATTTATGGAAACAATCTCAACAATTTAGATGCGTACCTGAACACATATGCCACTGATTCATCACCTCATGTTTCTCTCCTTTTTTTCATATATGAGCAAGAAATAGCATCATTAGAATTCAGTAAGAAGTTTCTGACATAGATGAAATGCATACTTACTACGATATAGAACTAGAAACGACATTCTGATGTATTCCTCAACAAGTAACATAAAGGATACTTCACTAGCCAATCATCGAGGGAACCATGTTCTGGATCGTTCAACGTATTTTGGTCATCCCCAGTTCCAACCTGTTCCTTTCAGCTTGTACCCTGTTCCATGCCTTGGTGAAGATATCTGCTATCAATCCTACAGAGAATTCATTATAATAAGGCTTTTTCAACATTATCTCTCAAAAAGTTATACCGAATTTTAAAGAGCGGAGTCCTTCCGGGATGGACCAGGTTCTTGGTAAGGTCTTTCAGTTGCTTCATTATCCACAAGAGATATGAACAATCAAGAAGCAGCTGCTACATACTAAGCTTCAGATGTGGAGAGGAACACATAATATTATTTTTTTGTAGCCTATGAAACTAAGTAAAAACCTAGAAGGTGTGCCATTCTAGATGTACTCTTCCTATCTACAAGATGACCAGAATAATCTTCATTAGCACAACCAGTGGCATCAAAAGTTCCTCTTCGAGGATACCATAACCACACAAGTCATAAGAACATTTCAACTATCTCAAGTTTTTCTCTACTGTTGACATAAGCGACTCCCTTGATTTTGACTGGAATCTTGCACATATCAACACAATGACTAGCCTACTAGCTGTAAGGTATTGAAGAAAACCAATAATTCCTCCAGTTTTTATGTCTTCAATACGAGAACCAGTGTCTTCCAGATTCAGCTTTGTTCCTCATCTTACTGATGTGTCCAAGGCTTTAGCACTCTTTATCTCAAACTTGCAAAGTCCTTACACACGAATTCATTAGTAGCACAACATTAATGTCATCTGCATAGGCTTGAACAATGAGCAGGTCCTTGGTTTTCTGTAACACAACTAAGGGTTAAGTGTCCCACATCGGCATAACACAGGATAGATGCTGGGTATATAAGTTAACTGGTCTTAGAACCTAGTGACGCGTTTTAAAGCCGTGCGGGCCTAGGCCCAAAGCGGACAATATTACTAGTGGGCTTGGGCTGTTACAAATGGTATCAGAGCCACTCCGTCTCAACCTTGTCGATGTGGGTCAAAGTTCAAGGCTGAGTCTAGGCGAATCCCAGTATGCAGGGTAAACCTCAGCGAGGACGCTGAGTCCATAAGAGGGGGTGTATGTAACACCCCAGCTAAGGGTTAAGTGTCCCACATCGGCATAACATAGGAGAGATGCTGGGTATATAAGTTAACTGGCCTAAGACCCTAGTGACGCGTTTTAAAGTCGTACGGGCCTAGGCCCAAAGCGGACAATATTACTAGCGGGCTTGGGCTGTTATACTTTCTTCTTTAGAAACAATGTGTTGTCCATTTATCCTCCAATGAAACCGTCCTTTAGTAAGAACCGATGCAACCATTCATACCAGATCCTAGGAGCCTGTTTCAACCCATACATTTCCTTGTCAATTTTGTAGACATAATCAGAAAACTCTGTGCTATCAAGTTCTGGTGGTTGAACTATATACACTTCTTCATTTAGATAACTATTAAGGAGTGCACTATTCATATTCATCTCATACAAGGTGAATTCCATATAAATAGAAAAAGCAATCAGCATCCTAATGGCTTCCATTCTTGCAATAGGTGCAAAGGTTTCGTCCTAGACGAGTCTCTCTTCTTGAGCCTTGAACCACCAATTTTGCCTTGTTCTTTGTGACAATTCAAAGCTCATCCAGCTTGTTTTTAAACACCCACTTGATACCAATGAGGGACCTGTCCTTACGTCAAAAGACCTAGTTCTAGACTTCGTTCTTTACAAAATGATACAACTCCTCCTGCATAGCAATCACCATATCTACCCCCTCAAGTGTTTCTTGTACATTCTTTGGTTTCTAGATGAGAGAAACACAAAGAACGCACAGAAGTTCTTCAAAGCTCCTCTAGTAACCATTCCAGACTTCAGATCAGATATGAGGTTCTCCAGTGGATGTGAACTTTGATGCTTCCAGGGTTTAAACTTGATCTGCTGAAAGGTTTCTCCGGAGGGACCTTGCGAAGGACTGGGTCTTCTAAGTTTTCATATTCTTGATCTGTTGTTCCCCCTGTCTGATTGCTTCGTTGTTCCCCCTGAATAGGACATATGACTCCAGGTTGACCTACTTCTCGTTCATCAAGTTCTTTGAATCTCCAGCATGTTCTTCTCTAGCAAGACCAACTTTCGGATCATTATAAACTCATTTGCTAGCCATCATATCGGACCCATCACCCACTACATGTACACTTTTCTCTACAGTCATGGTTCTCTTGTTATACATGATATAAACCTTATTTTGTGTAGACCATCCTAGGAAGATGGCTTCATCACAGCGTGCATCAGACTTCCTCAGAGGTTCTTCACAATCAAGTTCATCATTCTGAGGACCAGTTCCCCATAGTTTTTTGAATCCATGCCTTTCATGTTGAACATGTGTTTCAGCCACTGGTTCTTTCTTATTATTAGCTTCTAGATTCTCTTTCTTGCGTCAGGTTCATGTGTTGCTTCTTCAATATCAACTGATCATTCTAAAAACCTGTCGGTCAAGGTGCAGCAATTGTTCAGTCATTTGACTTGATCCTTCTTCAGCTTCAGATTTGTCTCCACTCTAAAGAACCTGGTTCTTGGACAACCTTGTCTCATGTCCGTATTCCTGCATGCCTTTCTTAGCCACATTGATAGTTTCATAAAAAGAATGATAAGCATGCCTTCAACACATAGAGTTCATTTAATTTACACTTTGTACGCTTTTCTATGTGGTGAATTTTCTAGGAAGAGTTCCCTCATCAGTTCGTGCATCAAACTTGCCTAGATCTTCTTTACCATTATATGATACATATACAATCAGAAGACTCTTAGGTAAGTGATGGTTGGCTTCCTACCCTAAAGTGAGTCATAGGGAAACTTCCCAACAAGGGACGTACCATATACATAAAAACTCATATGAAATTTGTAATTCACAATTTGTAACCAATGGATCAAAGTTCATTTTTATGCTAAGGGATCACAAGTTATGAAATACTCAACCAGTTATACTTTAAACTAACCAAATACCAATAGTCTATGGAGTGGGAGAATGACTTACATTCCTTACAATATAAATAATTTTCTTACCATCGTCACACTCCTTCCAGTGAAGGCTGCAAGTGAGAGGATTTGATTTGTCTCTATTCATGTACCTCGAGCAACCACAGTCTAAATACTCATTTTGGTTGCTTCCTCTCATCTTAGACTGCAAAACTCAATCAAGGGTTAGTTGTAGGAACCCAGACAAGTTTGGGTCCCTTCTTATGATAGAATGGATGGATCATATCTCTTTTAGCCCAACTAGGTAAAATAAACTATTTGTTCTTTTCAATTCCCTTGAATAAAGTTGTGCAACTATCTCTATAAAGCCCAATTTTATCACAACAAGTGCACACTCTATTCTTAACCACTTCAACATACATGCTCTTTGGCTCCCATGGTGATAATGGTTTCTTATATTTAGAACCACCTTTATTTTTATTATGATGTTCATGAAACCTAATAAGAGAATCAAAGGACTTATTTCTCTGAATGGTTCTAGTGAGTTCACACTTGGCCTTGTCCAGATTCTCTTGGAGTGGTCTGTTGTTTTCAATTTCACAACGTAGACTTTCTTTAATAGTATTCAGATCTGCTTCAAGGGACACTTGAACCTCACTAAGAACCTTCTTATCATGAGTTTCTTTTAACTGAGAATTTTCATGTTTAAGTGCTGCAATGTTGGTTTCATTTTCAAGAACCTGGTTCTTGAATTTTTCAAAATCAACTTCAAGTTCAGAATTTCTTTCTTTCAAACTGAAGTTTTCAAATTCCAAGCATTTAAGTGATGTACTGTTTGTTTCATTCTCAAGAACCTGGTTCTTGAATTTTTCAGAATCAGCTTCAAGCTTAGAATTTCTTTCTTTCAAGCATAAATTTTCAAATTTCAAGCTTTTAAAACCAGACAATATTTGTTTCGTGCCAGCACTTAAACATTCAAATTTATCAATTAAGAGAAGCAAGAGATTAGCAAGTTTCTTTTTAGAAGAAGATGAGATATTTCTTCTTAGGGTAGAAAAACTTACCTCAGGGATGTCCTCTTCGATCTTTTCATCATTCATTGCCATGAGAGCAAAAGTTGCTTGCTCACTTTGTTCTTCTAATTCGGAATTCCTTTTGGTCATCGAAGTAAGTTTGGCACTCTTATTTTTAATTTTTGAATCACCAATGGAAAGATCTCCTGGAGGTGCTACCATCATGGTCTTTTTGAAGGCTTTGGAAGATATCTTCTGTCTCTTGTTCGAACAGTTCCTCGGTTGTTCCTTCTTCTCAAGAACCGGTTTCTTCACTTTTTCAGAACCTTTCTTATTCATATCTCCCAAAGTTTCCACGTAGGCTTGCTTTGCAGCTTCCTTTGATGGCCTCCTTTTATTAGATGAATTATGATGCTTCTTGAAACAGGTTCTATCACTATTGTTCACCTGTTTCTTCTCTGGTTCATCACTGTAGGCAGTCTCTAATAAATCCCAAATTTCCTTGACAGTTGAGCATCTTGAGATTCGTTTGTATACACCATATCCAAGGGCATAATGAAGTATTTTCATTGCCTCAGAATTCATCTGAAGTATTTTGAGATCATCTTCATTTAGTTCCTCTTCAGATCTTTGTGCCTTGTTTCCAAAACTATCAATTTTTGTAGGAACCAAAGAACCACGAATAGTGATTTGCCACAAAAGATAGTTTTTTGCTTGTAGGAAGACCTCCATTCGAACTTTCCACCAATTATAGTATTGACCATTGAATAGTGGTGGACGAGTGATGCATTGGCCCTCCATGATACCGGGTGGTGCACTCATATTTAGATCATTCTCAAGGTGTTAGCCTAGTAGCGAGAAGACCGGCTCTGATACCACTTGTTGAACTTGGTGCACCTTCAACAGATACTAGAGGGGAGGGTGAATAGTGTCTTCCGATTTTCACCTTCCGAAGAACCTTACTCGTACCCGCAAGAACCCGGTTCTTGACGGATTTTCCCTAAAGACCGTGCTAACAACAATAATGCAGAAATAAACTTGCACAGGGATTTTTACGTGAAAAACTCCTTGCTCAAGGGAGAAAAACCACGACCCACACTCTGGGATTTTGAAAACTCTTTCACTAACACAGCGAGCAAGTTTTAGGTTACAAACTCTATAACCAAGGGACTAAACTCTAGTACCTAAGACTGCCTACAATCAACTCAATTGTAGCAAACACACCTAGGAAACTCCTAAGAAAAAGACTGCCTACGATCCACGACCGTAGAACTCTTTTAAGCTAACTCTAGCCTAAAAGCACAAGGATTTCTCCAAATAAAATACCTAAACAATGCTTCTTAAATAAGCGTAATAGATTACAATTCAAAGCCCTAATACATATGAGCTAGACCAAGACAGAAACTCAATACAGCTTGATGAAGAACCACTTGTCAGTCAGTTCCTTCTGCACGTTCTTGCTGGACTGGTATTATTATGCCTGATGAAGAACCTCTCGTCCAGTTAATTCCTTCTGCGCGTTTTCTTCAGAATTATCAACCTTTTGAGCTCTCAATCTCTCTCTATATGGCTGAAGAGATAGTATTTCGTGCACATCTCTTGAAGTCTTCATAATGATGTTTATATAGTGTGCATAAGACTTCTTGATGGACAAGGAAAAGAATTATTCTCCAATTAGGACTCAATAAGCACTTTCCTTATGCACTTTTACCTCCAACACACTTTTCCATTCTTGGACTCTTTGAAAATATTCCTCATTATTATGTAGATCTTCCAAGATACTTCCAGCTGGCACCCAAGGCAATTAGGATTTATTAGCCGCCTTTTATGCTTTTATATTCACGTCCAAGAGACTCATAATCCCATTAGGATTAAACTCTGCACTGCTTCGAAGAACCTTCTTGCGCGAGGTTCTCCTAGTCCTACTAGGATTATGCTTCCTTCCCTATACTGCTTCGTAGAACCTTCCTGCGTGACTCCTAATCTAATTTGGATTGTAACACTGCTGCATCCAGGTTCTTTCCAATTCTGTCTCGGATTGAGAATGTATCTGCGCATCTTTTCATTATCAGTAGAACCTGTCAGAGAACAAGGTCCTTCTTCTAAGAACAATGTCCTTCCCCAGTTTCTTCTTGTTTGTCAATCATCAAAACTCAAACTTCAACACCTACACAGGAAATTACTCACAAATCACATCTTAAAAACGAAAGGTAAACAGAAAACCCCGTGGAGGATGATGACTTGTTTGAAGAAGAGGAATTTGAGGAAGAATCCACTGCACATAATTTTAGTATGGTGGCAAGAGAAGGAGATTTGTCTCCTAGGGAAATTCATGATAATGCACCAAAGAGAGTAAGGAGGGTAAGGCGCCCATTAGAGCCTACTAGGGTGCAACCTTCGAGGAGTACAAAATCAAAATCCAAGAGATCCAAGAAGTCGAAGAAATGATGGATAGCATATATGATCGTGATAGAGAGCCACAAATATCATTATTTCAAGTTAGTATTGTAGGGCCTTTTCACATATTCCATTTCATCTCATGTAGAAGGAAGTGCGGATTGCATGATTCCACTTTCTTCTTAGCTTTTATACTATTTCATTATTTTAGTATTCTCATATGTAATATCAGCATAGAGTGTGTTATAAACTCCGTGATGATCATACTTTATTTGGTTCATGCCCTCTTTGAGGAATTTAATATTAATAAAAATGGTCACTAGGTGGAATGCCTAGTTGACTCTTGATTTAAAAAAAAAAAAAAAATCCTAAATCGTCTATCACGTATAAAATAGTACAATAACCAAACCACCACCCCCAAAGCTCTATGTAAATATGCACAATAGCCATTAATCTAAGAAAATGGTTACATTTCAACTAAAATCCTAACAAAATCGAGTTGCGTACTTGTTTCGTCTTTGCTCGATAATGTGCAATGAACCCACGAAGATCCTTTAAATAACTAAAACGGGACACTCACAGCAGTTACGAAATCGTGCAGACGGTTGATAGAGAGAAAATAGGAGAAGCTGAGAGAAGAATAATAGAACGACAGCTTGTTGTGTATGATCGACTGATTAGGGTAGATGAAGTATCCGTTATGTTTTAAATTACCCGGGACTTTTCTTTATTTCAAATGAGTTCATAATAGTTTTTTATGTTTTGCACCCAAAAGATTTATTGTTTTGCACCCACAAGTTTCTAAGAGTTCTAATCCAGCCCTTGGTCCCCACTTAAACCCCTTAAAATTTTTTCTCTCCAAAAATAAGTCAAAAAGAAATGAAAAGGTTAAACTTTTTGTTCAACACTTTGAGAGGTCTTTTAACTAATTCTTCTCCAGTAACAAGCATCCAATGTCAAGGTTTTTATTTTCAAAAGTAGTACTACTTAGGAAAGGACCCATCACCGAAGTCTTCAATTAAGAAATGAGATTTCTTTTTCTTTTCCACTTCCTTCTATTTGTGAAGGGTGATTTAAGGGTAAGCAGGGATGTGGTTAATATTTTTAAGATTTGTGAGAAAAATTTAAAGTAAAGAAAAAAAATAATACGCCATCTATTCTTCTCTTCCTTCTTCCTCATTCTCTATCTCCCCTTCTTCTTACCCCTCTTCCTATTCTTATTTCTCATTATCATGTTCGTCTATTTCTTCATATTATTATTCTTCTTCAGCTTATTTTATTTTCAAATTTGGTATTCAAAATGTGGAACCAACTTCAAAGTTTTGAATTGGGCTTGAAAATTCGAACTAGATTTTTCTATTGTTTTGAAGTATATTGTTTGAAATTGTTGAAAATTGTATTTGAAAGCTGAATTCAAAGTTTTAGATTATTTAGAGTTGATTTGGATATGATTTAGAGTTATTTTCCATCAACTGGTAGCTTTCTACAAAACGAAAACATGAGTCTTAAGATGTCTAAGAGTTCAAGTTTTCAAACATTCTGATGAATGTTTAAACATCTCTTAGGACGTTTAATAGGTAAATAAAGGTCATTATAGAGACCGTAGACATGCTCGAATATTGTATCATGATGTGAGAGCCTCCCCTGCTATCGTCATCTTTGATCACCCTTGCCCCTCATATGATAGGATAGATGATTAATTCTTCTTACTTTCTTTCAAATAATATGTAAAGATGATTTTTCATTAGAATGATTATTTATTAAATATTATTATGGCAGCCCGATACACAAGCATCTCGTATTCACGCAAGGTTGGAGGAGGGCCCTCAAATGGTATAATTTAGGGACACTTACAAAAATACCCACAAAACCTAAAATAATTACAGCCACTACTCACTACTTTCAAATATTACCCGATCTACCCACTAAATTATTTACTCACTCTGCTCACTCAGACTTGTATACCATAGTTTATGCAGTATACTATAAAGGTATATACCTATAAGGCATAACAAAGGTATACAGTAATAAATGTCCCTCCAGACTTGTATACCATAATTTATGCAGTATACTTTAAAGGTATACACCTATAAGGCATAACAAAGGTATATAATAATAAATAGGTAGGTTGGGTAAATACTTTTAGTATTATGGGTAGTATAATTTGCAATGAGTATGACTTGTAAATACTTTAAATTTTATGGGTATAGAGTGTAAAAATCCCTATAATTTATGTAGCCTACCCTGATGCAAGTATTAATGGATGTTTCTACGGCTCATACTCGTGACCTATAGGTTACATTGAGACAACTTATTAAAAAAATAATTATTAGAAAATATTTGAGTTCATATCATATACATCATCGGTCCCAAAGGATGACACAATTTTTTTATTTATTTTTTTACAAAAAGAATGTCACAATTCTATATTTGAAAACAATTTAACTTCAAACTTTCCATTTTTTTCTTTAGTGAGATGAATTATAACCATACAAACAAGTTTTAAAAAAAAAATTATTATTTTTACACTTCCCGCTTTCACGTAGATAAAAGGGATATGTATTGCCGCTAAAAGCCTCTTTTGACGAAGAATGAGATGTTACTTATTCTCTTACCTTGTGGGATAAAGTTTTCTCTTTGAACAACAGATAACCGCATTTGCGAGAGAGGTTGATAGCAAGACTCAGCTCTCTTCATCATTCTATCAAGAAAATGATAGTGGGATTTTTATGTTTATCTTAGTAAGAGAAGTTCCTACTGTATTGGTGAAAATATATAGCTCGCATATGTGGCAGACAAGACGCAAGGTTCGGAATATTTTCTACAATAATTACAAGTCATCCACGAGGTTGATGCAAACGTGACCAAAGCCAGATTTCGAGGTTAAAGATATTCAAGCCACGGAACATGGCTGCCTTGAGTAAATAAATGGTTCGAGGTCCCGAGGTGAACAAGAGCAAGCCTCGGGACAGGTGATTCAGTTTCAGCTTGATTGATGCCCCATGATCTCACCCCACGATCTCATCATTTGATGGGAGAGATCGTGGGCACCCCATGATCTAGATTATGTGCTATAAAGCACCTTTGTAATCTTATACATTCATTAACAGATATAGGCAAAACTCTACCCAATTGTACTCTTAAATTATTTATATTGAAATTGCTAGTCTTGTATACATATTATTCATCTATTACTTGTTATTTCTTTGTTTGCCACGGCTTTGATATATAAAATTGCTTGTAACCTAAAACAAATTCAATTATATTTCTAAATTCGATTTAGCTCATATACCCACTTGCCTCAAGATATTATAATAACAAGGATGAGAGACTATGGAGGTGTTTTGCAGAATTTCACAAAAGCACATTATTTAGACTGGTTTTCTGATCCGGTAATCTTGCACAGCTCTTTTATAACAAATTTAATTTGCATTACTGATCTCTTCAATTTTAGAGAATGTTAAAAACAAAGAAAAAAAAAAACTTTTTAGTGAACAATATTATAGTGTTAGCAGGCTACACGTTCTTTTCTTAAGGAACAATAATACCCCAAATTAACTTCAACAACCAGAAGATGGAAATTACTAATAAACATCAAGAATGCAAGTAAAAAAAACAAAATTTTGATCTGGATACATGACAGGTGAATGATATCAAATGTCTTGGTTTTTATTTTATTTTTGATAAGTGTTAAAAGCCTGGATATCAGTTTCAGGAAAATGTCCAGCTGATTGTGTAACTATCAAGAGACAGAAGAACACATAGGGATATATTAATAATAACTCAGTTTCAGATCTGTAAAAGAACAGTTGTGTTTCAAATATTTCATTAACATCAAATACATGATAAAAGGCCTTCTCACATGATGTCTCTCACTCAGATAACCAATTGAAAATAAGGGATAAATTAAATAGAACCAGGCCAGCATTTGACAGTTCAGAAGTTGATCCACAACGTTGATTTTGAAGACTCAACCCTTGGCCACTACTCGGTTCCCAGCAGCTTTTGTATGTCCCTCTACAACAAGATCGCGAAGCCATAAGAATTACAACATGACTATTATGTTATATACAAACTAACAGGAAAGTTGCATCAAGTATTTCAAGCAGCAGATTACCTCAATTGTAAGAGGAGAAGTGAAAGGATAATAGCGATCAACAGCCTTCCCATTCTTATCAACCAGGAACTTAGCAAAATTCCACTGGATATTATCCCCAATTATTCCCCACTTGCCTGATTTCAAGAACTTATAAAGAGGAGCTGTGTTTTCGCCATTCACTTCAATCTAATTCAAGAAAGGAAAAATATTTGTGTATAAAAAGAGACCTCATTGAAATAGAAAAATCATGATTCCACAACCATGAATTATGAAGTTTAGGGAAACAGTTAATTTCAGAATGTAATAGACTCCATCTACAATGCAGCATTAATGTTTATAGCTGACAGAATATGTGTACGAATTTAGTTCAATAATCTGAGTGATGGATAAAGGCAACTTTTCTAATTTCTCAAAATATTCTACCACTAAGCATTTCGAAAACACCAATACACATAAATAGTGATAGAAAAGTCTGTTTAGAAGATGGGACACACTACCAGCAAATCACCAAGTAGAAGCTAAACAATGACATCTTACAGGACTGTTGATCATTCATTACCTTGTCAAAGACAGGGAACTCTGCCTTGAAACGAGTACACACGAAGTCTAAGATCTCATCATTGGTCCCTGGTTCTTGAGCACCAAATTGATTGCAAGGAAATGCCAATATCTCCAGCCCTGCATTTAAATACAGAAAGAACTTAAGCTTCAAAATCTGAATGGAAAGAAATAAGAGAGAACTGAAGGCATTTTTTTTTTCTGCTCAAACCATAATGATTCAAATAGTCTAGAAATAAGCTTTAATCAAAGATGTCAAATGTTCCATTCTTTTCAAACACTACCCTTTTCTTCTTCTTTTTTGGTTTAATATGTCCTGTACTTAGGAGGAATCAATCCAAAACAGAAAGATGAAGGTTGTGAAATACTGCAAAGATAAAATGGTCACTTAACTGAAGACACATACCTTGATCTTTGTACTTCTCATATAATTGGCTCAGTTCTGTGTAGTTTGAGTTCGTCAACCCGCTGTAGACAAGAAAACAGATAACGGTTCAAAAGTTAATCCAGAGAAATATCACTTGAACCAAAGTATGTGTGGAACATATAAAAGAGAAGACAAGAAGTTTTTATAGTCATGATTTTCTTCTGGACAGAGGTTGTCTCATTTCCTGGACATCAGCTGGTACCAGAGATGTTACAAAAGAAAATACATACAATTACAAATATGATGAGTGGAAATTAAATGATTCTACCACTTGGAAGCAACGTTCACGATAAGCAGAACTTTTCCTTTGTAGATACTAAGATCTACATCATTTCCCTTCGCGTCCTGCAAGAAAGGAAACAGCGTATTCAGAAAGGGCAAAAGGTTCGAGTACATAAAATTTTCATGCTGGTTACTTCTATTCATGGTATCCAGTCTCTGTCTCTCTAAGCCCAGCTAGCACGTGAAACATCCATTAATTGGTCCAAGAGCTTCTAATAGTTATACTGTCCTAGTTATCACAAACAGAACTTGACTAAGAGAAACATGTGTGGTGTTATGCAACATGAACTGAGGGTTAAGTTAGTCAATCATATCTTGATAAATTTTCAGTCTCATGAATGCATACTGGTTTCAACCATTATTTTTAATCAACATACAGAACCATACATGAAATTTTCACCTCAAGAGGCTTCTAGTTCAGTTATTCTGAATTCAATGTGATATTATCCCATCTGCAGAGACCTGAGTGCTTTAAGCTTGATGCGTCCAACCTTTAAATTTCTTAGCTCTGAACTTATTATACTTTTGAAAGTATGAGTTTACAATGCAATATACGTCGAAATTTTAGTGGCTTTTCACATATATGTATGTTCTGTGTCGAAAATATTGGTTCAATTGAACCAATAGCACATAAGCTCCATCTGCCTTGTTATACTCAAATCTAAGGTGAATACTTGCATAAACTCTTCGCCTCAAACTCCGTAAATATATGCGAGCAAACAGATGAGAAAATAGAAATCCCTCCATAGATGCCTATTCTAGTGCAATATTTCCACTATCAAAATATCCTTTTACTGTTCATTTCTTAAAGAACTTATTACAATTTATATTGAGCAGCGATGCAATGAGCTATAGTTGATATCTACAAAGGAGGAAAACAGTTTTTACTCAAATGTACTAAGAACCTAGCTAAAGTTGATCAGAAAATTAATTTGATTAACTTAGTTGTGCTAGTAGATTAAAAGATTGAGTTAGGAGCTAACCTTTACAGTGATGTCATAGATAGATTCGGGATTTGTCTTTGACTCGCTAGCCATCGTCAATACAGGAATTTGGCTTCAAAGTCTGAAATTGACAACCTCAAAACGTAAATTAATGGGCATATGCTCAACTGTCTATGTTATCTGAAGACATATCATATAAATGTAAATAAGTTCATCAGATCAGGATAATTATGAGCATGGCTGCTGTAGCAAAGCTTGGTAGAAGAACTACATACCATCTATGGGTCTATTTATTCACACAATGTTCAATGAGCAAGAGACTAATATAAGAGGAGCTTTTAATTTGCTATCCAGCCACTTGTTCTACTACCCCTTTTAAATATAGTACTGTAGTCTTCTAATGTATAAAGCATGTCTTATCTTCAAAACCTATGAGATCCTTAAGCTATCTAAATAGTTAGTTAACTTTCCCCTTTTATCATTCTCTTTTTCCTAATCTTTTTTTGTCTTTACAAATTATTGAAACGATTAGATCAAATGTCTTTTTTTGGAACGAACTAGTAAAAGGAAATAGGATCACATGTACTAGAACAAAGGTAGTACTAATAACATTTGCGTTTGAAGAGATTTACAACAACATTTATACCCGGTCTACTGTACAGTCCCGCGAGTGGGATCAGAGGAGGGTGAGGTGTACGCACACTTTCTCTATAGGTAGAGAGGCTGTTTCTAAAAGATCCACGGCTGAGGAGATTTATGCAACAAAAATAGATCTACCTAAACATTCAAATGCTCTTTACATCAAACGGGCTAATACAAAAGCATTTCACTTTTGATTATATTTATGCAAATTTTTTTTATATTATTCAAACAGAGCACATGAAAGATTTGAATAACAGTAAACACAAAAGATGACTAAAATGAGCAAAAAAAAAAAAAAAAGCAAGAAGAAGAACAGCATACCAGGAAGTGGGAGCAGAGAAATGGGAAGTGAACTGAGAATCGTTGACTTCATATAGCAGAAAAAGGTAGGTGTAAAGGAAAAGGGGGGCGTAAGTACACACACGTGCTGTTTAAATTAGACACGTGAATGTACCATTTTTACCACAATGCACCCAGTGAAGATTGTATTGACATCTACATTCCTAGTGTACGGACTAGCTTGGTATACTTTGATTAATTTTACGGGATATGTATTACCTTCTATCAGTATAGATATATCCATCAATGCTTAAACAGATGAAAAGAAATCATCTAATCTCCTGCGACAAGTCTCTTAAAATAGGCCTTTTTGGATGATATACCCTACAAAAACACGTTCCATTTCTATTCTAAATTACAACATTGCTTCTGAGAACTAAGAATATGGATAAGGAATCATCTATCAAACTGGAATGCTTATTTTACAAGTGATATTCACCAGTAGTTATATAATTTGGAAACAAATAAACAATGATGTTAAAATACGTTTGAGTAACTCTTATCTAATGAAGATATTTCAACCTACGAGGTTGCAACTTGCAAATAACCAAAGAGTAAAGTGTAAACTTCCGTTAAGTGGTTCTGCCTATTGGAACGTAACCTAGAAGAAGAGGAATAAAGGTTAACAATATACTTTCCAAAAATTTATGAGAAACAACAGTAAGTAAAGAAAATGCAACACCTAACTAGATAAGTGCATCACCTACATGAAACATTTCATTTTCTAGAGTTAATTCCATCAGCACCTGGAATGAATCTTAAAGCGTTATACATGTTGTTATGGAATATGCTACTTCTTCCTTTTCAATTTGCGTGATGTAGTTTGTGTCATAACGTCTATTATGTTAAAAAAGCTTTCTCCTCAGTTAAGCAAAGAATTTACTGAATGATAGGAGTAAGAAACAAAGTGAAGGTGAAGTTATCTGTATGTAGTAGGCCCACATGTCATAACGTCTATTATGTTAAGCTGCTCCCACATCGGTAGAACGTATCAGTACTTGGCAATATAATGAGCTTCTACACAATCTTAGGACACGACCTTACTTGAACAGGATCTGTTCTATAGGCTCGTACCACTGTATTCTTGAGTACTAAGGAGACAGAAAACCAAGTCTGGTGGACGAACTATGGCCAATTGACCAGAGCCTGATTAACAGGCCGGCCCCATAGCCCCATTGGCTCATGGAGCCGTAGAGGATCGTTCTCAGCACTTGGGCTGTGACTGGGATGGTCTCTTGGTTCATGTTGTAGGAGTATACTGGGATGGTCTCTTGGTTCATGTTGTAGGAGTATACTGTACGTTCGTTCTCAGCACTTGGGCTGTGACTGTGACTGGGATGGTCTGTGACTGGGATGGTCTCTTGGTTCATGTTGTAGGAGTATACTGTACGTTCTTGTTCTTCATGATGCAATTACTATGCCCATTCTCAAGACTGTATAGCATATAACAGATTAGTTAACAGATTACTTAACTAAAGGAAATATTCATCCTTGAGAGCATACAGACTGTATAGCATATAACAGATTAGTTAACAGATTACTTAACTAAAGGAAATATTCATCCTTGAGAGCATACAAAAGGTCATACTGCGGGCACATCCTAGCATTAACATAGTAATTGGTTCCACATGACTTCAAAGTTCAAAATGCAGATAGGGCCTTTTGTTAGATCAATATTTAGCTGCTTGCTCCAGCAGATCGCTGCTTCTGCAGAATCTCTTTAACTTTGAAGAGGGTTGCATTTATTTCATCAAATTGAGGTGCTGTGGCACTCTTTACATCATCAATCCACTTCAAAACATTCTTGTGCGGACTTAAGATCCTGTCGCGATCCTTCTCATCAACAACCTGTATTCAGCAAGAGAGCTTCTATAAGACCTGATCGCCATGGACACCACTCAAGACATGATATTCAGGATGCAACTGCTCTAAGCCAGTGACATGTAACATAAATCGAGAAATGCGTGCTAACAAGATGATGGTACATATGCAGGGATCAAGCAAGGTTATGCAAGAGCTTCCATTATTGTTACGCACTTTGAATTCTAAGTTAGAAGAAAGCTTCATACCTCAAGTTGCATAACCTCGCACACTAAGCTAAGATCTGCAATGGAAGGTTGGGTATTTCCAAGCAAAAAGTTTCCATCTTTCTGTAGCCAGTAGTTATCAATCCTTGCAAGAGATGCCGAAAGGACCTTCTCACCTTCTGCCGCTGCTTGTGGATTCAAAGGCAATCCAAGCGCAGGTGCCAGAGTAGAATTAAGAATATATCCAACTGAAAACAGAAGCACTCTATGAGTAAGCTAAATTCATTGGAAATAGCAAAAGAAGTACTCATTGCAGTAGTACAGATAGTTCACAGGCAAAAGATACATTTAAAGGTTCTTCACATGCAGTTTATCTGATTTGCACCTCCTTCATTTTGTGAATGCAAACAAATCTTCAATCTAATTTAGGGACCACAATTTCCCTACAGAAACTGATTCTCTGTGCCATATCATCTTTCCACTCACTCGCAAATTCAAAAGTTCACAGTAATTTTCTGAGGCAAGGAACAAACAGCTTTGAAACTAGTGGAAGCTAAGAGAATTTTCAACATAAAAATATAAAGCACCTGAGCCACGGCGTAAGTTAGAGTGGTGCCAATCCAAGACAGATTCTATCTTTGCCCTTTTCTGCAGGTCACTTGGATACCTTCAACATAAAGCATAAAATAGTGAGAATTGCATATTACAATCCTATAGTTAAATGTTTCCATTTAAGGAAATTAAGTGCTTAACTATGAATTATATTATATGAGGTTACATGTCGCATGCTGGGGCTTTAAAGGGTAAAAATTTTGCTAGATTGAAAATTAACAATTGGAGACAATAAAACACACCAATGATCAGCAACCTCCGGAAATGCAGAAGCTAGATATCTAAGAATTGCATGACTGCAGAACACAAAAAAATTGTAAGCCAGCATTTAAAAATTATGAACAAGCCATAAATTACATCATTAGTATTTTAAAAAAAATTTCATCCGGAAAGACAAGCTTCTAACCAAAGTTAAATTATTTCAAGGTTAACACCTTCGAATGGGCTAAACAGTATAAAAGAAAATTACCTTTCGGAAAGCTTAAATGTCCCATGAACTATGGCAGGTACTTGCTTCATGGGATTAACTTCTGCATATGACATGATACCACAATTCAAAAAAACAAAATCCAACAAAAATTAAGACATACAAAAAGTCAAAACTTGAAGAAAAGAACCTTCAAATTCAGGAGACCGGTGCTGGCCTTTGGAAAGTTCAACAGGGACTTCCTCAAATTCAATTCCATTTGATCTTACAATAATCCAAAGAAAAATCCCACATCAGATAATGAAAATTAAGAATAAGTGATCAAAGTTTGAGAAATATTACTCCGTCCCAATATATGTAACACAGTTCGAATGTCGAGAAGTTACAGATACGATTGAAAAACAAGAAACTAAGCAAAAATATTATGAGTCACAACAATTAATAATTCAAAATAGTTAAAGATTTTCTTGTTTGAGGTAAATTGGGAGATATAGAAAAGTCAACGATGATCATCATGATAAGAACATTACTTGCAGAAAATAAGAAGAGCACGAGAAGGTTGAGACATCCGATCTACATAAACTTTGAGCTGCGACATGTTTGTTCTGAGATTTGATCACAAAGATTCAATTCAATTCAATACAGTGAAGTTTGGTAAATGAAAGAGAGTGTATTTTGGTATACGATTCGTATTCCCGACTCTTGGGTTGAAGATCGTCAACGACATTGCAGTTAAGTGGGACCCATTTGCTATTTTTACTACCAAATAAGGATTTCCATTACTCTTTTACGTATTTATTATACTATATTTTAAGCTTTTCAGTTCCTTTTTTTTTTTTTAAACTACTAAATTAGAATTACTCTAGATGGTTACATGTTATAGTAGATTATTAGAAGTGAAAGTAGGAGTATAAAAGATGTGCATTGTGTGTGCAGAAAAATTAAATTCATCAAACAAGGATACCAGTAGTATTTTACTTAGCTCAATTTGCCTATTTTATATCTCCATCTAGCAAGGTTACCATCCAAATTTAATTATATGATCAAGTCCCTTGTAAATTTTTGGAGGTATGTAAAGATTATTTGTTTACTTACGTAATGGGTGATGAGAAACAGTCCTAAATTAGGAGTTACATGATCAGATTCACGGAACTATTTTCCTACTTTTCAAAACAAAATCTAATACTGTAGGTACTAATTATAGGTAATATATATCATCAATATTTGTTGATGCAAACTTATCATATCATTAGGCATGTCACTGATGTTTGGCATTTTATGCCTATATTTCCTCACGTTTTAGTACCTTATTCGCTCGTTTTATAGCTTGTCACTGTGGTTTTACACTGATTTTATGTCGTGTGTATGTAGGTTGTTATGAAGTGTAATTGGAGCTTTTAAGAGCATGATTGAGCAAGAAAAGATTGGATTTTGATTGAGGATTGGATCGAGCACACGAAGGCACGACACGAGCGAGCAAAGGAGCGAGAAAACACAAAAATTGGCCTGGCGCTGTAGGGCATGCCCCGCGGGCCCCACCGCGCCCAGTGTTCCAGCGCGTTTCCCAGCGCGCCGCAGGCCCAAAGCGGGCTGATTTCGACGTCCTCTGTCCAAGCTCACGCGTTCCGAGGCGCGGGGCGCCCGTTATGGCGCCCCTGGAGCGAATTTTGACTTCCTATTTCGTCTAGGATTGGGTCTAACTTATTACTAGGTGTTTGTAAACACTATAAATACTCTTTTACCTAGTTTTTCATGGGAGTTCAGAATTTGGAGCAAATTTGAGAGCTCATAACATCAAGACAAGGGTTTTTCTTCCTACCATTAATTTATTACATCATTATTTCATTATTACATCAATTCCTTGTGTTGTTATTATGAGTATGCGTAGCTAAATCTATCGTTCTAGGGTTAGAGTATTACATGAAAGTTGATTGGTTGAAGATTGATTTCCATTAATTGAATCCCATAACGGGTTGCTTATTCTTTCTTGATTTCACTTGTGTAATTGTCAGGGCCCGATTATTACGCATTATCTATGGTTTTTAGATTGAACTCGAAAGAGGGAATTTAATTACGTAATAAGAAAGAATAGGACTAGTTTGTGAACCCGGGCATCGGGGAACCAATTTGTGAGTAGGATAGACATATACTTGCTCGCCTAGTTTAACTAATTACAGAATTCGTTAATGCGTGCACGTGATTCAACCCATAGACATATAGGGATTGGAGTAGCCTGCATAGACCGTGAAGAATCGAAAGGTTTTCACGGGTACATTTAATCTGTTAGTTAGTAACCCGGGATTTAAGAAGTGGAGTCAATTGGATAACTCAACTGGATTGTTCGTAACTCTGACCCTGGATCGTCTCCTTATTACTGATAACAACCAAGTCTTGCTCCATTGTTTGAATTCACTTTTACCATTTAATTACTGTTCTTTAGTTAATAAAATCATCACTATTGGAACAAGATCCCTGAATAGTTTAAATAAATTGTTTGCTAGAACTCAGTCTGCATAGTCCTCGAGGGAACGATACTCATCTTATCACTTTATTATTTGGCGACCACGTATACTTGCGTGTGCGTTTGGGAGCAACAGTCACGAAGCCACCTTAAGGTACAATCATTTAGACGTAACAAACTGCACAGTTTTAACTATTGTCTTCGCAACGCTATCCAACATATCGTATTTTGGAAGCATCCAATTAGCATTGTACTGTAATTAATTTCTTTTGCCTTCGAATGGTTTTGATATAAAATTGTACTGTAATTAATTAATTATATATATTAATTCGTGAACTTTAAATCAAACGCAGGTCATAAACACTCATGCGAAAGTATAACTGAGTTTTCAAGCATAAACTAGAAGAATATTGTTTGTAAATCCATGTTTTTGCCTATTTCTTTTCTTATTGAAATATTTTAAACATTTTCATAATAAATTAGTAGATAACAATAAGATTATGATCGATGCGAAAATATGAAGACATCATAAAATTAGACCGTACCAATAATGGTAAGCCTAACTCTATATATGTGTCATCATTGTAATGTTAAAATTCATTTATCATTCAAATTAATTTTTCTATAACTTTTGATCGCCTCTTTTATTTACTATGTTGATATATGCAGTTTTTAATTATCTAAGTAAGATGACAGTAAAACTAGTTTTATTAAAAGAATTAATATAGGTTTTAGCTATTCATTAAGTCGTTTGGCGAAAAAATAGGAAGATGTAGGAGGCAGATTCCATCTTGACCAAATTAAAGCTTTTAAAAGAAAAGAAAAAAGTAGCTAATTTCTTGGTCATGTTCATATATTTCATCTATGTTCCTCTCCTTTGTTGAGCGTAGAAGAAGATGAGGCAGAAGGGGAGGCGTAATTACATTTGAGAGAAGGGATTAAAATTAAATGGGTTCGCACGTGATGGAGCCAGATGACATAGCTACCTATGCTCAAATATTTAGGCCTGGACAAAATGATTCATCAATCTGCTTGTCAATTGGAAAGATTCAATCCAGGGGGATCTTCCATCACGCCAACCCTTTAGATTACTCAGTTCCTCTCCTACTGGCTCAGCTTTCCCTTGCCTCCCTTTTTATTCTCTTGACTTCTACCCTCCTCAAACCACTCGGCCAACCCAGCAATGTCATCCAAATATTTGTAAGTTACCTTTTATATTTATATTGCTATATATTTAGTGATACATCAATGGCTCAGATTCAATGATGCATGCATGCATGGTTTTAATTATTAATTCATTCCCTGCGGCATGCAGGGTGGTCTAGCACTTGGTCCGTCGTTTCTTGGACGGATTGACGGATTCGTAGCACTTTTTTATCCTTACAGAAGTCTGGTAGTCATCGATGCGGTTGCGCTATTTGGTTATATGTTCTACTTCTTCTTGATTGGAGTACAAATAGATCCTTGGATCCTCAAAAGAGTTGAGAAAAGGGAGTTCATCATTGGCGTATCAACTGTTGCAGCTGCTATTGTACTAAGCATCTCTAGCTCTTTCATTCTGCTCGGCCTTAAATTAAATATGGACCCATTAGTGTCTGATTCACTCCCAGTAGTAGCTACCATGTCCTCAGTGCTCGGCTTCCCAGTCATCGCACACTATCTCACCGAGCTTAGGATGATCACTTCTGATTTTGGAAGGATGGCACTGTCTTGCTCCCTAGTCAGCAATATGTTTGGGTTTTTAATCATAACTATCACTAGCCTGACAAGTCAGCCATCTGTCGAGAAATTCATCATTCTGCAAAATATCACAGCTGGTATTGGCTTTACCATGATTATATTTTTCGGTGTGAGACCTTTAATAATATGGGGCACGCGGAGAAATTCCCCGGGGGAGCCACTAAAGCAAAGTTTCATGTGTATGATATTTATTGGCGTCTTGCTGTCTGGATTTTGCAGCAAGGCTCTAGGCCTGCACATTTTCTACGGGCCACTAGTTTACGGTCTAGCCATACCCGCTGGACCACCCGTAGGGTCTGCCTTGGTGGAGAAGCTTCAATTCATCATTTCTTGGCTATTTATGCCCATCTACTTCGTCAAAACCGGTTTGGTTACTGATATATTTTCTGTGAAACTCAGGGATTATTTGATTATCCAAGCAGTTATTCTAATCGCTTGTTTGGGGAAGTTCTTTGGAGCGCTCATCTCTTCCATCTCCAACCAAGTTTGCCTCCGAGATGCAATCTCACTTGGCCTTGTATCCAACGTCCAAGGCGTTCTAGAGCTTGGCATGTTTAAAATGATGAAGCAAAATGAGGTAGTATATATGTCCAACCTCAAAAAAATGAAGCATTAGCTCATGCGATCAGCTTAGAAGTAACTAGTATAATTTCTTTTCATGCAGGCAATAAGCGATAAAGCTTTTGTGGTCTTGTGCATATCCATGTTAATTTCAACTGGCATCACCACTCCAATACTAAAAGCCCTATATGATCCTCTTAAAAGATATGCCGCGCACAAAAATAGGAATATTCAGCATATGAAACCACACTCTGAATTTCGGGTGCTTGCATGTATACATGATCAAGAAAATGTGCCAGCCACAATAAACTTGTTGGAAGCCCTTCACCCCTCAAATGGCCAAAGCCATATGGATATTGCCATGCTCCATCTGATAGAGCTTGTCGGCCGTGCCCATCCGCTTCTCATCAACCACAAACTCCCAATGATGAAGCACACAAATGAGGCCTCAGCTTCCAAAAGAATCGTCAATGCCTTTAAAGTCTTCGAGCAAAACTTTCGAGAGACAGTAATCATGCATCCCTTTACAGCAATATCTCCTTATGTGATGATGCATGATGAAGTGTGCAATATGGCACTGGAAAGGAGGGCTTCTATCATATTGATTCCCTTTCACAAAAGGTTCAGTTCCAGCAAGACGGTATCCAAGGTGGGGATTAGGATTATGAATGAAAAGATCCTGCAGTCAACACCTTGTTCCGTTGCAATAATTGTAGACCGGTCACTCGTTAGCACCTCAAGGCCCATACTAGATGCATGGTCTTCATATCGTGTTGCTGTCCTTTTCTTGGGAGGGCCAGATGATAGGGAAGCACTTGCTGTGGGAGAGCGCATGGCTGGAAAAAGAAACATCAGCCTCACAATAATCCGACTCATTGAGGAAGGTGGTAAAATAACAACCACGAGTAATGATCATGAGAGGATACAGATGAGGCTGGATAATGAAATGGTGACTGAAGGAAGGAGCCGTATGGCAGGGAATTATCGGGTCAACTATATAGAAAAGATGATAAGGGATGGAACAGGGACGGCTGCTGTTATGAGATCCATGGAGGATGAATATGAACTAATCATTGTTGGCAGACGCCATCACACACAATCTCCACTGCTACTTGGCCTTTCACATTGGGTTGAAGAGTCTGAGTTAGGGCCAGTAGGAGACATGTTTGCTTTAGCTAATTCCGAGAGCCATTCCACAATATTAGTTGTGCAACAACACACTGGGTGAAAGCTCGATCATAATTGAATGCATGAGTAATTTTACTCAAAGAACAACTAGACTTTGTGACTTACTAGACCAGGCCTATCCAAATCTGCAAAAATAATTTGTACTCCGTGTATATTTTCAGGACAAATTTAAAGATGCTTTCTTCCTCCAAGATTAATTATGATCACCACTACACAAGTTGACGTTTCATTGAATGACATGCGAGTTTAAATATCACAATATTGAGTTTTAATTGGCCACGTTTCTCCATTCATTACAAGAAGCGTTTCCTGTCAAATAATTTAGTGCATAAAAAAAAATCAATCCCTACAATTAGTTGCAGAAGAAATTGCAGGAATCATGTAATTGGCTTAGAATGTACTGTCATTTTCAAGTACTTAAAGCACGAAGGTCATTTACTTAAGTGCATGCAGAAAATGCCAAGTACATCTTAAATAAAAAAATTTGACTTATAGCCGAAAGAAAACGATATAGGAGCAATGGAGCAAACATTATGAATGTATCATTTTAGACAACATTAAGACCCAAACCATATGCCCCAGGGATATAGAATTACGAAAAGATGTGGGTGTGGTAATAGGCACTGAAATAAATATATTATAGTATTGGAGAGTATCTCTTTACACCTTGAACCCACTATGAGATGTAACACAGAATCTTGGCTAAGATACTCTGAATGAAAATACATCTGGATATTAGAACCTACAGGCTTGCTTGCTTGCTGTTGTTGGAGGCTAAAACTGCTGGACACACTTCATCCGGTTAGAGCTGAAAAATGGAAATCTAGACTACTAAAATGCTTCAGAGATACTAGATGCTGCAGATGAGATGAAGCATGCCTTTTGGAGAAGATGGATCCAGTGATGGGAATTATTAGCCCAAGTAAATGTGGACTCCAATGGCGATAAGGAAGAGAGTAACCAAGGCGAAGTAGAGAACAGTATGGATGACGATGGAGATTCCACTGGTCTGAAAATTGGCAAACTCTATTGACCGGCTGCTTCCTGGGAGTTGGAATAGAAGTCCAGGAGTCAACATCACAAACAACACCACTGCTATTAGCACCGGTCCCCAATCAGCCATGTTTCTCGGTCTGGTGATGAGCAGTATGAGGAGGGTTCAGTGGCTTCAGTAGAAGATAGTGAACAAACAACAAGAGTATCTGAAGACTTGTTGAAGATTAGACAAACTAGAGCTTATATGCATATATGGTCCATCTTCTATTTCTCAGAGGAGGGAAGGCATCTATTGATCTTCTCTTTATTTCTGAAAAGTGAGAATAAATGATCAAATACACGATTTGCCAGTTAAAATATTTTGGTAATGAGACACTTGAGTCTTTGGGTTTGTCACCTCCCTTTCACGATGTATATTGCCGGCCACACCCCTTTTGAGAATATTCTCTTGTCTCTCCTGGATACAAATAATATATATATAATTGGTGTCCCGTGTCCCTATTAGCCCCTAGCTCGTTGCCTTTGTGCATAACCAAAAGATTAGAGCTTTTTTAAACCATGCAAAGCCAGCGCCTTTACCAAATGGAAACCAAAGCAGTTCCATCATTCAAGCAGGTTTGCCTTATTCGCTGCTTAATTATTGCTACTTTCTAATCAGACTGATCCTCAAAGCCTTTCATGAATATGCATTGCTAGCTTTTCTTGAATATGTAAGCCAAAATTAAGCATTCAAAACCTACCAAGGTCTAGTCTTATCTGCCTTTCCACGCACACTACCTTGCCTTTATTTTCCATATACATTTAATAACTACACTTTGATGAAAATAATTAATGTGTAAAGCAAATTAAAGGCAAAAAGAACGCTTGCATTGCTCAATTATTGGAAACTTATACACAAAGTCACTATTTTCTGTCGACTTCCGTAAAGCAACTTCCCCACTACTACAGAACCCTTTTAGCAACTACCACCCTTCTCCTTCTTCACTAAGCAAAATTCATCTTAAATCTCCTAGTGCTCACTTGCATTCACCAGAACTAAATACCAGAGTGGAGAGAGAAAAATTAAGGCTTCCTTTTTTGTGTGTTTACTAACTTATACCCCAAGAGGTAGAACAGAGTGATCAGACGAAAATACAAGAATGGGAGCAGATTGGGGGCCAGTAGTGGTGGCGGTGGTGATGTTTATCTTATTGTCGCCAGGACTCCTATTTCAGCTGCCAGCAAGAACGAGAGTCATGGAGTTCGGGAACATGTACACCAGTGGGATTGCAATCCTAGTTCATGCTATCATATACTTCTGTATATACACTATCTTGATAGTTGCTGTTGGTGTCCACATACGATCTGGTTGATACTTTTCCTCCGGCTACTCAATCTACACTCCCTGTCGGAGGTGACAATGGCAACTCCAAGCCCTCCTTTTTGGATCCGCTTCCCCACCACAAATCCTCCGGTCTTGTTGGAGGGCTTCTGTTTTGGGTCGAAAGGATACTCTAGTTCCATCATCCTTTCCTTGTGTTTCCTGTTGTGCGTTTTGTACTAGTTTCTAATTCATGGAGTTTCTGATAAATACACTTGAATTTAATGTTTATCGAATTCATGAAAATGAAAGAATGACTCTTGCCACTTGCATACGCATTTAAGAACTAAAATTGTTAGTTCATTGAAACTGCAACCTTAAATTAGGACAAAAATGCCGTACTAGCATACATAAAATAGTCACGGGAGCCTATTAAATATAGGTCACGTCTTTGGTCTAAAAATCTGAAATCCAGCCTTACCACACGACCAAGAACGAATCTTGCATACGCGTTGGCTATGAAATGGTAACCTGTTTAAGTGTTATCAAGAGAAAGTTCCGAGGCCGGACACTAGAACTCAAGTCTAAATTTGATGCTTTCCACTTTACGCACCAGCCCTCACACATTCGCCTACTTTTCAGTTAGCAGAAAGTGAAACCAACTACATGAATTCAGCATCAAACTTCACCTACTTGCAATTCAGCAAACGAGCCAGTGGAAATGACACCAATCCAATTACCCATAATCTTTACAGCCAAAGAAATAGCAGTACTACCATTGAAAGTCGAAAAAGTAGGAGTAATTTTTTTAATAAAATTAGTACTACCAAATAGAAACACCATAAGTTCAACACTTTACATATCAGCATATCTTGCCTGAGAGAAAATACAAGTAAAGGGCGACATGCACCTTTTTTTATCTGGCTGGAGGGGAATCAACCAGTATAGATATGAACATGAAGGACAAGAATGAGGATAGCATAGAGAGTAAAGAATATGAGTGTGTGAACAGCAACTGCCTTGCCATTGGTCTTCATGCTCCCGAATTCGACAGATCGATTTGTACCAGGTATCTGAAACACAAGTCCCGGTTGCAGCAGTATGAAGAGTACCGCACCGATGAGCACTGGTCCCCAATCCGCCATTTTGTAGGTTGCAGCAGTCTGTCTAAGAATAGCAAAAGCTTATGAACAAGGCTTGTTGCCAATTAATGTTGGGTTAATGGTAAGTTTTATACGCTTAAATGATAAAACGCCTTTTGGCATTGAGAGGTACTCAAGTTTCGCATAAATGATGCGTCAAAGAAGATTCATATGTGCATGCGCTGGTCCAAACTTTAGAAAATCTCTCTGATTGCGTATGCTTCTTATCTCTACTAGGTCTTGATAGACTCATTTCCCACTGCCTTCAAAGTGATGTCTTATCAGATTACCCATTAGCATTTAGCAAGCACCAAGCCATTTAACTTGGTGCTTAAGTTATTAAAATGCTGTCTACCTCACAGTGTTTCTTCTTTCTTTTTTCAATTCTCCGTTTAGTGGCAGAAAAAATGATGTCATAAAGTCTTAATTCCGTCATCACGACCAGAAACAATTGATTTGATGCACAGCAATTCATTTCGTATGGTTCTTATGACGAGGAAAAAAACAGGAACACACTCTTACACCCGTGCACAGTCAAAGATAACATAATCAATATTATTATTAGCCTCAATTTTCATGAGATCGGATCAATAATTAAAAAGAGAGCAATTCGTAAAAGCAAAACATCTCTATAAATAGATGATACATCAGATCACATTAATAATATGCTAGCTAGACAGAGAAGCACAAGCCAAACTTCAACATGACAAGACAAATGACAACCACCCATGACTAACCCGAAAAAGGCAGAAAAGGAAAATGGCGTCCAGTAAAGATCAATTAATTTAGGAACCCATATACATGTGGACACCAATGGCTAATAAGAAGATGCACATGAGGACGAAGTAGACAACAGAATGAACCAGTATAGACACCCCACTCGTCTGGAAGTTTCCAAACTCAACGAATCGGTTGCGACCCGGTGCCTGAATCAGCAAACCTGGCGTTAACAGCACAAACAGCACCACTGCCACAAACACTGGACCCCAATCCGACATCTCTTCTTTCTTTATACTCTTGTCAACCTAAACGTGCTCCGCTCTGGCAGCTCTCTGTCTCTGCCTATATGAGTTCTTTGCTTCTATAAATTCTTTGCTTCTATACTGGGCCAGAGAAATGGCAGATAATGCTATTTATAAAAGGGGGATTTCAGCAAGAAGAAAGAAGAGCCAGAGTTGGATCATGAATGGAATGGTTACCAAGTAACAGAAGGCTACCAAATGAAGCTATTCTGTTTCACACTTTATGGTTTCTTGTGCCACAAATTTTGTCTGTCAGCTTAGGTGCTGCGCTTTAAAAGGTTACAACCACTTTAAAGGTTGGTTGCTTATGAGATCAAAATTCTGATTCTCTCGAGTCTTGACCCACCTGGCAACCCACGCCCACACCCCCAACCCCACACAACAAAAAGAAGGCCATAAAAACTCCTTTTGAAGATTAAAAGGGAGATTACTTGTATTACTACGGTACTTGATTGAGTTAAAATGTCCGGACTCTGCATTATTGCAGTTGTCCTAAGCATGATTCTGGTGCACAGATTGCAGAAATTAAATTTCTGCAGCTAATGTCGTATAGGTTGAGGGCAGTGATTGAATTGATTTGATCATGGAAACACACGAATATAATCTCCGCGGGATTCAAGTAAATTAGCAAGTCTGGACAAAAAGACTAATGCCACAAACATCGGAAGGTAAAGAATCAAAAGAAATGCATTTTTTCTCTTCGTCAATGGAGTCAAAAGTATCCCGATCTGCCAATTCATTGTGTACTTGTGCAACCTATGACAAGGACTCATGCCAGTAATGCAATTTACAAACCAAAGACACCATTGGTAGAAGCACATGTAGCATTGTGGCCAGCATATGGTCCCAAGCGATTACTCAAAAATAACCAAAACGACAACTGAATGTTTAAACGCTAAAAGACCAATATCAGCAAGCGGGAGTGGAGTTATCCTCGGAGGGTTCAGCAGCAGAAGCAAGTACCAACTGAGGCTGAAGGATGACACCCTCTCTTCGGGCCTTTCTACGCTCACGCTGTAATCTGAAGGATTCTCTCTTTCGGGCTCTGTAACTGTTGGGGTTTTCAGGTTGCACCTCGTGTGGATAAACGCTTATCTGCACATTGAGTAGCCGTTAATCACACTGATATGGCCACATATACAAGCAGTAAGAAAAAGAAGTCAAACCTTTTTTCTATCAGGCCCAAACTTCTCAAATTTGACTAGTCCGTCAATCAAAGAAAAGATTGTGTGATCCTTGCCAAGTCCAACATTCTTTCCTGGGTGGAACTGGAAGCATCACCAAGAGGACGATTAGTATATCATCAAGAAAACAGAGTACATGGGAATGCTAAATGGAGAAACAAAATTTTAAATCTAGTCTTAAAGCAAACAAGCTGGCAAATCTGAGTAGAAAATAATACTACCAGCCATTGGCATCAACTCCTTAATTACCTAACTGATAGAACATAACCAATACACATAGCTAATTTATGCAACTTAGCATAGGCATTATATTATCCGAAAGCCACACCTTTGGTAAAAGAACAACTAAATTCGGCAATTATATACATTGTGGAGCCTCAAAGTAGCAGTTTAGATAAATGTTTAAAAGTTAGAACCAACTACACCGGCTTCTATAATTTCCTTGAGAAAACTTGCAATTAATATGTTGGCATGAAAGTGCAGTTATCTGAGCTCAGAACCGCAAACTAATAACATGTTGTAATCGTCAAGTGGTGCACGGTTCAAGACTCGAAGGACAAATATTTCATTCCTTATCTTGTATAAACATTTTTGGATTCATTTTAGAATGCACAACAAGTGACTGATGTTATGTCTGAATAAGAAATATGAGTAATAGCAATAATAATAAATAAGAGACCTTGGTACCACGCTGGCGAACGATAATAGAACCGGGCTTGGCAAGTTGGTCACCGAAAATCTTGACACCAAGCCTCTGACCAGGAGAATCACGACCATTCTTAGTACTACCAGCTCCTTTCTTGTGGGCTGACTCAATAGTCAAGAGGGGAGCTTTCAACGGGAATGAAACGGAGAAGTTGGATGGAACAACAAAGTCACCACCACGGAGGAAAGAAGAAGAGGATGCTAAGGAGAGTCCTTTGAATGCTCCTACCAGATTAAAACTCACTGCCATTTTTGTTGCTGCAAACAACAAATCAATGTGTGTTAAACAAACAATATATAATAATAATAATAATATTCAGTACGTTAATGGATATGGCGCTTACTCTTCAAGGACTGACGTTGCCAAAAAGGAAGAGTGGAGATGAACTCGTATAAAAGAAAACCTTATCGCTTATCTCTTCTGGATGTGTGGGCTCACTTCATTTTCCAATTATTTTTTACAATATTTAAAGTGTCTTATAATTTCATTAAATGGTAAAGTGTTATTTATATCTTATTCTTTATTTATATTATTTTCTGTTCACTTAGGTTATTTTCGGTTTTCATGTCAATATCTATTTTATCATTGTATTTTCACGTTGTTTATTTTTACGTGTTTAAAAAATTATTTTTTTCTAGCCAAGGGTCTATGGGAACAGTCTTTCCATCTTGGTGGAATTAAAATCCTGTGGAATAGCGCTGAGTTAACCCACTCCCTCCCCCTCCCTCTCCCTCGAAAACAAATAGCAGTCCCTCCACTTTTTATTTCTAGTGTGACTCAAAAACTGTAGAGTGCTTAAACTCTCACTTGTCCATCAATCATAATCATCATTCTCTTTCTCTGCTTTATTACGTTAATCACTCTTTAAGAACTTAAAGATTGCCCAATTTATACCGACTTTGAGCAAATCCCACTTTCAGTATATCATTCTGAATGGCTAAATGAATTCCCAAGCAAACACCTTTTTCAGCTCAACCATCTCTCTGATTTTACTAATTTATGGAAATGCTTATGCCGCAACGAATTGCTTTTTGCATCTCTAATAGTTATGTTAAGTCCCTATTAATATTCCAGGCCAACTTTCTAGAGAAATCATATTTTCTGTGGATCTCTGCGTTGGTTGAAAGTGAGGTCGACTGAAGTTACAGTTCTGTCAAGCTGGAGAATTTCTAGCATTACTTGAGCGCAAGATAATGGTAAATGTGAAAATGAACATTAAAATTATAATTCCATGACTAAATAGGTAACAATCTCTACTTGCACCACTTCACAGACTTTGAAATACAAATGAAGCTAGTACTCTGAGTAAATTGCCAGGCTACTTGCAAGTAAATAAACTGAAACTACAGCCCTCTGCTTCCGGAGCTTGCAAACTAGGACAGTAGCAGGAATTTCCCAAATACTTCATAGCAGCAAAGCAACTAGCCGATAGTTTTCACTCTTTTTCTTTTGTTTTCCCTTTTTGGTACTCCTATAAAGCTTGCTGTTTTTTCTTTTTCCTCTCGATGGTATGACAGGAGAAGGGATGATTCTACAACTTTTCATTATAATGGCACGTGAATTAAAATGCAAGTACAAGTTATAAACTCCAAGAAAGCTTCCTTCAATTATCTAGGCTGGAATAAAGGTGATACTCTCCGTCGAACAACATCCTCCATCTGTTCCACTGTCAACACTGAAGCTTCAGTGTCAAAGTTGGCCTTCTCCAACTGCTGGTGAACCTGTCAAACATGCCAGTCACAGCTTAGAAGAAGTACACTGGTATGACATGCAACGATTTAAATGTGCATAATTGTCAACATTGGACAAAATTTGATTCTTGGACCCTAAACTCATTTCGTTCAGACGAGTTCAATAGAAATAATATTACTACATCCTTGCGTCAAAAAACGAGTTAAATCTAGATCAGGATAAAAAGTAGAAAATTTCCAAACAATATCGCAAATGTAGTCCAGATCTAGTGCAATCTCAATTTGTAAGTTCCAGCACCTTTTATGGAGCTGTAAATTCAAAGGACAAGCTCATAGTCTACATACCCCATTGCTTCAGGTAATCTTTAGATGCCCCAGATGTTATTAAGTCTTGTAAGAGCAGAGATTTCATCTTTTTTAGTGTCTTGTTTATGGAACTAGAATGTTCATTTATGAGGAGATCTTTAATATGTAGTTTTCAATCATTACCTTTTCAAGGATTGCAGACTGATCATCCATGTGAAAGTTGCGCATGTACTTCAGCATCTCCAGTTGCTGTCAAAATGTTTATTTTCACTCTTATTACCACATCTATAACATAATTAATCCTCAAGAGATATCTTACCTGCTCTTGTAAATTCTGTTGCATCTTTAATCTTTCAGCAAAGCTGTCTGGACCAAGCTCAGCCTCCTCACAAGCCATTTCTTCTCTTCATGGCCAGTAAAATAGAAGGAAAACAGAATCCTAGTCATTTTCTTCACAAAACTCAACATTTACTACTCCATTGGAGTTAGCAAGGATGGAGCAAGGAAGGCTTTAGCGGTTAAATTTCCCTTTTATTATATAATTAGAGAAATACATTGTGTTATATCCTATTGAACACTGCGCCAAGAAATTATTTCTAAAAGGTCCAAAGGTGAAAACCAATGCGTTAGAGAAATTCAAGTTCAAGCTGAGATAGAAAGAAAAATAAAAGGACAGATGTGATGCACTGGAACACCGTAAAAGATGGAATAGGTTGATCTTCTTACTTTGCAACAAATTCATAAAAACGAATCATCAAGTCCCTATCACTCTCATAGATCATGTTTATTTTTCCCAAGCAAGCAAGACCAAATCTTGGCTCTGCAACAAAGAAGTAAAGGAAAGGGGAGGTGAAATGCAATCATCTAACTTTTTATCAAATAAGACTAATAAAAAAAATCAAAATGACAGAAATATCATCATCATTCCAAGCTTATATACAATATTATCAAGCAGCAGAAATAGTTCCTTCAGCATCACAAGTATACATGAACTAGTCTTGCAAAATCAGGATGTAACAAATCTGTAATTCAGCCCTAGCTCTATCTGCAAAACTGGTCCTTGGCAATCTCTAACTTGAATTGCACGGACTCTATGTATTCAAGCAAAATGGTTCGACTAGATTAGAATCAAACTGCTGACTCTTTTCACACATGTTAGAACATAAATACGGACTGAGCAGCAGCAAAAGAGGCATTTTCTCTTTAAAACTCAACAATTTTCTAAGTTAAACTCTCCTTGGAGTAAAGCACGAGTAAATTAAATCTCACCAATTCCCATCTCTGAAAATATCTCCTCTTGGATAGCAGTTGTAACAGCAACAGGTTCCTGCAGACAATGACTTTCCATCTTTTGATCTCAAAGTACAACCGTAAATGGAGCAAACTAATTATTGATAGAATACAGAAGACCAAAACGATGATTTTACTAATAAAGACATCTTCCACTCTCGAAAATCAAATCATACTCTATTGTGCTCCTTTTAATTAGGGTTTTGAACTGGATTAAGAAGCAGAGTTCACTTAGGTACTCTTCTAATAACATCTCCTATTAGTCTATCTTAGATCATTTCTCATTTTGGTTTCACCTTCGCACATGAAAGGCATTATCAGCAATACATTTTTCTTGTAATCCTTCACTGGAGTTTTAATACTCCAATAGAGGGGATCAAGAGAAACCAAACCAACTGCGGACTTCCTTTGACTGCAAAGTAGTACATGCACTAATGCACAAGCACAAGCCACACAACAAACAAAAGTCCCAGACTTGCCGTTCCCTAGGAGGGGGAATATGCAGCTTTATTCAGGGGCTCACAATAGTCTTTTCCAAGCGGAAACAGTTTTGATGCTTTGAGAAAGCAGTTTTATTCATAAATGTGGAGACAAAATTATGTGCATATCTTAGGTGATAATTTGTCCATTCATGAAAGGAAGTTCAAAACTGAGTCTTTTGGAATATATGCCACAAAATCCACCTTAAGACCGGTGAGTTGTTAGCTAGACTGAAGTAAAAAGATACAATTCTTCACTTATCATGAAATCTTACAACTCATAATGCAGACTGCAGTCCCAGAGAATAAAGCAATAAAAAGTGAATGTTGAATACATTAAAGTGAATTGGCATAAAGATGAAATCATGGAAGAGCATTGTTTTTACTAAACATGGGAGTATTTGAAGTTTGAACAGCTCCAAAGTAGAGAATAATAATTGACCTGCTTGTCGGTGACAGCATCGGCAATCCTTTGCTTGACGTCTGTACAGTATTAATATATAATTAGCAGTGAAATGAGGCATAGAGTAAAGTAGTTGAAATTACCAGGTTGAGAGATGAGCAACGCGAAGCGGTCAAAGAGATGAAGCAATTGCTCTTTCGATACCATTTCTGAGGCTGCCATACTTACGATTCAGTATTACTCTACTACTCTTTACTCTTTTGGTTCTTTGCTTGTGTGGTCCGGATTCTGTACCTGCAGCTCCACTAATTCTTCTAATTTCCCCCTACATTCTTTTCCCCTTTTTCTTTTTATTTTTGTTTTTTTCTTTTACCCACCATACACTTGGTTTAGACAAATTTACTAAAATATTATTGTTGTTACTTTCAGACTTGAGACTAAATAAAAATACAGGAAAACCCATTTTGGGGAGATGATTAAAGTATATGTATTGCCTAATTTAAATGCTTAGTTAGATTAACAATTGAATTTGTAATGGTAGAGTTTCAAACAATCATTTATATCAAAATTTACAATTGAACAATAAGAAATTGAATGTAAATCACAATATGAATAGTAAGGAAGCAATAACAAGAAAAATAATTTTTTTTATTTTGATAACGGTGGTATTCGGGTCAACTTACACACACCTCATTTAATTTTACTGAATACCTACCACCTCACCTCCTGAAAGCAACAGATATCAGATAACTCAATCCACCAACAATTGGATAGATAGGAAAAAAGACCTTATAGTTCATGCCAATGCAACAGAGTTTTAGCTACTCAATATCGATGCCTTACAAGTATGGGGGAGGGGGTATTTATAATATAGTAGATAAGACTAACCAACCCCCTATTTCGACTAGAGCACGAACTACCCTTACTAATGCACGATCCCAACGATCATATTTTGGATAACTATCAAGTTGGAAGTGGACTTCCTGTGGTTGGGGGCTTGGAGTAATTAATTTCGCCTCTATAGATAATTCGCGCTTTATATATTTGGAAAGTACTTACAGACAGACAGCGTCAGAGTCTTTTTTACTAGACCTTCTGTATGTAAGACCTTTCAAAAATTATTCGTACGATACATGTCCGTGCCAAATTATATATACCAATGTAGTATACGATATACTTATAAAATTGAATGCACTTGTACGTTAAAAATAAAATTTACCCCCCAACACAATTTAAACTACAATATCCTAGTCAATGAAGTTGTTATATATGGTAGGGATGCCAATGATTTATTACAAACCGATCATTATTGATCAAACCGTTCCATACTGAATTGATTATGATATTTTTTTTATTAAAGTCATAGGTTTCAAATTAAAGTTATAACTATAATTCAAATGTTGGCAGCACTATTACAAGTTAAGAAATAATTCTAGGTATATAACACTCTCAAATTAATTCAAAAAATTAGATATTACAATAGCAGATGGTCTAGCCATGACAAATTCCTTTCTTTTAGCTGGCTTTAATCTTTCATTTGCCAACATATCAGCCACCTAGTTTTGTTCTCAGAAGAAAAAATTAACCTCCAGCCTGCCCATTTGCTTAAAGTAGATGAGTAAAGTAGTGAAGTTGAATTTAACTTGTCCATTATCTCGTTGAGGGTAGGAGGATTTCGCTTTCGGAGCAGAAAAATTCCGCTCCATTGCATCATTTTAAGGATAGGAGAATTCCGTCCTCGTACCAGCTTTGTACCATGAAAGAGAGACATCAATTCACTATCAATATTCAATAAAAAAAATACCTCACTCTTCCACCTATATAAGTCAAATCCACAAATATAACAGTCGTCCATATCTCCTCCTAAATTTACTAATTCTCTAACCTTTCCACGTCTCTACCACAATCCACATCTTATTTGTCTTTACTATTTTATAAAATAATCCAAGGTTGAAGAAAGGAGCTCGAGCTAGGAACAAAATATGACACTGCATCTAAAGATAAATATTTCTTGTCAACTCTGTCCTAAGCATACTATTGTGGTGAATTTTAGAATGAGATAAATACAACAAGAATATACCAGATTTGACATCTTTTACATTGTACATATTGATTGTGAAACGTTATATCACAAGCATTTTTTAATAGTTTTTTCTTAGTATTATATATGGAAAAGTTAATGGGAGATGAGGCGTGGGATTCGAATATCCATCAACAAAATAGAAGTTTAAACACAATCCCATCAACTAACTTTTTTATTACTAAAATTTATAAGTAACATAAAGAGGACCAATCATAGAAACGTGCTTACAGATGATGTTATTCAAGAGGTAGTGGTCTCCAACACAAGAGACATCACAACGTATAAAGACTGATATAATGCTAGCATAAAGAAGTTGGATTTAAACAGAATTATCTAATACCCGAACATGACTAACAATGGATGTGGTCTGAATATTGTAGTCTGTAAAGCACATGGAGCATTTGAAGTTTAATAGTATTATTGGAATCTCTTCTTCTTCTTCTTCTTCTTCTTCTTCTTCTTCTTTGTCTTGTTTACTTTGATGACATAGGAAGGCACATCCTTTTTCAGTTTCATGTCTTAAAGAGTTAAGACCTTCACCAATATTGTCTTAGCTTAGTTTATCAAATAAATAAAGCTGGGGGAGTACGTAGCCGACATTTTGTGTTAATTTGTTCCATTGGATCATCTCATAAACACTTGGAATATTACATCCTTCGCTTTGGAATTTGGTAACACTTCATTAGTATTCCTAGCAACCAAATTCAAGTTTTACGCTTTCCTTCATCCTATAACATTCTACCTTCAATTTATATGGCAGTGTTTAATTCACACAATATTTAAGATATTCATTTAACTATGAAATATTTTAATGGCACTCAGATAAACTATTAGATTAAACTAATAGTTGAAATAGTTTGATAAAAGGTATCACATCAAATTATCATTTTTCAAAAAGAAAAAAAAGTTGCATAAAATAATACTCCGCCATTTTTACTTTGTAAGACATTTTCTTTTTTCATTCTTAGTTTATTTTTCAAAAGGGTGACACCTTCGTATAGTTAGAAGATTTTTCAATTTCGATCGGTTCATTTTGTATTTAATATAGGATTAAACGCAACTTGTTAAAAACCATTATAAATTTAGTTTATGTAAAAAAAATTATATTAAAAAAAACAACAACAGCAACATGCCAGTATCATCCCATAAGTGGAGCTTTGGGAGGATGAAATGTACACATACTTTACGTCCACAAAAGTAGAGGAACTGTTTCCAATTGCCCTTCAACTAGAGAAAGATATTTTTGAAAACAAGTTTGTAAAGAAATAAAAAACAATATTAAATATATTACTAAAAAGAAAAGAAACTTCAAAAGTCTAATGAAAAAATTGATAATGCAATGGCAGTAACGTAATATAGGTGATAAAGTGTGGGCATCTGAACTGAAAGCGTTGCTATAAATATCCAAAAAAGCAGTGGCAGCTTCTCCTCTGTCGCATCTTCCGGGGGTTTCGCAGGCAAAAAGGTACATATAGATTTGGATCCCAAAATCTAGGGTTATTCTTTTCAGTTTAATTAGTTTTAAACATTAATATGTGATAGTAACATTTAGTCAAATCAGTTTATTGCTGCATTGCAATTCCATGTTTATGCTCTGATCTGTGCACTGGTTCCATGTTTTATTGCTGTCCGTACTAGTCGGTAATGCCCTTTTTGACTTAAATACGTAACTATTTTAGTATCCGTTACACAATGATGCCCAATTAATCCAACTCAAACAACTGGCTGCAAACATCATTCATGAAGCTTACATTTCCGTGATGCCCTGTCATAACCCCTAATTTTGCATCGCTTCATTACTTTAGGCTTTGCTGGTCACGAGTACTTGTTGCTTTTTATATGCTTCAGTTGGATTATGCTTTTGTTGTCAGATACCGCAGCATGGATAGTCTTCACAGCTATTGGCAGTTTGGCGATGAGCTTCGAGGACAATCAAAAGCTGCAGAGGATCATAAATGGTCAGCAGCTGCTTTGAGATTGGCTGACCACATAAAGTCCAAGGGTGAGCGCAGGAATAACCTAGATCTTTCAAAGGGTGCAGCTGAAATTAGGCCCAGGGATAATTTAGGGTTTCAGGAAGATAACAAGTGGGAAAGCCTTAATTACTACATGTTAAACTTGGATAGCAAGATCACTGAAAACACGTCCAAGAGTTCCATTACGAATGGCATGTACAATATGAATTCAGCTTATCTTAAACCCAACATCAACAACTTGGGAAATGTGTCTTTAAGCAAGTTCAACATTGGGAACCACACCAAGGAAAACAACAATGGTAATAACAACAGTGAGAGCACCAACGGGAATAATGCTGCTGACAAAAGGTTTAAGACTTTGCCTGCTGCCGAGACACTGCCTAGGAATGAAGTTCTTGGTGGATATATATTTGTTTGCAACAATGACACAATGCAGGAAGACTTAAAGCGCCAGCTGTTTGGTATTTCTCTCGCATCTTAAGCATTCTTCTTAATGGTCTTGGATTTCTGGCATAGAAAATATATCTTGTTAGTACATATGTTTATATAAACAACCTATGTGCTTGTTGACCCTTTTGCTAAAATTTGAAATGGGTAAAAGGTTTTACCTTATTATCTGTTGCAGAAGCAAACGTTATGGAAATGATAATAAAAGAGTGATGATTGAAGGACAAGCCTGTCTGTTTTGTAACTTGCTCCTTATAGGATCTCCTCTGTTTGACTTGTCTGTTATTATGCGACTTATTTCTTTTTGACTTTTGGTCTTTGTGGCTGCCTGAGAGTTAGAACCACTTGCAAAGAAAGGAGATTGAGATCCTTTCTGGTATTGAACGTAGAAAGTTCTAGGATTCTATTTTTGCCAATAGAGCAAACAAAAGTTAGGCATTGAAATGTAGACAGTGACGAGAAAAGAATTGTTTCCACTGTTACAAGTCCCATTATTTTTGCAGGTCTACCTCCAAGGTACAGAGATTCTGTGAGGGCAATAACACCAGGCTTACCCTTGTTCCTCTATAATTACACTACTCACCAATTACATGGAATCTTTGAGGTTAGTTGCAACAATTTTGTTTCATATGGTTTGACCTTTTTTTTAAAAATATATCATACATATGGTGTGACCTTAAAATTGATATAACATCAACTGGTTTCAGCAATATTGTACGCACGCACAGTGATACCCCATCCTTAGTCTTGAACATGCTTGTTTATACCACAAAATTTATCTTCATAGAGCAGTGAATATCTGTTCTTTTCATTGTTTTTTTACCTTTTATCTTTATATTCATATAGCAGTGCAACATGTCCTTTTCATACTTCTATTTTCCTTATTTTATGGTAAAATTTTGCATGATCCTTCAAGTTTATTAGGTTGAAGAAAATGCTGTTTGCAGTCCTTGTCACCTTATAAAGAAAAGGAATTGTTTATTGCAGCTTCCTTGGTCGGGGGTTTCAGTATTGCTGCCCTTAACTTGCTGGATCTTACTTCATACTTGTTAAAAATGGGTTCTAAGTACTACAAATTGTGGAGGATGAGCAGTGCGTGCATCTTAATTTGATAAAAGCTTTAGTATTAGGTCCACTTCATTATGTCTCAGTCAGTTGTTTTATGCAGTAAACCAAACAGAACAAAAGTTTGGTTTAATAATGCTCTATTGTCTGCGTTATTTTGTAGCATAAAGTCTCTGCCTTAACTTTTTCTTTAACAATTTCCTCAATAGGCTGCGAGTTTTGGAGGTTCGAATATTGATCCCACTGCTTGGGAAGATAAAAAGTGCAAAGGAGAATCAAGGTTCCCTGCTCAGGTAAAGATATGAGTATGCACAATTTATTTTTATATCATATAAAGCAAGTTTTTCTCTAGATATTTGATGCATTTGTATTGATTGTTGATTTTCATGCATTTTACTTAGGTGAGGACTCGTGTTAGGAAAGTCTGTAAGCCTTTGGAGGAAGATGCTTTTAGACCAGTTTTGCATCACTATGATGGTCCCAAGTTCCGTCTTGAGCTCTCCATACCTGAGGTAATATAAGAGATAGCCCGTGTCCCATATTCACCGGTTAGTGTAAGGTTGTAAATTGGTCTCTCTAACCTTGCATGTTCTGCAGACTTTGGACTTGCTAGATCTCTGCGAAAAAGCTGGTGTCTAGGCACGCTGAAGTCATGGACTAATAGGCATAAACAAATTGTAGCAGTGTATGTGAATGTTCTAGGTTGTGTTGTGCTTGTAAGTGGTGTGTTTTCTGCAGATTTTCCAAAGCGCAAGCTTCGTTGGTAAGTCTGAAGGTACTTGATGTAGGATTGGCTTTTGTTAGCCAAATAAGTGTAATGGTTCTCTGCGGAGATGTTTGCAAATTTGCTTCACGATGTAAACTGAAATCTTGTAGCAAGCTTGAGAAGTAATTATGATTGTTGTAATGAGTCAAGATCCAATGTTTTTCCATTTTCTCCATGGAACTCTGCTTAGTTCAATTTGTGCAATGGGTGCAGTGAGTTCTGAACCTCTATTTCTTTTCCTTTTTCTTTTTTTAGCTGTGCAACTGTGTTTGTCCTTTCTTGTTTATCCCAGCAAGCTCTGGTTGTTGAATCTCATATCTAGTGGGAAATGAAATGAAAAAAGATAACCTGACCCTTCGGCCTTCGGAGTAGTTCATCGATACAGTCGTGAATGAACGCATTGCTTCATCCTTCGGCCTACGATGGTTCAGCTCCTGTGTCGTGCCAGATTGAAAAGGTTTACCTTCGATTTGAATTGGAAAAACTAACACTGCAAACTTTGTAGAGGTTGGCCAAAATAGAGTTAAATGTTACTTTATACAAATAAACTAGGGACACTGCTCTATTTTATTAGGCCTTTGTTTGTATGTCCTGGTTCATGCTGCAAAATCATTGTTCTCATCTAACAGGATTGCATGTGATTGGAAGTTCTTTCTTTTTATTTTTTATATTTGAAATTTGATGATTAATGGATTTGTCTCTGTACCCTTTTTGCTTTCAATATTAGGTTTCTGTCTATTCACGTGTTGCTCTATTTGCAATTATCACTAGACCAATCTATGGGGTTCATGTTTCTTGAAAGTTGAAGATTCAACTATTCAAGTTGTTCATGAAATAACAAATTTGAGTAAATATTAATCGATTAATCTTTTGAAGACTATACAAAGTAACTGAAACGATGTTTGGACTTCGATATGCAAACTAGAAGTCTTAAAAGCTCAATAAGATTTATTATGACATGTCTGTAAAGTTTTAGCTGAATTGGACCTCATTTGATAGGTCTTGAAAGATGTTTTCGTTTTCTAGCGTCGATAAACTTGTTCTATGATTTTTGAGCTCGTTTTGAGTAAATGAGCTCCATTTGAAATCTGAAACTGTCATTAAGTTCATCAGTTCATGTGGTCATTTGTGACTTGTTTGAACTTTTGGGAGTGAAAATGCGAAGTCATTTGTATGTCTTTTCCAAAAATTTAATCCTAATCTAATGTGCCTTGTATTATCCTATCAACTCTTAAAAGACCATTGTTATATTAATACTTATATACAAATATATAGAAGACGAGTGGGATGTAACTAAAGAAAAGGGTATAGTATTATAACAAGGATGTAAAAAAATTACAAGAAATTCCATTTGTATTAATTTAAAGGAGGTGAATTGATTGCAGTTTAGGACAAATAGTAAAAGCATCTTGGATAAGGAGAAAGCACATGTTTAACCATTTTTCATTAGTAGAAAAAGTTATTTATATGGAAGCACTTTTATCTCTTACTCCCTCTGTCCCACTTTGTTTGTCATATTTTTTTTATTAGTGTGTTCCAAAAAAATTGTCATACTTCTAAATTTGGTAATAATTCAACTATAAACTTATTTTTTGACTCATTTATAGCCATACAAATATTCATGACTTATTTTAGACCACAAATTTCAAAAGTCCTCTTTACTTTATTAAACTTTGTGCCAAGTCAAACTATGAAAAACTATATCTTATAGAAACAGCCTGATATTTTGTAACAAGATTGTTAAAAGTCAAAGAGGGGGAAAATGAAATGGCGGGGAATAGTTACCAGAAGTAGGGGTCTGTGGTCACAAACAAAACTACGCGCGTCCTTAAAAATCTAAGTTGCGTGTACCATGAGTTTTGTCACTTAATAATTAAACCAAACTGATTAGAGACAAGTAAATATCCAAAACTTGCAATGGCTTCCTACGTTGCTCTTCCAATGGCCTTGTCTGTCGCTAAAACATCTCCTTTCAGTTCTAATGTTAATCCTCCAATCACTTCATTTTCCAATAACGTTAAGCCAAGGTTGAGGTCTTTTGTCTGTCGAGCTGCTTCTCTAACTTTTCGTGATTTGGATGCTGATGATTTTAGGCATCCTCTTGATAGACAGGTCAATATTTTATGCCTATTTTTATGTTTATCTTTTTGGTCTTTCTCATGTTTATTTTCTATATATGTTGCCCAGAATACGTTGCTTTTGAGAGCAATACCTGGTCTCAACGACATTGGAAAAGCCCTACTAGGTAAGTGGTTTTAACAAGTTATGTCTATAATATGTCAACTATGAGCTTAGGTACAATTTGTTTACAAGAATTCACGCCCAATACCCTTCTGGCATGCCACTCTTACACTTTTGACGCCCTCTTAAAAAATGCTTTAACTTTTAGCTCCTATTGCTCCAAGTTGCAGACACAAATTAAATGATTTTTAATGGGGGCCAAAAGTGTGAGAGTGGCGCTCAAGTTCCCAATTTTTATGGGTAAAGGTGAAACATTAACTCAACATCTTTGTTTTATGGGATACATGTTGAATTGTGTGAACCATCTCGTTTAGAAGCTTCAAATTTGTTTATTTAGTTCAAGTCTGCAACAGTTTAGACAGATCATACTTTTTTTTTTTTTTTTTTACTGCAGGGACTGTTTCAGAGCAAATTATGCTTCTGGAGAACATAGGGACGTCAGTTCTTGTTTCTGAAAACCAGGTTTCTCATTTTTTAATTTTAACCAATATGTGATAAGCTTCTTGATCTTTCATGCCACTTCTTTGTATGCTCTGCAGATTCTTGTTTAGTAGAATCGTCTGTTGAAGTACCATAAAATCATCTAGTCACATAAAATTGTCAAATTGACATGCAAGTTATGATTATCAAGCAGACTGTTCGTTGGTTCTCATATGCTTGTAATTGGTTTTCCTATAAAGGTTTGATTGTTTTACTACATCAACGTAACAGCTGCTCGGATACTAATTAACTAAATGAGTCCTACATTTTTGAGGATACTCTTCCTTCCAGATTTCTCCCCCATGGGATTTTTCCCAGTTTTGCATCACTACATTCAGCTACTCTGAGTTCTTCTTGAGCTTGCATTTACTGTTACAAACCAGCAGCTTACATTTATTAGTATGTGTACTGTGACCTCCTGCCGTTTGCAATGTACTTTGCCATTAAAGGTAAGAGGTCTCATCTAACTGATTTAACATGTCTTTCAGCTCCCTGAACTTCATCGCTTAATGGTTGAGGCTGCTAATATACTCAATATTGAGGCTCCTGATTTGTATATACGTCAAAGTCCTGTACCCAATGCATATACTCTAGCTGTCAGTGGGAAAAAGCCTTTTGTAGTTGTTCATACAAGCCTTGTGGAGCTTCTGAGTCGAAAGGAATTGCAGGTCTTGATTCTGTCCTTAACTTAAATTACTTCCAAATCAATTTCGGTTATCTGCTTTTGTGGTTCTCATATGCATTTCAAAGAAAAAATATCAGTTGGACTACTGCAAAAGAATCAAAGGATTGCTTAGGACTTTTTGTTAGTGTATTTTATGGTAGGTTTAACGCATTATTTGAAGATCTTAACATACTATAATTTGTCTTCTTTTGTCTTTGTTTTCGTGCATTAAGTCATCCTAACCTTCTTAGCTAACTTGGGGTCTCAAGCTCAGGAGGTGATTCTTTTCTTTTGTTATCCATGGTACCTTAAACTCAGGATGTGATTCTTGCTCTTTTATCTTCCACCATACCTTAGTTTTCTTGTCTGGTTCGACTTATAATTTCTGTTGCATACGTTTGATTTGCCTCTTTCTTGTCCCTGTTTTAAATTCCAGGCTGTCTTGGCTCATGAGTTAGGTCATCTCAAATGTGATCATGGTGTGTGGTTGACATTTGCAAATATTCTCACTCTTGGGGCCTATACAGTTCCTGGTATGACTTAAATTCAACTTTTCTTACCACAAAAATGTTAACATGACAGAAACAGAGCTCCAGTGATTTCTGGTTAAAAAAGAACCCTCAAAAGGGTAAAATCAGATAACTTAGGTAAATTGAGTTAGTTAAGCATGTTAGAATATCACCAAACAATCTTTTGAAAAAATAAAAAGAAGAGAAGAGGCAAGTACATGCTAAGTTCAAATCACATACCAATACCTGTTAAAATGCTTCAACATGAACGGGAATCTCTTCATAATACTCCAAGGTAAGCGTTTTTTTGTTTTCTTTAATCTGTATATCACGTCAGTTTAGTGTTCTGCAAAGCTTTTGTCTGACTTGCTTGGGACATGGACATGCTAAATGAAATATTCTTATGCTGTTGTTTGTAACAACATCTTCTGTTTGACAGATTCATATTTTTAATCAGCAAGTTGATGGTCTCATGTGTAACCCTTGACAACAAAAAGATTATTGCTTTGATTTGATAATCAGATAGAAAACCTGTTCACAACGTTTTCCTGTCAGATTTTATTTGCCAAACGTTTATGCTATGGGATGTTTATCGTTGGGGTTCATAGTGCCTTTCATCTTAATGCTCGAGCGAAGCTGCTTGAGTGTGCATCAATTAGCTGCCACCATGCGTTATTTGTAATTATAGATGAGTATCTGCAAGCAAGGAGGGGTTTATTTCAGTTGTAAATGATTTTGAAAATTTTTACCCACAGGTGTTGGCAGTTTGATCGCTCAGAGATTGGAAGAACAGCTCTTCCGCTGGCTTCGAGCAGCAGAACTCACTTGTGATCGCGCAGCACTTCTTGTTGCTCAAGATCCAAAGGTAGAGAAGGAAATTTTCAGTTTTATGGCATTAACCACATTGAAAGATCTTATCAATGAAGTTCCTTTTTTTTTCATGCTCCTACAAGAGGTGGTCGTTTCAGTACTAATGAAATTAGCTGGTGGCTGCCCATCTCTGTCTGATCAACTGAATGTGGACGCGTTCTTAGAGCAAGCTCGCTCTTATGACAAAGCATCTTCAAGCCCAGTTGGGTGGTATATTAGGTATTGTAGCTGTCTTGAATCGTCAGATAGTTTTGCTTCTAAATTTTCTTAGCTTCTTCAACATGCTTTTTGTTCAGAAATGCTCAAACAAGGCAACTTTCACATCCTCTCCCTGTTTTACGTGCACGTGAGATTGATCAATGGTCGAGAAGTCAAGAGTATAGGTCTCTGCTTAAGCGTGCAATAGAGGTGAATTCTGTGCAGAAAGTCTAGCACGGCATAAGGATGCACTTTGAAACTGAATACATGTAAATACCCAGGTATATGGTTTACTCTTTTCTGCACTAACGTCTGATGGTTGGAAGCTTTTTGTAAATTCTCTTGGTACTATACATTCTTAGGGATAGGGGCAGAGGGGTTGTTACTAAGGGCCCAAGAGCATTTACTTAGGCTAGGTTTGTATTCATGCTTATGCTACTAGCTGAACGGGGTGCCATTTGAGAGGGCCACGTGGATATGAACCAGGAAATATTGCTTCTTGTGCATGGTTTACAATAGCGGCAGATATAGAGGGGTTTGCAGCACGACTCTCAACTCTGACCCTATATATATATGTGAAAACTGAAAATCAACTAACGTATGAATTAGGTCATATATGTGTGTATTAGAACTCACACACTCAACTCAGAATTCAAGATCCTGACAACTGCCACTTGTTTACTAGTGTTACGTCTATCGTATCAATTGATGGGATTTTGCAAATCCCTTTCTTTCTCCTCAAAACTACATTGTCAAAAGATGATGAGAAAGGTTTCCTGCCCGTCAATGACAGATAACAGGAATTGGTATTACCAGATTGACTATATATATCCCTGACTTATATGGCATGCAACCTTTAAATTTTCTTTGTTATGTTAGTTTGCATTGTTTTACAAGGTTTTGTAGTCTATTTTCAGCATCTCCTTCATATCATACATTGTTGCAGCATTACAGGGTACGGGTGCAGCTGTTCGTGGTGTAGATTTTACGTGATATAAACCCACTTCAGCAATTGATGACCTGATTTCTACCGACTGTTGTAGTTTCAACTGTCGAAGTAGCAATTGCTTCGAGTAAATTTCCTAGGTCATATAATGTAAATGAGGAATGGTCTAAATTTGTATAGTCATTAAATATGTGTATAACCAATAGCTCAATACATCCAAATATAAGTTATCTTAGTTTGATGATGGTTCAACACGTGAAGCTGACCAGCAGCCATGACCTATTATCCTGCATTGGCGCTCAGACAACTCGATCTTGAAAGGAACTTCTGTTGATGTCTGGTCACATCCAATTTTCTTTCATAAAGTGCTTCAGCATAAAGTAATGTTATACATTTGTCATTAGATACTTAAAGAGTAAGGAACAATAATATACTCTACTATCATTGAAAGGTATCCTTTATTTGCTTGTTACACATGAAATACTGAATTCTTCTCTATACCTCAGCCCTCTACATTATTTGAGCAATCCCCTCATCGAATAGGATACACATGCTGAGAAGAAATAGAGCATCCCCGACTAATACAACCCCTTTTAAAGGATGTGAGAGATATGAGTGAAATCATTTTGTAAAAGATATTAGACTTTAGGGGATAATGATTTGCACATCATTAAATTATGCATCAGCAAGACTGGAGTGAGTCATAGCTTGACCCACAAGGCAAGAACAGCATTTATGAGGAAGGATCTTGTGCCTTTGAAAATTTCCAGAAGGGGGCTCCTTTGTTCTGTTCCTTGTAATTTACTTCAGTTGAATACTAGCTTCAACGTTAAAGGTCTTCTATTGCTGAATTATTCAGTGGGGTCTCTTCTGCTTCTTTCCCGATTTCTTCTTCTTAGTGCCAGCTCCTTTGCCTCGTTTAAACACAGCTAGAATCTCAATACTGCATCCAGTCAGAATAATTTCTTTGAGATGGTAATCAGTATTGAAGCTATGCTCCACAAGCACAAAAGAACATTTAAACAGTCTAAAAAATGAAGCTTCACGCAAATGTAAGTGTCACTTACCAACAAAACCACAAAGCAAGGGACAAAGTCTTGAATAACAGACAAGTTTATCCACAAGGAAAAAGTAACAAGTAAAGAGAAAGAGGGGCAATTTTTAATTATAACGACAATTATCTGCATTTACGCAATTAGAGAAATCCTTGTCCTTCTCTATTTAGTTTCTTTAGAATGTCAGCATCTAGAAACCCCAGCTTCCAACCTCTTGGTCCCTGACATGACCCATTTCATTCCCTTGCTACCTCCAATGGTATTGGTGAACACCGGTTGAGAGCTATGTTTTCTCAACAATCAGTGAATGCTAAATACACAATCTCAAACATATAGATGTCCCTAGAACACGCAAAGTCAATTTCAGAAACTTCTTTTTAGCGCATCTGGAAAAACACGAGCAGCTATTTCCATTTAGAAATGCACAGTAGTGCACATGTATTGTATGTCAGGGTGTTTGTAAGCGGTGGTTCCCTGCATCCATGAGTCCATTGGAGTTATTTTTGGGATCTTTCCGTCATAAAAGTGGGAAATGGTAGAAAGATAAGTTTTTGGCATGATGCATGGCTTGGCCATACTCCTCTAATGGTCATGTTCCCTGCTCTTTATATATGTGTTGCGAACAAACATTCTTTACTGGCTGATTTATGGTTAAACCAGGGATGGTCAATTCCATTTACAAGGAATCTAAATGATTGGGAGATTGAAGAATATGCTGGTCTTCAGGTTTCTTTAAACTCAGCTCCAAAATTTCTTCTCTTCCTGATTCCATTTACTGGAAACCCAATAACCATGGTTCATTCTCTGTAAAGTTCACTGTTTATGGATGTACTCTGCCTCAGCATTTGCTTAATGCTGTTTGATTTACATCTGTAAAAACTTATTACTGATAAAAAAAGGTGATAATGGAAAAGAAAAGAACTGAAATAAGAAAATTACTAAGGAAAACTCTCACAGGCCTACATCCCCTTCTCTGCTAACTGCACAGGCCTATAGGTATTTCATTTTAGTTTCTCTCCGCTTACCATATCCCTATGTCGGAAGACCATTCATAAAGCTTTATACAGTGCACAGTTTCAATGCAGACGTGTTAATTATGCACATACGTGAGTGAAAAATATAAAAAGTACTCCCTCCATTCCATTTTATGTGAAATGTGTTTAACTGGGCATATAAGACCTTTTAAACTTGTGGTCTCAAACATCCCATGACATTTCTGTGGCTATAAAATCATGTCTCAAGTGTAAATGGGAAGTCTAAAGTTATACCGTTTCAAAATATAGAAACGTGTTATTCTATTTTGACAGACTAACAGACTGATAAGAAAAAAGCTACACATAAAATGGAACAGCGGGAGTAGTTAATTTGTAATCACGTTGGATAAGATTATATTTTACTGCACACACTCAAGTTTAATTTATCTACAGAATCACATGAATTACAAGGGAAAGGCAAACCTTTGTGTTCCAGGAAAGAAATTGAAGCCATGGGCTTTATCCAAATGCCATTCCTTACTAGACAGCAGTGACAAGCAATCCTGCAAAAAAAAAAAGAGCCCATCATCAGGTTTAAGACAACTAAGTTCAGTTCCCAAAGTTGAACGACATTTTTTGAGCCAAAAAACTTGATGGAACTGAATGGTAGCTCTAACGAATTGTATGAAAATATAGAGATCAGAGAGCTGCATCAGAATCTACACAATTTCCTAATCTGGATTGAAAGAAGGCCACACATACCTCCTTAAAACTTTCCCAACCACAGCTAATATAGATGAGAGTTTGAGGCAATGATTGATTTTCCTCATCTACAGTTGTGCTTTCAATCTGAACTGCAGCTTCTCTGGCACGTAGTATCCATGGTCTCTTCTCCTCTTTGCTCTTTTCAGGTCTAACATGACAAATAAAATTTTAAGTGTATGATAGGAACATTGTTGAATGCACAGTTCATCAATGATAGCAAAATTTTCATAACAAAATAGCGATCTCTTTACTTCCTAGAATTTCCTTTAACTCTACCTTTTAGACGAATTGGTTCTGCGTTCCAGTGCAGAGACATTACGTAGTTCCTTCACCAAGGATGGGTCCAGCCCCTTCCTGGGAGGGTCAACCACAACAACATCCGATCCCAAGAGCCATGAAACTGGTTCCTATGCAAGTTATAACTTGAAGTAAGCAATGATATTATACTAGCAAGAAAATTATCTGTGTAGGTGTACATGACAAAACAAATATGTACTTCTCCGTCTGTATGACCACACGCATAGATCTGAAACACCACTGACAATATAATATGCAGAAAGTTTACGAGAGTAAAAACAAAGTCGTGCACGTTTGTGATGTATATGTAATTGAGACTGACTATTGAAGCGTCTGCATGGTGCCAACTGATACTGCTCTCAACATTGGTAGGCAAGCGCTCAGCTGTCTTCTCAAAAGATTGCTTGGACTCTTTGTTGACCTCAACACATTTAACTGACCTGAGAAGAAAAAAATTACTTGGAATCATGAAGTCCCGTAGTCAAGAATAATAGAATTAATCGAAATATGATAGCTTAATCGCGTTTTCCGATAAACTAAAAAAGAAACCTCCAGACAAGTTCTTAGATTTGAGTCTACTACAGATGTGTTAATTAAAATTATACCTTGGAGATGTGAAAGGTATTGATCCACAAAAGAGAGATAAAAAGGGTATAAAAATGCCTTATCAAATTTCAAATAACAAAGTAATTGTATTACTTAACCTCAAATTTGAAATATGATAGCTTCTTCCATTTATAGAGGGATTATTCTTTTGCGATTGAAAAATATAGATAATAGGTGAAACAAAATGGGATAGAGGACTACTATCCTGACCTGCATTTCCTTGAAAAAGCCAAAGACAACCCAATTACACCAGCTCCTGCATAGAGATCAACAACTGATGCACCTTGAGGGACATATTTCTGTAGCTTCCGCAGCAAAGAGTCAAAAGCCTGAAAAATCACAAACGATTCAGTAAAATCTAGAAGAATGATGTATCATAAAGGAAAACTTAACAAAGCCTATGTGGTCGTTAACCATAATAAGAAAAAAAAAAAAAAAGAGATCAGAAATATGCCCCTAGAAGTAAAACATACATGAACAGTGGCTCAAACCAAGTCTAGTTCATCCTTTACTGTGTTTAGTGTAGGTAAATTTAAGAAAGTGATAATCAGAAACATGTTGCTACAGGGTCAAGTTGTGGATCAGCCCAAGACAAAGACCAGAATGGAAGGTCGGCAAAAGATCGAAGCTAAGATATTTACCCAAAGAAGATACATCCACAATGTACATACACGTTTTTTTTCTTTTTTCTTTCTTTCCTGATAAATGCCATGTGATAGGGTTTCTTTTGACATGTAATAAAGATTAATTAGCACTTAATCCTGCCATGTCTGAATTACTGGAGAATAAGAACCTCATTCACAACAGTCTCTGGATCCACTATGTTTATCCGTGCAGTGTGTTTTATATCTCTTCTGTGCTACTTGGAGTGAAACTCCAAAAGAAGGTTTAAACATGACTGCTCTTCCCCTCCAGAAAAAGAAAAGAAAAAGGAGAACAAATAGGATCCGAATTGTGGAGTTATACCCGTGTATTTGCTTGCCCAAAGCTTGATGGAGCTAAAGAGACATCAATCCCTCCAATGTGCTCCCAAAAGTCTCTTTCCCCTGACAAATGTCTCCATCTGTTTCCAAAAATAATCTGCATACCAGCAAGAAGATATCAACAAACTGCTGCACCTTGTCAAGATATCAGAGTACTGTATGAAGAGACTAATTTCAGAGTGATACTTTTTCATGAGAAAAGATTTATCATGTAGTTGCTCTTTACATAAAATTTTTTATCTTTTCTTGAAAAAGATTGAGACACTGGAAAATGAAGCAGGCAACATGCTTCTCAATTTCACATCGGCTAGGGAATGGAAACCAAGAAGAAATCTATGGGATACTTTACGGAAACTAAATGGGCTATGATTAGTGACATGCTCTTGATAGATCTCACAAAGTGCACGAAAGGACCTCATATCCCAGAGAACAGGATCAGCTGGCCAAATTATGAGGAAACATTTCATTACATTTATACTGACATCCATTCATACAGGTGCATATCCATGGGGTGGAGTGAGGGGGGAGAGAGAGAGATGCTCACATTATTTGAGGATGTCTGGAAATTAGCCCAAACGGAATGAATTAAATGGACATTTCTCTTTGGCCCACCATTTGTCCAGAGAAACTACAGTAGCAAGTGAGATTTTGTGTAAAGTTCATGTAATTCATCAATTGAAGAAGTCTAGGATTGCTAATATCACTGTCTTACATTGGCTAAAGCATTTAATTTTCCTGTATTAGCTGAATTCTCGCTTCGTGAATTCCAAACCAAAGAGACCTGCACTTTACCTGAAATGATACAATTTATCAACTCCATCAAAGATAAATCCTGAGCTCTTCTTCATTATAAAAATGTAAGAACAGTATGAGTTCAGCTACTAACCATTCTTATATCTCTCTTGAGAAGGAAGGGACGTATCGTATGTTGTCACGGCCATCTGCACAAAAAATGAAGTGGATAAAGGAAACAGATATCTCAATTACACTATCTCAGTCATTCTTCCATGCTTATATTACTCACCTGCACATACCTTAGCTCACCAGTGCCTGCATCTTCATCATATGGCTCAATATTCAACTCCATTATACCTGGAGGGAACCCCAAATAACATGAAAGAGAGAAACAAAAATAAATGAGAACAAAGACAGAGCTCATAGTAAAGTAAGTTCTCGCTAGTAAATTCCACTTCACAATGACACTTCAATTACTACTACAAAAATAAAAGGATATGCAGGAATAAGGACAAACCTCGCTTCAGCAGTTCAACAGCGGCATTAATGTTCGGATGATGAGCTGCAAAAGCAAGGCCATTTACGTTCAGCTACAAAAAGCACACTTACATATAGTTGATGCATTAACAAGAATGCAGCTAACATCAGATATACAATCAAAGAAATTGCAGACCTTTACAGTCGGGGATATCAACTATGTTATGAGTGCCCTCCTCGTAAAGCCCAATCAGAGGCGTGCTTGATGAACCGCGAACAGCAAGCTTTGCACGACACCTCCATCCCCACTGCATCCACAGGACAGTTAATCTTAGCTCATAATCAAAGCCACAAAACGACTCCACAAAAAATACAACAATTAAATATAGAAGACAAGCAAATTTAGAGCAAATAACATACTAATCTACAACTATCAAAGGAAAAATCTTTGACGCCGAGCTTCTTGAAGAAACCTGTAGCTTCGTCAACTACAACCGGACGATGAAGATCATACTCTTGAATGCAACCAGAACACCTGTAAAAAAACATCCAAATTGAGTCATTTAAACAAAAACTAATACAAAAGTCTATCCCTTGCTATGGTTGAAAATAATTTTAACTTTAAACTTGCCATTTTATCTTAAAGAGATTGACTTGTAGCCACACAAGTGAATGGCCACAATTTTCTGAAGATTTTTTTTTAAAAAAAACTCCGTACTCAGTCAAACACGGCTCCATAATTAGGACAATAAAAATAAGCAAGGCATAAATAATGTAGTACGTACGATTGGAAATGAGAGCAGTTGAGGGAGCAGGATAAGGAATTAGGAGGTGGAGGTGGAGGATTATTTATTAATGCGACGGCTGGTTCTGCGCAGAGACTACTACTACTACTACTACTACAGGTAATTGTATTTATGCGACGGATTGGGACAAAACCCGCACCCGCACCCGCACCCGCACCCGCACGCGGCCCCGGAGAGACGAAGACGAAGCTGAGTGCCATGGCAATGGCGGGAATGGAGGATAATATTTTTTATTTTTTATACTCCTATAGGAGTATATCTCATCCATTATTATATGGATCTAAGTCCAATTATGTTGACCCGGCCCGATTTTTAAGTATTACTACTATAAGTATAATTCGGTTAATTTGACCATTGAGAGGTATGTGTCATATTACAAACTAATACAACAATACTCTGAATGGAGATTGTACACGAGGAAATTTAGTGCTACTGCATGAAATTTCATTTCTTATTAGGAATATAATACTTGTAATTTTTCATCTTAAATACACTTAACTTGCAAGCTATATGCACATCATAATAGATTTTACTGACGTGATGTATAGTTTAAGCGCATTTTGAACCTATATTATTCAAATTGTATACGCAACTAATTTTTTTTTTTTTTTTGTAAAAGCATAATTCTGTTGTGGTGAAATTAAGATCGATGTATATGGACATGATCGGAAAATATTTAACAATAACAACGTGGTTATCCAAAGCTAAGTGATGTCCAATTAATGTCATATAGAATCAAGCTTCGCAAAAATGAGAGAACTTAAATGTATTAAAGATCACTTATGTTTAGGAGAGATCAGAGCAGCAACAATTTAATTAGTTGATCCATGGAGAAATTAAGTAGAGAAAGAGATTATACATGTTGCGACCTTTCTTGTGTATTACATTTGCTCCAGTAGTCCAGTTAAATGGCGACTGAGGCAGAGATGTTAGCTTCCTTACTATCATTTGCTAATCTTAATAAAGCTGAAATTGAACATTTAACCTCTTACATATATATATTGATTCACTTTCTATGCTGAATATAGCTAGTCATAGTTTCTGAAGAAGGAAATAATTTTGTTATAAATGATGTCGTTGGCAGTGATTCCTAGGATGAAATCAGCATGAGCATAATTGTGAATATACTGAACATGCAACTTGTCTGCATCGTGAAGCTTTAGATGATCAAGTAAAATCTGGACATCTTTAACATCGGACAATGCATCTTGACCTCCATAGCTGAGGAAAAGTGGAAGATTACGAGGGATGTTAGACATGTTGTACTCAGGAGGTTCCACTTCACCATAATGCGCTATATTTTCGCTGCTTTTTCCGTAGTCATATTTCGCTATTTTACCATTTCTAACAACTGCATGTCAAATAATCAATACTAATTACTATTTCAATAATCGATATTTACATGACTCATGTGAAACCAAGTCATTAAATTTAAAATTATTTTCAAATATAAAACTGAGTCCGACTATTGATTAAGAAAATAGTGTCACATAGTGTAATATATATACATACCGTACACTAAAAGGACTTACTTTGAGCAAGATGCACGAGGTTCTTTGTTGACGTGGACTGCGGCTCATTGTCTAAGAAAATCTGCTCAGTGGATGAATTCAGACAACAATTTTTCCCTTTATGCAAATGGAATGTAGATTAATTTGTGATAAAATCATTTGACTATACTTTATTTACTTGTATTGATCTTAATACCAGTAATTGCAGTAAGTAAGTCATAACAGTTCACCGCTCGCGTAGCACACAAGAGCTTGACAAATTGAAATACAGGCTTTCTAAAAAAAACAGAAATCAGTAATTAAGTGCTATTGACGGAAACAAAAAGTAGACAAAGATAGCAAAGCTATTTACCCTCTTGGATTAAACTCTGCAAGACCAAACTTTATACGAAGAATCTGTGATATGGCAAGTTGGATTAGAAACTCCAAATGAATTAAGGACTTGACCAAGAAAAGAAAGGAAGAAACTTTAGGACTAACTTCACCAAGAAAGGCTTTTGCCGCAATGTTACCGAGTGCAGTGGTCATATGGCTCAAATAAGCGACTGGGCTGAGCAAGGCTGCTGACTTGACCTTGTCTATTAGTCTTTCTTCTGATGAGAAGGACACCAGAGCTATCAAAGTTCCCTGGAGAAATTATGTAGCTGTTTTAACAAAAATCTTCTCATAAACAAGTTACGACGGAACAACATTCTTACCATTGAATGGCCTACATAGTGAATTTTTTGCCTAGTTTGTTTGAAGATAAAGTCAACGACAGCTGGAACTTCACGGATCACCAGATCATCCCATGTCCAATCCCAAAAGTTCTGTGAATCATAATTTAGATTTAAAGCAATTGAACAATTATATTATTAACAAAATAATTGAGATAAGAAGCACACACATCAATCTTAAACAAGTTCGTATCGACAATGCAACTGATCATGACAATCGAGATATTCCTCCGTTTTAATTTATGTGACATAATTTGAATCGGTATAGAATTTTAGAAATAAATATTGACTTTTGAAACTTGTGTTATAAAACATGTTATACTATTTATGTAGATATAAAATATGTCATAATATTTGTGTGGTTATAAAAAACTTTTCATTAAACGAAGTTCAAAACTAATTATTTTCAAATTTAGAAGTAGTCATTCTCTTCTAACCGACTACTTAAAAAGGAAATAGTTTCATTTCTTTCATCCCCTTAAAAAAGGAAAAAAAAAAAAGAAAGAATGTATAGTTAACTTGTTCATGGAGGAATTGAAGGAGAAATATACCGGATCGTTAGGATGAAGCTTGACATGGCGACGACTATATCTGGTTCCCCTGATGTTAGAAATCCAAACATCAAAGCCATTATCTGCTAACATCATTGCTAGTGACTGTTCCGGTGGATTCAGCACCCATGTTGCTCCATCCTGCATGCAAAATGTTAGTCCTATGATACTTGGGGCAAAAATGACTACTCCTTGGTTTCAAAAATTAGTTTAACTAATGACTTTACGTGATACTTAAAAAAAAATTTAGTAATGTATTAGAGCATAGACAGAGGTGCCAATTAATTACCACAAGAACACCATGCTGCAACAACACTGGCTGCCTGTTGGTCTCAGCACCTCCAACACGGCCTTCCGGAATTCTTTGCACGCTTAATATGTAGCCGTCATCAGTTGTAACCTGAGGCATATAATTAAGGAAAACAGAAGTACATACTAGATGAGTTGTTGCTGTTATCTGCGAGGCTCAGTTAATTACCTCAAATTCCTGGCACTTATAACCATGAATGGTGATAATGGAGTCGCACATGCCATTGCCAAAAGCTCGATATGGCTCAAGCACTAATAGGACTAGTAATGACAATAGGCTTAAAGCACCTAGACCAAACAAGCTTCGGAGCGCCATTAATTACTTCTATCTTAAGACGCTTATTAGCGATTAAGTAGTGGAAAAGGGAAGTATATAAAAACTGTGGGATATTAATTAGTCTAATGAGTAGGACTTACCAGCGGCATCCACTAACTAACTGAAATGATACGTAATTCTATTATACTAGGGCGTTTCACATTTTTGATGATGAGGGCAAAAGGGAAGACGAAAAGAAGAGAAGAAGAAAAGGGAAAGGGTTTTGGAGGGAGTTGCATTTGGTAAATGTACACACGTCAATTGTCAAACTAGTCACACACACTGTTAATCATAATTCATGGAATTTGTTGCTATGCTTATGCTTATGAAGTTGAAAGGATAACTTCCTTCAGATTTTAAAAAGCATTCAAAAATGAAAACCTAGCATAATAGTAAGTAGTGACATGAAGAATATAACAGATCAAAACAACGTCCAATGAAGTAGAACATTGCCTTTTCTTGATTGAAAAACACACGCACATCCATGGAGCTTAACTTCTTAGGAGTACGCTCATCTATCGAACTATAAAAAAATAGGTAGAAATTGATCTTATGATTACTCATCACTTGCTGTGTAGCATTTGACATACGCATACGAATCCCGTCAATCAATTTATGTAAAGTATGAGTTAGATGCGCAAGTGCCAAGCAGATACAGTATATCATTTATGTCATCCTCAAAGATTTACACACAGTATACATACGATACTCATTAGAATTTAGAGCCAGGTTTAAATGTACAAGATAAATTCGATACTATATATGGGGTAATTTGTAATAATATATATCAACTAGAGAATTTTTTTATATAGATGAAGAGAGGTGATCATGCAAGTTATTTTGATCACAATAGCAATATACACAATATTCAATCATAAAAGTGTATATCGTAAAAATTAGATCGAGCAACAATTTAGTTAATAACGAAATTAAGAGGCTTGGAAAGAACATACACAAAATTATTAAAAAGGTAGGATTTGAAAATGAATCCCAAAAAAAAGCATTCTTTTAGGTAGGATTTTCTCTAGAAACATACTCATCAGTATAGGATATAAAAGAAATGATATATTTAGCTATACACTCTTCAAGATATCTCAGTCAGCCAGGATTTTCATTTATAGTTCGTTATGGATTAATTATGTCTACATCACCTGAGCACAGTGCTTGAATTTCTTCGTATTTCCTGATCCTTACGTTGGATGGTTCAACATTATATTGAAGAAGTTCATTGCTAGAGTAAGTGAAGATGTACTACTCTCATGAGTTTTATCTATGAAAAGATGACCAGTGTTCATGCAGTTTTAACAAGTGAAAGCATATGAATTTAAGTTACTTCACAAACTTATTCTTAGCAAAGTTGGAGCATTTAGAATTTAAATCTGGAAAATTGAATCATTACAAAGAAACTAGTCTGCTAATGTTTGTCACGGATGTTCTTGTATATATCACTCAGAATTATTAACGGTGAGACTGGAAATATATAATTATAATCTGTTAAAACTTCAATTTGAAGCTGAAGTTAACCTCTTACATGAATTAAAAATAAAAAATCATGATTCCCTTTTCTTGCTTTTATCTTTCTTTCTTTCCCTTATTCTGATACAAGGAGGAGGTTGATTAGCCATGGTTTCTAAAAAAGGAAATCATCTGGTTATAAACAAGATCCTTGGCAGTGATTCCCATAATGAAGTCAGCATGAGCATAGTTCTTGATGTACTGAACACTCAACTTGTCTACATCATGGAGCTTTAGATAGTCCAGCAAAGTCTCAACATCTTTGCCATCAGATAGTGCATCTTGGCCTCCATAGCTTAGAAACAGTGGAAAATCATGAGGAATGTTGGCTAAATTATATTTGGGAGGTTTGGCTTCACCATAATGAGCCAGATTGTTGTCGCGTCCATAGTCGTATTTTGAGAGTAAGCCATCTCTAACAGCTGCATTAAATAAAAGATCATATGGTTAAAGTTAGCAGTAACAGGACAGTCCAACATTTGAGCTATAGATTATTGTGTAGGGAGAACTTACTCTGAGCCAAATGCACAAGGTTTTTAGTTGAAGTGGACTGAGGCTCGTCATTCAAGAAAATTTCGACAGTGGAGGCATTCAAACAACAGTTCTTCCCTTCATATATTCAAATGGAAGATAATTAATTGAGTTGAAGACTTGTGACAATAGTGTAATTGACTTGATTAACTACATAAATTTTGAGTAATTCTGCTTTTGAAGAAGGTTAGTACCAGTAAGTGCAGTCATTAAGTCATAGCAGTCCACCCCTGGCTGAGCACAAAAGAACTTGAGTAAACTGGATACAGGTCCACTGAAAACCCATAAGCAAAGGAGTGTCATTAATTTAGAGAAATTACTGAGAATAAAAAGAAGAGGAAGCAAATAGTTCTAGTCGACAATTTACCCTTTTGGATTAAACTCTGCGAGACCAAATATAGTAGTGATCTGTCAACAAGGTACACATATAAATATCATGGTAACTGAGATAGAGAGAAAAAGTATGAAGAATTTAAATTGGTTACTAACTTCACCAACAAAGGCTCTAGCTGCAACATCACCGAGCGCAGTAGTCATGTGGCTCAAATAAGCAATTGGACTGAGTAAGGCTGCAGATTTGACCTTGTCTACTTGTCTTCCTTCTGAGAAGGACGCTAAAGCTATCAAAGTTCCCTGTCAATTCATAAAATTAGGACTACGTTAAATCTCATTACGCCATAGACGAGAGAAGTTACCAATCCTTACGTAAAAATGTAGTCATTCTCATGATCGAGCTATTGTTTCGTCAAATATTGTAAACTCTGAACTTACCATTGAATGGCCTACGTAGTGTATTTTCTGTCCAGTTTGTTTGAAGATAAAATCAATGACAGCAGGTAGGTCATGGACAACTAAATCATCCCATGTCCAGTTCCAGTACTCCTGTAATTAAGCCATAGCACAAACTTAAAAGCCACTTTACGTTATGAACAACACAACTGAGATTATAACCAAGACAGCTATAAGAAGATGTAGTCTTTCTTTAAATAGTTCCATATCTCTTCTTTCCTTGTGGAAAAAAGAGAATCAAGAACCATAGCTCTGCTTTCATATGTCTGTTGGAAGCAATAAGAAAATTTGTTGTTCATTGAGGTAATACCGAATCATTAGGATCAAGCTTGACATGGCGACGACTGTATCTGGTTCCCCTGATGTTGGAAATCCAAACATCAAAGCCATTATCTGCTAAGATCATAGCCAGTGATTGTTCGGGTGGATTCAATAGCCATGTTGCGCCATCCTGGGAAAAAGATAAGGACCAATTATTGCTTTCGTCACCTCTAGTTGCCTAAAATTGATAGACAAGCTTTGCTAAGGAAAGTACAATAAGTACGCACTACAGGTACCTATGTGGAAAAGCATGGAAATGTGCATATTTTCTGGAAACTAGTTACACAAACAGCCAACAGGCGACCCTACAACTGAGTGTGTGCGTAAACTCAATTGTATGTCATTTCAACACCTAATGGATTGGGTCCAAGACACTATATATGTGGAATCTTGGCTTCACTACGTGGCAAAGCTGCAAGCTTTTAATTATGCAAATTTCAAGAGGCTGGTGCGAATGATAAAATATATTGGCACAAGAGGTCCACTACTAACTGTCTTTACTATGGGATAGAAATGATTGTGCCTGAGACGCGCAATTGCATTGTTTTGCTCCGTATGGTCAAATTCTTTTAATGTCCTTTTCACACTATAAATCCTCCTATTTAAGAAACCATGATGACCCCTTCTTTAATTAGTCTGCCACTAAGGAAATCATGATCACTCTTTAATGTATTCCTCACTATAAGAAAATGTAGAAAACGGGGGTGGATAACTTTATTTTCTACTCGGACTGACAAGTCAAGCTACGCGAATCATTTGGGAAGTGGTGAAAGTTCATTACTATCTCCTAGATTAACTCCACGAAAATCGGATCTATGACTGCACATTGAACCTCGTTGTGTGTGAGTGAATTGCGTTTGGTGTCCTCGACATGCAATTAGTGATGTAGTAAGAATTAGTAGAGGTGCTAATTACCACAAGAACACCATGCTGCAACAACACAGGCTGCCTGTTTAGCCCACCACCTCCTACACGCCCTTCTGGAATTCTTTGCACACTTAGTATGTAGCCATCATCAGTAGTTACCTGACATATGCAAATAAGAAACATTTAAGACTTCGCATAATCGATCAGTTATTACCAACTTTGCAAGATTCAAAGTTAGTACGTTCAGAATGAATGCTATCTACGTTTCAAATTTTTGACATATAATTACCTCAAATTCTTGGCATTTGTAACCATGAATGGCGACGGTGGAGGCGCACATGCCAGCTGGTGGTGCGCTATCCACGCCATTACCATAACCGATGAAGCCGAAATGTCTACCCCTGCTTGAGCCAAATACTCGACAAGGCTCAAGTACTAAGATAACTAATGATAGTATGCTTAAAACACGTAAACATGACAAGATTTGGAGACCCATTCTACTTGTCAAGTACTGGCTGGTGGATGCTGTGTGCAATGGTGGAGTTGAGGAAAGCAAGAGACAAATATTTATAGAGGGACAGAACGAACAGAAGGGGAATGGACACCCACTGGGAATTGGGATAGAGAAAGTGTGAAAACGATTTTCTTTTTTCTCTCATAAGCTTTTCAACTGACTTTCTTGACGACTTTATCTTACTTTTTTAAAGGATGATTTGTTTATGGATTTAACAAGTCTCTATGCTCCTAGGATGTAATGAAAATATTAGCATAACTTAACATGTCATAGCATGCCATTCATAGTTTCTATTTAAGCTACCGATATAAGTAAAGTGATCTGATTGTATAAATATTTTTTTATTTGATGATGTATAGAAATTAATCTCTTTGCTTAATTGCTTTCTTATATCGGCCGCTATAGTTTCCAAGTGTGAAAAGAGAACCGGAGGGAATGGGCATCGGGGTCCACAACTTTGGAATCATTTTTGTATGTAAATGTTTATCCGCCTTGCTATTTGGGTCGATGTAACAAATTATAGTGGGTGTACATGCATTCATACAACTGTAGCCGAAGTACAAGTATTTTCAGCGTATAAGATGATGATATGACATTATGCTAAAGCTCAACTAATTCCAGTTAGAAATTTAGAACTGATCAAATAAGCTGAACTTTTTTTTTTTTTTTTGTTCTTAGCGAAATAATATAAGCTGAACCAATCTATATGGGAGATAAAGTAAAGTCAAGTTGGCGGCTTTGGCGTATCTTATTTGAGAATGTTAAAGGGCCAATATTAGCATTGTTAGTTATAGTAGCTTTTTGGCTCCAATTGGGCAAAGTTGGATATCAGACAAATCTCGACAATGAAGAAGCTCAAATCGTTAAGGAGAAGTTCCATCTCAAAGCAATTGGTAAAATCCACACGTCAAAGCAATCGTACAATGGCTCATAATTCATGGAACCTGTTGCTATATGTCCTCGTTTCTTGTTATTTTAAGTACATGTGCTTATATGTGGTTATGGAGTGAAAAATATAACCTCCACATTTCAAAAAGGGTACTAGCCTACGAATAGTAATGGCAAGATAATGGAAAACTAATTATTCTGCAACTTTTTAGCTCCGTCAAAAAGAATGAAAACGAGATGCATCACATCCTCGTAGTTCACAGATCTATGGAAAAAGCAAAGGGAAGAGACTCTAGCGCCAATCATATGCTTAACAACCACCGTAACTACTGCCGTTTGACTACCTTACAAGTACTGTAATTTAATTGTGTAAATATCTTCCAAGCCGTCAAATGATCAGAACTTTAAGAAAATGGCAACATGGTGTACAAGTAAATCATCTCATGTTTATGTAGGTTTGGTAAAGGACCGCACCCAAAGAGTATGTGCAGCCTAATTATATTGATGTTTACCTTGACAGGAAACAAAAGTTATTCAAGTTGACAATCTCGGTTACCCCCATTGCCTTTTCTTGTAAAGACAACATGCACATGCATTCAACTTAACTTCTGCTTGATTGCTTAAACTAAGAAAAATTAGGTTGAAATCAATGGATATTGATCTTAGTAATCAGTCACACATGCCATTTTTGGTTTACGAATCTGATCTATATTCAAAGTTTAGGCTGCACAACCAATCAAGATGCTATAATTATCATGCTTCATGAATCATGTTTTCTCATCGTCAAGGCTCGAAAGACATTTCCTTGGGCCACTAGCTTGCATTAGAAGCCAGATAGATCTACATTTGCAAATTGCAATGGAACAAAGTTACAACGATTTTGGGATTTCAATTATCATACTTGAAAAAATAATTTGGAGCCCGTTTGGAAAGTGGCTTAAAAACACATTTGTGTTTATAAGCTCATTAATGTGTATTTGTTAACTCAAAAAGTCATGAGCATATAAGCACTTATGTACTTAAAATAAGCCAAAAGTGAGAAGCTAGAAAATACTAACTTCTCAAAAGTGACTTATGAACAACTTATGACTTATAAGCTACTTATAATAAGCTCATCTATGGAGAAATGACTTCATTCCTTTTTGAGATAGATAGCATTAGTATAATCTAAAGGTGAATCCTCCCTCGCATCGAAACAAATATTTTCTGATTCTGTTTATATTGGTACCCCAAAAGATAGTCTCCCAAATCAATCTAGAAACTAATTAATTAGAAGAGATTTGGTTTTCTTTCACAAAAAGAAATCTGATTCGACTTTAAAGCTCAGGCTGTACTAGTCTACTTGAGTGTATACCTGAAAGTTGTAAGATACAACGATTTCACAAATTCTTATACTCATTAGCTTAAGTTCTGATGGATTAGTGCACTTTGAGCATGCTGAAAAGGATTATATATAGATCAATTAAACAACATAATTATAATTCAAAAGATTGTTTAGGAGAAGCAACTAATACTAATTTCATCTCACTTGTATATCATTTGGTTCACAGGAAAGGGAAAAGAAAGCACTGGAAAACTTCACTTTTACCTTTTCCTATACTTAGTTAAGTTGGATTATGGAAGTGTGAGAAAAATGGGAAGTAAATTGTTTTCCTTTACCATCAGACAGACTAATTCTCGTTGACTTTGTTGTTGTAACTTTTTGAATAAACTACTCACTATGCCCGCCATTTTTTACTCTACAAACTACTTATTTGTGTCGATATTTATTCTGGTGTAGTTAATGGAAATTGGACACTTATAATGGACGGAGGCAGTATTTTTTCATTCACTTCCAGTGTCCAGTGTGCTTCTTCTATAGCATTAAGAGAGAAAATGTCAATCTGCTCATTCAAAACTGTAACAGCCCAAGCCCGCTAGTGATAGCGTCCGTTGTGGACCTAGGCCCGCACGACTTTAAAATGCGTCACTAGAGTCTAATACCAGTTAACTTATATACCCAGCATCTCTCCTGTATTATGCCGATGTGGGACACTTGGCTTAGCTGGGTAACAAAAACAGAGAAACATAAACACGAAAGTGAACTACTGGTTGATATTGGTTGACAAAGCTGTTTTCTATAGCTTTATACAGGCGAGTGCCAATACAATCAAGCATGCAGAACATACCATAACTCTACATATTTTTTGCTGGAATCTCATGGCCATTAAGTTTTGCTGACCGTTAATTGTCAACTTCTATACCTTAAAGTCCCAGAATTCCTGATTCATATGCACATACATAAAGGGCATACCTTAAGACACATGGCTTCTGTCATCAGCCAACACTACGCGCAGGACTCATTCTTTTCCTCCTTTCAGTAAAGCTACGACTTGAGAGCAACCTTGGAAGACAACATTGCGCAGACTTGGATGATTTAGCAGCAGATTTTAACTCTCCGCTGGGTGTTCTTTCACCACTACACACAGATGCATAAGGTGTCCCTGGAGTGGATTTTGGTGGAAGTTGAGCACCAGTTAACACAGTTTCCTTTTTAGTACTTATGTCATTTTGCTCACTTTGGTCCTGGACGTCACTTCTCAAGCTTTCTTCGAAAAGTTCAGATAATCTCTTTTTCTTCTCCGTGGGGGGTGATTGCGAAAAAGAAGCAGGGCTTCTATTAGCTGTTAGATTTCCAGCCAACAAGCTGTGATGGACAGGTGTATTTCCACGAGATGGCGTAAAATCTGCAATCAACCAAGAGAGTATTAAAAATACAAGATGATGACAAGTGTATTTAAGAAGTAGCTGTTAGGGAATTTTAAACATCGGTTGTGGATGCATGAACACATATCTCTTAGCTGGATACTATTAGCTACATAGAGTTGGTTGTCATAATCTTACTTGAATAGAACTTTTTTTTTTGTTAACCGTGGTTTCCGGATATCGCTTAGCATTACCCGACTAGCTGTACCCACCAGGTCCCGCTGTTTCAATGCGATTACCCAGTTAGTTCCACGGGGCCCTGGAGACAAGGCCGGTTTGTAATGCCCCCAGTGGCCCTGAGGGGGCTCGAACTGGCGACCCAAAGGACTTTGTCCTCAGGCCTTTACCAAGTGAGCTACCCCTCAGGGTTACTTGAATAGAACTGATTTAGTAGATTGAACATCCTCCAGGAAAATCATTAACCACTACCAGTGAGTTGATCAAAATACAATAAATAATGTGCCATTTTGTAACTAATGCAACCTATGAAGAGAAGGAAATGGATCAAGGAGAAGATGGGAAAACAGAAAGCATCATTGATTAAAGAACACATCTAACCTCCATTCACACTATAGAAGTCATCTTCACAATCTGAATCCAACCAAGGCTGGGTATCAAAGAAGCTCTCCTCCTTGCTACCTACAAGAAGGAAATGTCTCCAACTCTCAGATAAAAGATGCAATTAATTAGACAACTGTACACATGGACACACTATGCAATATAAACACTTTGCAAGGTTAGAGCTGCTTTATGCAGCAAGTCCAAGTGGTATTTGAAGAAACTAAAGAAGACTGAACAGGAGGACCCATATGGTTGGTTATTCAACCAGTAGGTAGAGTACAGTACTAAAGGTCCTCGGATATTCAAAACAAATCTACCAATACAGATATGGAGAAATCAGATTAACAAGGAACATCCATTGGCAAACCACCAGGGCTTAGGTCCTTAAACGTGTAAAATAATAAGATGCACCAAAGGATGAATGATTTTCAAGAAAGAATGCTATCATTAAGCACATGATCAAGCGCACAAGGTGATGCAATGAAATGCTTGACAACGGATAGATGTAGTATCCTCAAAAAACCTTTGTTAATCCACGTGAATAGAACTGAAATACGAGAAGATTGAAGGCCACTAACCATAACAAACTAACAGTACGAGAAAATTCTTCTGCTATCAACAAGGAAAAGACTCTAGCAAGAAATAGAACTAGACAATCTTTTATTCAAAAGTGAAGTACACTAAAAGCTGTTCAGTGTGTCAAATTTTACTGGTAAACTAATAACTGGTATATATGTTGTTCTTTGCTTCAAAATTAGTTGGATAATGTGTCCGCCCCTCTACCCTTCTTCACTTAAATACCAAACATGATTCATAGCAACATTCGAATTCCTGATGTGCTCCCACTGTACTACATTTGCGATTGAACAAAATTCCTGAGAGCACTCGAAATTTCATTTTTATAATTAGACATTTTACCATAGAAAGAGAGAAAATTGTCAAACGGTGGTAATTATTATGGACAGATATTGTAAAGGATGGCAATATACACCTACAACATGATGTGGGAGGGCAATGATGTTAGAAAAAAATGTCAACCTCTGTTCTAATTAAAAAAAAAGAGAATATTGTGATACAGCAGCTCAACAATACTCTTAGACATGGACATATTGATGAACACAACTATCAAAACAGGAACAAAAATTTTCATAGGACCATTAGAAAAATTTATGTAAAGTTCCATAAGACAATCATATGTGCATGATACTGTCCTCTGCCTTCAAGTAATGCAGAGGAACAAGTACTTAAAAATCTCTTGGTTTGATAGTATACTTTCTTAGCCATTCTTTTTTTCTTTTCTGCTGATATTTTAAGCTTCTATCGCAATTGTTGTCTGGTCTCCAGCAAGTATATAATTGCCCTGCCATGAGTCATGACAACATGTGCTGCAGAGGCCCCATCAACCCAAAATAATTTGGCATAATACAAGATTCTAAAAATATCATCTTGGTCAATTTTTCTTATTTCCACAAAAAGGAATGGAAAGCTACTTTCTAAATTATGAAAGAAAATAGTAATACATAAGATATATTAATTAAATTGTTGTTTTCAAGCAACCAACTTACCAACCTCAACTGTTTCCATAATATTTAATAAATATATCTCAGTGTCATATTCGACTAATACCACAAAATATACCTAAATGATGTTCACCAGTTCAACTAATAACCTCTTCAATTTTCTTTCCAGACTGGCTCGATAATCAAAATTCAGAAACAAAAGATTCATGGGTCTGATAGAACTTTTTTTTGTTTCCCATCTGCTGTCCGGTACCCCATATTAGAGCACCGACTACTCTGAATTCACCCTACCCGGATTTTTTTCATAGAACTTGTGAAACTTAAAACCAGGAAAAAACAATACTATTAGCAGAGTTAAGAATCTGACACAGCATCAGACAAAACATAAAAATTTTCACATGAAAAACATGTTAACCTTCAATTCAAAAAAAGACAGCAACTTTCCCATTTTTATTTATTGAAAGAAACAAATAAAAGCACTAAGGAACTCAAATCAAACAAAACATATAACAGAGAGCTTTTAGAGTAGGTGATTTCTCCTCATCTGTCTAACCACGTAAGCAGGATTTTCTATACATACACAAAAATATTTGACCTTGTATATACAGTAAAAAGGATTCCCTGGTTAAACGGTAGCAAGCGGAAGTGGAATTAGTACACGCAAGCTAGCTCGGACACACCAGAAAATTTGAATAGGGAGAAATAGAGTGGTACCAAAGTCATGAGGAAAAGCAGTAACAGGAGGAGCTTGAGATTTGAGCTGAGGATGGTGAGAGACCTTAATATGATCTTTAAGAGGTGATGGAGTTACAACCTTATCTTTCTTGGAACCAAAAAAAAGACGGAGTTTCATAGCTGATTCAGAGTCTTTGTGCACTGAAACACATGAACCCATTATTGTTCCATCTATACTTGTTGCAGTAAAGAGAGAGAGATAAAGAGTGAAGTACAAGTGAGAGAAAGAAGAGGAAAAGGCAGTGCCTTTGCGTTACGAATAAAAGACTTGATAAATTCTTCACGTTTAAAGAGCGATAAGTAAAATTGGGGACTTGAAAGCTAAGTAATGGTAAGAGTTGAGGACCAATAATGGACCCACCCAATAAAGCTGGATTCATTCATTGCAATTTACTGGACTTTCCTTTTGTTTACCACCTCGCAATGTGTTTTCGATATTTTTATTTGGCAAGATCGCCCGAGTACGAGTTTGAATTAGTTGGGTCAATATACCGAATAATTATTCACCACAACATAAGATGAATTAAATGATCGAGATCTCTTTATTATTCATAAAAGAATTTGGATTCAAGTCTTGAGAAAATTTCTTGATACATCACGTTTGATATTCATCTATTGTGAATTTAAATTAGTCTTACCGGTTAGCTTCAAACACTGAATTTTAAAAAATAACATTTAATTTCGACCTATGTGACTTGTATTTTGACAAAATAAAAGTAAAAGATAATTAGTAGAACTTGGTGAGAGGAAAAAGATTCAATATTGGTAGTTTTTGGGGGAGACGAATTATGTGAGCTTTACAATAGGGGTTGTTTGGTAGGAACTGAATTATACAGGGATTAACAATGCAGGGATTAATAATACAGGTATTAGTAATACATGGATTAATAATACATGGATTGTTTTTAGTCATGTGTTTGGTTCATTGTATTAAAAAGTGAATATACAGTGTAAAATTTAAACTCTTGTTTGGTTCTAAATGGAATAAAATTTTATTTCCAATCTTGACCTTGATTAATAAAATCATTTTACTGCCTCCTCTTGAAGGCCTCAGTCTATGCACCATTTCTCTATTTTATTTTGTCCTCAGTACGCCCTCTCAGATTGGACATTAGTGGAGCAGATGAACATATAGCTGAACTAGAAAGTGGATTAAACACTTCTAAAGAATCTTAAGAACTGGATATTGCATGACATTAATTATTCCTACAAAGAAGGCTCGTCAAAAGTTAAAAGTTAATGGGAAAACGTCAAATTAGACTATTGGGTATTGCCATGTGAAGTTGCCTGCATAACCAGCCTTTCACCTTAGCATTTCAGTAATGTTCGTAACAGTAGATTTGGTGAACTGAAATGGGTTTGAGAAGAAAATTTAATATAAGATCAAGGGGAATTTTGTCTTTTCAGTAATTAATCCAGGTATCATTTATCCCAGTATTGTTTATTCCATGATACCTATGGTATAAAATAATACAGAGTTTATGGTATAACTAGTACAGGGATTAAGTTATACAGGAGGTGTAAAGGAAACCAAACATTGGATAACTTAGTACAAGATTTTATACCTGCATTATATCTTGCAATACAGCAAACCAAACGACCTGTAATTGTCATGTGGCTGGCAAGTTGCCAGTTTATGGGTTCTGCAGCTTCCCTCTTTTGGCTTGATTCCCCTTTTCCCCAAGTCTCCTTTTTGCTGCTCCCATCGAAAAGTCTTGTAATTGTGATCTTTCCTTTTCCTAATATTTACTCATGTGCCAAAAAGAAAAGACAAATACATTAATTTCTAGATATTTTGGTGTAACACAAGTTGTGTTTTACGTCTTAGGGATATGGCTAAACATGTCCTAATCCAAACTCTAATAATATCTTCACCAATTTGTATTATACCCATCTCTTCATTGTTTCTAACTTTTTTGTTGTTTATTCATTCCTAGTCCATATTAGTTTTCACGAAAATTATCCTAAAATGATTGTTGTTATACAAACTCAACATCAATTTATTAACTATATTCAACCATACACTTAATCATTAAAGAAGTACTACTAGTTTTTTCAATAATGCTTAGTTCTCAAAAGCATTAATAAGGATAATTTGGTGTTAACACTATTGTATTTGTTGATTTATTTACGTGAATAAGCTTAAAGCACAACTTAAATAGAATGGAAAATTATATAACGAAAATTATGTATTTTACCTTTGGCCTAAAGAACCATATTTTGAAGAAGTTGCAAGTGGAATGAATAATGCGGCGAGTCAAAAATGGGTAGGTGAAGTGCAGCATGCTCTTCATCAATATCTAAAACAAACCAAACCAAACTCAGGACCTCCACTTAATTTTTATTTTCTTCTTCTTTTAGTAGCTTTGTTAAAGCCATTTTTTGAAAATCTTTGACTTCCAAATTGTCATTTGGCGAAAGCAAAGAAGGATTTTCCACTTAATTAGTTGAACTTAATTTCTAGAATACATGGCAAGAAAGCCGTGGATATTGTTATTTTCCTCTGGCATGCTCAATGCTGATGGCCTAAATCTACAGATGCTATTCCATTTTGTCCTTAGAATAGACACGTTTGTACTTTTTCCACTTTTTTTACTCACATGACGTACAACAAAATCTTAAGTACTCCATCCGTTCCACTTTAGATGAACCCATTTGACTTTGCACGGAGTTTAATAAAGAGAGAAGACTTTTGAAACTTGTGGTCTAAAATAAGTTATAGATATTTGTGTGGCTACAAATCATCTAGGGATGAGTAAAAGTGAATATTTCTTTCCAAATTTAGAAAGAGGTCATTCTTTTTTAAACAGACTAAAAAGGAAATAGGTTCATCCTTTTTTAGGAGTAATAACTTCATCTAAACTTATCCAAATTTAATTACTCAGTATGGACACATTATGGTGGAGTACTAGTATTGTGCGTCTGGCAGAGTAGAATAAATTCATGTTGAACTTGTAATGACATAAGTAACTACGGAGTATTTAATATCCACGCTTCTACTGCTGTATTTTCCTTGCTACCTTTATTTTTTTTGGTGCTAAAGATAAGTGTCCTAAGATATGTGGTTGAGGGGATAGTTACAACATTAAATTAATCGTTTTCGCTGCTCTTTTCTTTTCTACTAGCTAGGGCCAGCAGTATGTATGCAAATAAATACAGATGGTGTTTAATATTTTGGTCCCGATACTGTCAAATGGTACTCCTTCCGTTTCATTTCAGTTGTTCATTTACCTCAAAAGATTTATCTCAAAATCCTTGTTCTTTTAGAGATTCAAAACTAAATTTGTTAGTTGTTTTCAATTATAACCTTAATCAGATGCTGAAATATTCCTCTTTGCCTTAGTCCACCTGACTTATTTGAGACTAATTTCTCTGTACAGCAGTCACAATAGAAAATACTTACTCCCTCCGTTTCAAAAAGGATGAACCTTTGCGGAGTACGAGGGTCAAGTTGACTAATTTTGACCGGGAATTTGCACATTGAATTTTTAAATTTTTTGAAATAAAATTTATATATTTAGAAACTACATGAAAAATACTATAAGTCACAATAATTAACAATTCAAAATAGTTAGAAAATATTTGTAAGACATGTGGTCAAACATAATCTTGTTTGACCCTTCAAATAGTAATAGGTTCATCCTTTTTGAAACGGAGGGAGTAATTAATTAGTTCCCTATTTGAGCTTCCTCTTCTATCAAACTAACTGCAAATGTGACAATCAAGCCTCAACTAGAAGGCACCAGCCTATCTGATATACTTGTGTCTGTTGTTATTGAGTTAGTTGCAGTAGGTTAAAGGAAATGATATGATCAGCGGGAACTCTGATGGTGCCACGTGAACATGTGATATTAGTAAATGGCAATAATATGTCATTTTCGTGAGGGCGATTGGTGAATGCTGAAAGGACAATATATTAGGCCTGCTATATTGACAAGTAATGGATACTATATAGGAATCAGTCCCCCACCCACCTATTGCTAACCCTTTCAAAACGGGCTGCATAAATACGAGATGCTTTATACATTGAATTGCCTTTGTTTAACACAAAGTTCTTACGGTGTGAGTGTATACAACTATAATCCTTAATTGTTGCAGTAATAAAGATAGCTGCTACTCCTAATAAATATCTAGACGCCTCGTATGAAACTGAAAATGACTCACTCGTTGAAGCTTGTTGCATTATCTGCTTCATCCATTGTACTTCTGGACCCCTTTTAATCCGTTCAGGAATGGTCCTTTCCTCAAAGCTCATCCTTTACTATAGTACTTTTTAGTAATATGTCATTTTAACCTTTTAAGTTCACCAAGGTCTAAGACTGTACTATCAATTCTTTATCCTCATCAGAGATAAAAGTAATCCGATTGCTACTTTTACTTGTAACTATGTTACGTGCGTAGGTCCAAAAAGACTAAAGTGAGACAAATTGATATAACATGCATGGATTTGTCATGCAACAACACTCATCCTTGGGAAAAGACAGATAATGGCGCCTGGTCATCATGTATAATTAAGAGGTGCTAAAGTTGCTATTCATACACTGATTATGGTCTTCTCACATGTACAAAGTCTTTAATTACTTTAATTAATTGTTGAAGATACTTAAATAAGACAGCACCATAATTAAAGAAAAAGCTTCAATGGGTTGAAGAATAAGTGCGCTTTGTCATTTAGTTGATTTGATGGGCAATGCCACGACGCACCTCCCATTGCCGACGCATCTTTGATTAGTTTAGCTGACACTAACGTACGTAAATCTTTCGAACGCACATTTTACCTTAAAAATACTGTAAATTTTGGATTGGATAGCCATTTATTTTGAACGCTAATCGAAGAAGTATAATTTTTGAGAAAAATCACAACTTAAAAAATGCAGAACGCCTTTAAAATAGTTTGTAGAAATTTAAGGACGGTGTCATAAAGTTCGAACTGACCGTAGTATTTTCGGAAAAGGGTCTGATTTGCCCCTCTACTATTTTTTATTGTATCTACTTACCCTCCGTTATACTATGTAGTCTATGGTGCCCTTACCGTCGATGTTTGGCTCACAATTGCTCCTAAATTTGACGGAGGGACACGTGGCGCCTAATTAAAGGCAAATCCGTTCCACCCCCATACCAAATTAAAATCCCCAACCCATATCCCTTATAACCCGAACCCGCCCCTAACTAATCCTGACCTAACCCAAATTAACCCTTCCCATTCCACTAACTCAACTAAATACACTCTTATTATACCAAACGACTACATACACTCTCCTAAAACGAAAAGACAAAGAGAAACCGCCGCATGTCTTCCATCCGCTAAAACTTGTACTCCTATCAAATGTAAGCTTATTTCTTTCAATTTATTTTCTATTTTAATGTTTATTCTTTTATGTTTTATGTTGTATTAGGTTGATTGTTTAATGTATTATACCCGTTTGTTAGATACAAGTTAGAATTTTTATTTTTTTAAATATGTGTTATAATCTAGGCTTTCTTATCATTTAGGGTTAATTGTTTATGTTGTTCTGGCTTTGATTCATGTCACATGCATGTTATAAGATTTTGTGAAAACCCTAATCTATTTTTTTAAGCGAAATCCAACTAAGCATATAGCTTAGTGGCTATTTTTTATTAATAATATCACCAAAACAAAATAACGTTGATGTACAAATATGTTGTTGTAATCTAATGATGCGAGTAAACACATAAGAACAAGATCCCAACTCGCTTCCATGAAAATCCAAGCACGAACCAGCCATTGCAAACTTCATCCATCCCAATTGTGCTATAGCACAATATTGTGCTAACCGCACAATTTTGTCATTGTGCTGCCCAGATTTGGTGATTGTGCGGCCGCACAACTGCTTGAAAACGTACAGTCACTGCCTCAAATTGCAAAATTGTGCTAACCATTGTGCTAGGCTGCACAAAATTGTGCTTGGCCGCACAAAATTGTGCTGGGCCGCACAAATACGTGAAAAATCGGAACGCTCACTGTCTCTTTTTGCAAAATTGTGCTGACCATTGTGCTGAGCTGCACAAAATTGTGCTGGCCGCACAAAACACTGCTGAAGCAAAGAAATTGATGCCGATCCATAGAAAATGATGCCGAATCAATATGAAACCACCAACAGCACCTTGGTACCATCATCCACTTAACCATCATGTCCATTCCAACGCCGTGCATAGATCCATTCCAAACACCATGAGCTATATCTATGAAAGTACCTACAAAAAAGAACACGAAGTTAGTAAAAAAAAAAAGCCTCCATGCTCTCCTCCGTAAGGATTCGAGCATGAAGGAGAGTTCCACCACCCGTGTGTCTAAACACTCCTCCTCGGCTTAGTGCGGATGTACGGCTCATTGCACTTGTCCCTATTTACCAACCTCCTACCCACACTATCCAATTCATGAAACGAATTTATAATGACATCTCCTTGATCTAACGCCAAATTCGCCAAGTAATCCGCCACTTTGTTCCCTTCTCTAAAAACATGCACCACCTCTACTTCCATTCCCTCCATCAAGCTCCAGATTTCTTCAATTTCTTGGACAATTTGCCAAGGCACCTCCCAAACCTTAGTCACCACATTTTTTAGCAACAATGAGTCCGTCTCAACAATAACATGTGCATAGAGAAACGAAGCCACATACCTCAAGGCCATAAGAATTGCCAATGCCTCCGGTTGAGTATTTGTGGTCATGAAATCCTCCATCTCCTTAGCACACGCATGCAAGATATCTCCCTTCTCATCTCGCACACAAAAAGCCCACGAACTAGGTCCCGGGTTGTCTGGGTTCTGGTTTAGGGGTTTTTTGTAAAGGGGGTTTTATGGTCTATGTTTCTGAAAAAGGGCTTTCCAAAGGTTGATTTGTGGGATATACAAGGTAGAATTTTGGGTTGGTGGTTTAAGGTTTTAGGTCATAAATGTATTAAATGTCCAGTAATGGGTGTTTGGGTCCCTCTTTTATGTATTGAATATTAAGAATCTGATGTTTATTTATTCTTAGGGGACCCTTAATGTATACCTTTATTTGTGGTCCCCTAAGTCCATGAATCTGTTTTGTAGGCTAGTGTAATAAGTAAATAATTATGATTAAATTAATCCCTTACTAATGACTTGTTTATTATATTGTTTTGTCATGTTAACAGGAACCAATCATGGTACAACTTGATTTAATATTTAATTATGGTGGTACCTGGATTAGATCTCCAGAAGTTGTTTATGCAAAGAAGAAGGTTCACTACTGGAATGGGTATGATTCTGACCATCTTTCTTTCATGGACATAGTGAATGAGTATATAGATCAGTTAGGGTTTTTAGGAGTACAACAACTACTTGTAGCTGGTCCATCTAGTAAATACTATGAAATTGAAGCTGATGAAGGTATTAGGGTGCTGTTGTCCTTGGTGTCTGAAGAATTCCATGTTATTAATCTATTTGCAGTTGATGAATTTGAAATATCTGTTGTTGTTTCTAGCATAGTCAATCACACTGAACTGAATAAGTCTATATTTAATGATGTTGGTACTGATGCTCGTGAGAGTGAAAATGAGGGTGGTAATGAGAGAGATGAGAGTGATGTTCCTGTAGATGATTCTGAACAGTTAGAAGAATTTGCTAGGCTAAAGAAGAGAGAAATCTGTGATGGTTTGAATGACTATAAGGAGTTGACTAAGGGTATGGCCTTTAAAGACATCCTTGAAGCTAGAAAATATCTTAAGTTATATGCATTGGCTAATAAAGTTGAGTTAAGGGTATATAAGAGTGACAAGAAAAGACTTAGGTATGGTTGTGTATTAGGCTGTCCATTTGTTGTGCACATTTCTGGTGATGGGGAGGCTCCTGGTGTTAGAGTTAAAACTCTTAAGGGTGAGCATTCATGTAATACAACTTTTTATAATCCAACAGTGGATTATCATACTATAGTTCAATATTTCAAGAAGAAGCTACAAGGTGCACCTAAGTATAAGGTAAGGGAGATGGTGGTTGATCTGCACAATACCTTTGAATTGAATGCTAGTGAACAAAAATGTAAGAGAGCCAAGAAAGTTGTTTTAGAAATTTTAGAAGGGAGTTTCACAGATGGGTACAACAAACTAGAGGCATATGCCAATGAGCTAAAGGAGTCAAACCCTGGTAGTGATATTGTGATCAACCTGTCTAAAGATGCACTAGCAGAGGGTAGAAGAAAATTCTTGAGACTGTACATCTGCTTCCATGCCTTGAAAAGGGGGTTCAAGGAAGGGTTAAGGCCCTTTATTGGGCTGGATGGGACATTTCTTAAGGGAAAAGCTAAGGGGAAGCTGCTGGTGGCTGTTAGGCAGGACAACATCAACCATTTCTATCCAATTGCATGGGCAATTGTAGACAGAGAGACCAAGACTACATGGACCTGGTTCCTGGGATTACTGAAGCATTCATTGTAGTTGAATGATGGTACATGGATTACCTTCATTTCAGACATGCAGAAGGTATTTTTTCCTTTCTCATCTTTTAATGATTTACTGTTATTATTTGTTATATGTGTTTACTGAAGCATTATTTTGCTTTAGGGTTTATGGTTGGCAATGAAGGATGTTCTGCCAGAGGCACACCATAGATTCTGTGTTAGACACATTGAATCTAATTTCCTGAAGAGGTGGCCTTCTGAAGAAATGAAGAAGTACTTATGGTGGTCTGCTTGGAGCTCTTATGAGGAGGATTTTCATGACCAGTTGGATAAGATTGGTAAGCTGGATGAAGCTGTTGCTGCTGATTTGGTAAGTTATCCAGCCCAACAGTGGTGTAGAGCTTATTTTGACACCATTTGTAAAAATCAAGGGGTAGATAACAATTTTACTGAGTCATTTAATGCATGGGTACTAGATGCTAGGTATAAGCCAATCATTGGTATGCTAGAGGACATTAGGCTTAAGGTAATGAACAGATTAAGGGAAATGGAAGATTCTGCTATTAAATGGGACAAGGACTGGAGTGATCATGCCATGAAATTGTACAAAGAGTATTTAAAAATTGCTCATAGGTGTAAGGTTGATTTTAATGGAGATGCTGGCTATGAGGTGACAGAGGGTAATGATAAACACACTGTTAACTTAGCTGGAAAAAAGTGCACTTGCAGGACATGGGACCTGACTGGAATTCCATGTCCTCATGCAATAAAGGCACTTCTATTAAAAAAGGTGGACCCATTGGCTGAAATGAACTGGTTCCATAGCAAAGAAGCATTTACAAACACAAGTTGCAACCTGTTAGGGGTGAAAATTTTTGGAAGATTGACCCTTCCCAAAAGATGGAGCCACCTGAGTATGCAAATCAAGCTGGAAGGCCTAGGACTAAAAGAGTTAGAGAGAAGAATGAGGCCATTGATAGGCAAGCTGGGGGGGGGGGCTTGTAGAAAGGGTAGAGTCATGACTTGCCGCAACTGTGGGGAGCCAAATCATAATGTTAGGACATGTTACAAGGTATGATTTGTACATTTATTATCATATTTCTTTACAACATTAAGTCTTTATGACTGTTAACTAAATGTTACATGTATTAGGCAAGTAGAGGGAAACAACCTTCCAAGGGAAAGGGCAAGAGGAGCAAGACGAAGAATGTTGAAGAAGAGATAGAAGTTGAACCATATGTATCAGACATGAGCTTCAATACATCTCAAAGCACTCAACAACAAACCAGCTTTATTTTTATCCCTACTCCAACATTTCAAAGCCAATCTTCAAGCAGAATCCCAACTTTTCAAAGTCAGTCCTCAAGTAGCAGCAATCCTTTTCTGGGCTTGGAATTGCCAGAATTTCACCATGAAGAGGAAGAAGATCCTGAGCTACAACCAAAAGTCATTTCTGAAACACTTACCAGGCTACAAAGGAGGCAACAAGTTGATGTGCCAACTGGAGGCAGAAAAATTGGCTTCAAAGGTGACAAGACTGGAGCAAGTGTTCCTACAAATCTGCCTTACAAGCCAAGAAGCTTAACATGCATGGGCAAAGATGCAGTCAGTGCAAATCAGTTGGAAAAACAAAGTCAAGCAAGGATTGGGAAGTTGAAGGCAAGGAAGGGAAGCTACCAGTTTGAGTAGTTGAAGTCTATGAAGATTTTTTTTTGCTCAAGTCTTTTTGTGATGTAATTACTGTCGAAACAGTACTATATTAACTAACTTGGTGTAGTTTTACTTGGTAGATGCTGATAGATGCACATGGATGTCATATTATTACTTATGTTGAATCAGTTTTTGGGGTTATAATATGGCATCCAATGTCCTCCTCTCAAGTGTATTTAACATTGACCAAGTTTAAGTTGCGTTTCAGTTTCTATTACCATTATCTACTCAACTTTATGTGTTTAAGTTTCCATTATCATTATCTATTAAAGTTTAAAGTTCTTACTTGAGTTATTTATATCAAATACAAGTGCTTGAATGAACACAACAAGCAGATTAATCATCAAAGCTAAAGTAACATATTCATTACAAAGCATATTCGTTGCATTAACATAACCAACTATTTACACTGATGAATCTTAGCAAAATTACATCATTTGATCATCAAAACTGCAACAAAATAACCAACAAATAGTGCAACCAAAATTACTACTACACACTTGAACATCATTAATTTCTCTTTCAAATCCTTAGCTTTGTCAACTTCATTCCTTAATTTGTCCAATTCAATTATCAGCAGACCCTTTTCATCGTTAGCAACTTTCAAGGCATCGTTCAAAGTTTCAATCTTAATCGTAGCCACTCTCAAATCTGCCTTTAATGATGTGATTACATTCATAGCTCTTTCTGAATACTCCTCATCCCGCCACTCCTAATAACCGCAAGATTCGTTCTAACACAACAATTAGTTAAACTTAGGAACAAAATATATGAGAATTAAGATTGTACAAACACATTAAATAAAAACTTATTTCGGATTTAGGACACTTAAAGAACCTTCGACCGGGGTTCATTGAAGTTCCTAAAGTAAAACTCCTTGCGAGCTCTCCGCAATGGCACCTCTTATGAGACGAGCAGCTGTTTGCGGACATGGCTGAACCCTAATTTTTAATGGGAACTGACTTTTGAAGCTGATATAATGGGGAGTTGGGGACCTTTGCTCTAAGTTTATTTGGTGGTTAGTAGGAGTTAAATAGGATTAGTTAGGGGCGGGATCGGGTTATAAGGGATATGGGTTGGGAATTTTAATTTGGTATGGGGGTGGAACGGGTTTGCCTTTAATTAGGCGCCACGTGTCCCTCCGTCAAATTTAGGGGCAATTGTGAGCCAAACATCAACGGTAAGGGCACCATAAGCTACATAGTATAACGGAGGGTAAGTAGATACAATAAAAAATAGTAGAGGGGCAAATCAGACTCTTTTCCGTAGTATTTTATCTTGATATAACAAGTCCTATTAGCGAAAATATTGCTAAGAAATTCTGTTCAAACTCAAAAACAATTCATGAATTTGTCATGAGTTTCTACTGGTTAATTTCAAAAACTTTCCACGTTATTTTTCTTCAACTAACTTTGCAAATGCTAACTATTCTTCACTTGGTAGCTATTAAAGTGGCTATATATCAAACTTTCGTCGTAGTTGTAATAATTACTCTCGCTACTCCAATTTCGTGACCCTATTTCCTTTTTAGTTCGTTTAAAAAAGAATAACATTCTTTTATCTTTGAAAAAAAGTTAACTTAAACTTATCATGTTATCCTTAACGTAAGATTTTACATCTATACAAATGCTAGAACATGATTAGGATCCCAAATTTTAGAAGTCTTAGAGCCTGTTTAGCCAAGCTGCTAAAAACTGCTTATTTTGAAAAGTACTTTTTTAAAAAAATACTTTTACAGAATAATCAGTTTGTGTTTGGCCAATTTATTTGAGAAGTGTTTTTCTCTGTATTAGATAAACATATTGTGTTTGGTCAATATTTTAAAAAAGTACTTTTGCATATCAAATTACGAATACGGATATTAAAATTCTTATTAGTAGTAATTACTTACTTTTGACAAGATGATTTATCAAAATACATCATTCAAAATTAATCATAAAAATCACTTGTTAAAATATTATATATTGAAAATTAATCATGAAAAAAAATAAGTAGTGTCACTCATACAGGACCACAATTCTTAACAATTTCATCCCTAACAGAAGAATACTTGTCCTGCAGTTCTGAAGGAATGTCAGAAGGTCCATCTCCTTCATTAAACTCTGACACAAGGTCTTATTAACATAATTGTTAAAATTCTCATGTGGAAGAACTTCGTTGTATGAAATTATGTATAGCCATAGTACTTGTAACAAGATGAATCTGAGTATTAAACTTGAAAGAAGACATTGAGCGTAAAATAGCAAATCTATTTTTTCAGACTCCAAATATTTTTTCAATTGTACATCTCAGGCTGGAATGGAAATATTTGGAGAGAGATATGAGTTTAATTAATGAGGGATAATTTGGTAAATAAGAATTTTTGGTAAGGATATTATTGTCTTGAAAAAATTAATAAACTGCTTATACTTCTACTTTTTGGAATAAGCAGAAATTTCTAGCTTCTTCTAAACAGCAGAAAAACTGCTGCTTCTGCTGAAACCAAAAAGTACTTTTATTTATTGGCCAAACAGCTTAAAAATTTTAAAAAAGTACTTTTTTTGAAAGAAAAAAAAAAGTACTTTTTGCTCTAAAGAAGCTTGGCCAAACATGCTATTAAAGTCATACAAATATTATGACATGTCTAACATTATAAGCTTCCATCATCTTTTTTCTTACTTAAATTTTGTGTTCAGTTAAAGACATTTACATACATTGAAACATGAGTACTTGCTTTTTTTGGGTTTGGTACGTATAATTAGTTTGGGTGTACATTACCTAAATGGTCACCTAACTGTTGAAAATAAGATAATAAAATTACTTTTTTTATTTTATTTCTTAACAAACACTCAATTTTGCATAATCAAGCACTACAAGAAAGAAGTCATCTTGCAACAATAAATTTAGTTGCGATAAATCGAATATTGTTGCCAAAGACACTTTTGGCAATGACAAAAAAGTCGTTGCACAAAATCAAGTTGTGAAATTTTTTTTGCAACAATAAAGCCAAACAATATTAAACACTCTAGAGCTCACTTTTAGTAGCCCAATATCTGATGAATCCGGCTTCTCTCCATTACACTTCTCTCCATTCCCTCAAGTATATATTTAGATTAGTGACACATGTCCTAACTAATTTTTTAAAGTCTAGATTCAATTCATTTAACAAGTATCTTAACTATAGTTAAAATACTAGATACTATGGTTAAGATACTTGTTAAATAAATCGAATTTAGACCTTTAAAAATTAATTAGGATATGTAGTGTACTCGAGAGAATAAAGAGAAGGTGTAATGGAGAGGAGCCGGATACTATCAACGCGAATCTCTTTGGTTCTAACGCTTGCCATACAATCGCCTGATTTTGATATTTTGTATAAGGATCTCGGCAGCAAAACGTCACATTTCTATAAGAACCTCATTCGCAAAGACATGCATGCATAAAGTTTCGGAAGAATCTTCCTGAGTGCATGAATAGATTCTTTGATTGACCACCCCTCTCTAAATTAATTCAACATAAAAGCACAACTACTAAAAATAGATTCTTGACAAACGAAATCGTGTTTTAAACTGATAAAGAAATCTTCGCTTCTTTTGTATATTTAGAGTAACCTTTTCGATCAAGGGCATGGTGTGCACTTCCATATATGAACATTTAATAAAGAAAACAGTCCTGGAAACAACAAGAGTGAGTAAGAGTCCATCTTCATGAAGACTCCAACTCCGAGATAACAAGGGGTGCCAGCATCTCAAGTCATTACGACATCTATATCCTAAGATTAAACTCACTCCCAATAAATATTAGCATTCTCCTTTTATATACATATCGTATATATCCAATATATTCACCTCGTAGAAACGCCACAAAAAAAACTCCTGATGATAAGGTGAAAGTCACAGCATTAGCCTTCAACAAATTCGACACTAGCAGGTTAATATAGTCATAAATCCTTTCACCATAATAAGTCTGGCTTAGAAATGTAAAAAATAAAATAAATGACATAGTGATAATATAAAAAATCAATTAAATTATATTACTAATAAGTTAAATGCATCAAATATACCAGTACAAAGTTAACAAACAAGGCAATCATCAACAATGATGAATTATATATCAATAACAAGAGATACGAGTACTGGCTAGCAACGCATCATGATCTCAAACTCATCAAAATTCAATAAACCATCACCATTGATATCATATCTGGCAATCATTCCTCTGCATTCATCCACAGTTCTCGACTCCCCTATTCTGTCAAGCATTCTCTGCAAACTCTCAGGAGTAATGCATCCACACCCCTCCATTTCATACATTCTAAATGCTTCCTTCAACTCGTGCGCCTTCTCTTCTTCAGTACCATCTTCCACTAACCTCACGAAATCATCGAAATCCAACAAGCCATCATTGTCTGAATCATGGGCAGCAACCGCATCCTTTGCTTCTTCAAATGACATGTCTTTGCCAATCAAATACACACATTGTTGTAACTCCTCCGCTGATATTCTCCCATCTCCATTCTCATCAAGTTGGTCAAATAGTCGTTTGTACTGCTTGTGTACGTCCATTGTTACGAGAAGAATAGAAAAGATCAGCGTAACTATGAAGAAGGCAGAAACCAAACCCCAATATATATGAATGTTTGGAAAACTAGAAAAGCGGCATATTCAAATTCCGCGTGGCGTGCATAAATGAATATTGTAAGGTAAGTTTGGTGTGTATGGTTGATAAATTTATTTGACTTGTTAGGCTTCGAGAAATTGTGGAAACAACATAGAAGTATCTGAGAATGTTCCAAGTTATGTGGAAGGAGACGATGGAAGTCTAACTGGGAAGAAAATTTGAAAGTCAAATATTTAATTTACTAAGTACTATTATACTCCCTATTTTTCTTCTATGGGCGGCTGTTGATGAGTCCTAGAGATAACTAAACGTAGACTTTTTATTAGGCACTTATAGTGTAAAACTCCGGATTCAACGCAACCAAACCGAATCAATTTCCGTATTTAAAGATTTGATTTTACGATTGAAAATTCACAGTTATTCATTTGAGTTTTACAAACGCAGCATTGAATGAACCGACCATATTTATAAACGAAAGATGAATAAAGTATTACCTAAGAAATTTTGAATGTTACGGGGGGTGTTGCATATGAGAATATGATAAATTTTGAACGAAATGTAAGAGCAACGATTTTAGCCAATCTTCCTAAAGAGAAAAGATACAGCAATTTTAAATATTTAATGGCAAAATTAGAAATGCAGTAATGTAAATTCCAATTGATGCGTGAAAGGATTTAAACTATTCCTTTGCCAACGTTACAATGCATCTCCACAGATATGCTTGTGAAAGTTTTAACTTATACAACGTTACAATACATTATGTAATTCTTACTAAAAATGGAGCAAATGAATTGTGCAACTTTTATATCACGAAATAAAAGAGTGGAGGATGTTGTTTATGTGTGTAAGTAGTGCATGTAGGTAGGTATGAAGCAGGGCTATCTTATAAAATCCAAAAAGTTTCACCCGTATCCTAAAACAACCCAAAATTGAATGTCTGTGAGAGTTTGTCCTGTGAGAGTTTGTCCTTATTTAAGCAAGTTTTAGCAAAATGGCCTCCACTTTCTATGTAGGCAATTCTTCAAGTCATCTAAAAGAACTTGCAAAGAGGTTAAAGGGCAAGTGTTGCCTACACAACAATTTTTCATGGCAACTGTTACTTAGTGAAGAACTTCAACGGCAAGTGCTGCTTAGGTAACACTTCAAGTTATTTAAGAGAATGTGGAAAAATATTAAAAGGCAAGTTTTGCGTAAGTAAGAGAGGGTCAAAGGATTACGAGAGTTATTAAAAGATTCATAGGGATATTTCTATCTGAAATTTATTCATTAAACTAAGTGCATGCCATTTTCTTTACGATTGTCAAAAAGGCAAACTAATTACCCTGGTGTCATAGTTTTGAATATATATCCCCATAAATTCTAGTTGGGCAATACAGGAGTTTGACCTAATTCAATCTTAAAAGCTCAAAAAAATTTGACTTGTTATCACTAGTATTGACTGATTTTGAGAGTTTGTCCCTGTTTAAGACAGTTTTAGCAAAATGGCATCGTCCGTAGACAACACTCAAGTTATCTTAGAGAACGTGGGAAGAGGTCAAGGGTAAGTGTGTATGTGGAAGTTTTGCCCATGCAACACTTCAAGTTAGCTGCAAGAATGTGGGAAGAGTTCAAGGGCAATTGTTGCCTAAGCAAGAGGGGTCAAAGGCATGTGTTGCCTTTTAGGCAGTACTTATGAAGAAAGGGACGCGAGGATACATGTTCCATTTATAACATTCATGGGGGTATTTCATTTTGGTTGAGTAGAAAATTGGTCGTCAAACCGCCTAAAATAGTTACACCCGCCATTGTTCTAGAACAATAAAAAATAATTAATCAGCCGCACAAAAACAAAAAAAAAGATGAAGTAAATAATGCAACCCTTTGGTGTTACTCAAAATTGTTGATTTTGCAACAAAGGAACCTTCTTCCTGGGTTAGAAGAACTCCATGAAATTTTCAGCTCACTTGATCGACCACAATGACATGAATCATCTCTTCCATGATATGATTCTTTACAGATTTGAATTCAATCGGGAAAGAAAAAGTTGAAGTCAATCGGGAGTAATTACCTGCTTCTTCCGTAAATCTGACAAGAAAAAATCTTCAATTTTAACTAAGAGATGAAGAAATTTAGGATTTGGTGTATGGGATAAATTAGAGCTCATGTTGGAAGAGATATGGAATGGAAAAGGGATAATATAGGGAGAGAATGATTTTTTTATGGTTGGGAGAATCCAACTCAGCCTTTTTTTACACTCTCATGCGTTGTTTTCCAGTGTTACACACGCTGTTTGCTTCGTCAGCTTGTGGTGTTTAAGTGATACATACACCTAAGTTTAAGTGTAAAAGTGAAAAGTCGGGAAAAGTTAAGGGGTTGTCGATGTGCGTTGCATTAAATATGAACACCACATTTGAAATCCACGTGTCGTTTCATAACCACACGTTTCTCCAACTTCTGTGGAGTAGAAGTTTCCTTCCTCTAGATCTTGTCATTAAAAATAAATCACATTTCCACCAATCAGTACACACCACGTGTCCAATAACTCATGGCACTCACGTAAATTAAACCAATTCCCAAGGTCAAATATTTCACTTGTTTTTCTAAAACCCCAATTCCCCTTGTTTACAGAAACCCTCTTTTCCCTCTCTATCTGAGGCGGCGATGGCATTGCTCAGCCGTATAAGGGCGGCGGCGCAGCCACTTATCCGTACATCTCTAAACCGGTCTTATGGATCAGCTGCAGCAGCTCAGGTAGCTGATTACGATGATGAGTATGAATATTACGAGGGAGTAATGTCGGAATCAGAGGGAATGATTCCAAGAAGAGGAGTCCAGTGGGTTATCATGGGTGATCCAATGGCTCAGAGACACGTGTATGCTCATTGGCTCTCGAAGCTTCTAGATGTTCCTCATATTTCCACGGGCTCACTCGTTCGTCAAGAACTTCACCCTCGTTCTTCTCTCTACAAACAGGTTTTTATTTTATTTTAGCTCTACATTTATTTAGGAATGCAGGTTCGAGCCCCGCCACAGATAAAAGCCTGCTATTTAAGTGGAGAAGAGTAAAGGGGCGACGTTGGCCATCGGGGATTTTTGTAGGTTATAAAAGAAGTTCTTTTAGTAATTAGTCTTATTTTTACGAATTGTTTGGGAATTGAATGAAATGAGGATGAATAGAGGGAATGAAATAGTAAAAGATTCATATGATTGATCCGTACTCGTTTGGAATTATTAAAGTATTAAAGCTTGATTGAGCTGGTCTTTTTTTTAGTTTTATTAATTCCTCTGTTTCAATTTCTTATAAATAAATTAACTTTCTTGAAGATATAGATGGGGCAACACATTTAATCGTTAGAGTATTATATTTGTAAGCTAATGACCCTAAGGCTTTAGTTTAGTGGAAATAGTTCAGCTTTTGATGTGTGCACTAGGCTCATGTCGAGGGTTAAAACTCTGCTGCAGAAAAAAGCTTGGTATTTAAGTGGAGGGGACCTATTATCATTCGAACTATGCACTCGTGGTCCTCGAAAATTACTCTGTTATTAGAAAGGTCCAATTGATTGTAACCAAATAAAAAGAAAGAAAAGAGAAGTGAAACGGCAAAGCGCACACTTCTTTAAAATGAGATCTCTTTTATGTGAAACACACAATTTGGAACATCAAAAAACACCAAACTTATTTCTTTAGTACTATAATGATCGAATTTCAATTGCAAAAAAACTGATTTCAATATCTAATATATAATGGTGTTGATACTTATCTGCTCCTCAAAGTTGAGATGCAAATACTTGACTGATCCTTGCTGGAATCACTTTGCACATCATGGCTTCAACCCCTCTCTTCGCATGGCTCAAATTTCTGATTTGAAAAATTAAATTTATAATTAGAAACAATGTGAAAATGTCACAATGTTTATATATTCTATAACTGTGTAAAAAGATTATGTTCGACTGTTCAAACAATAATGTCATTTAAAAATGGGAGAAGGGCAACTTTCTTTTGCTTTAAAATAGTCATGCATTACTCTTTCTTTTATTTTTGTTTGTTTCACCCATTAAAACCTTTCATTTTTTGTGTCTGGCTCAATGAAGATAGCAGATGCTGTCAATCAGGGAAAGCTCGTTCCAGAAGAAGTTATATTTGGCCTGTTGTCAAAGAGGCTAGAAGAAGGATACTGCAGGGGTGAAAGTGGATTCATCTTGGATGGGATTCCTCGATCAAAGATTCAAGCTGTAAGTATACCCCCCCCCCCCCTCCCCCCCTCTCCACGGACTTCATTTTAGTGGAACATTCTTTTTTCTTGTTACCTTAGATCCTTCCATTTACATTATTTTTCTTTCAAGAGTTGAGTTTCTTGCTCTGTAGAAGCTTCCAGCAGCTAAAAGTTCATGCTTCACATACGGATCAAACTTTACGAATATGTTTGGTTGTGTTAATAAATAATGAACATATTGAAGATCTATCAATGTCCTAGATATAATTCTCGAATTTGCCCATAATTTATAAATATTATCACTTTAGAAAAAAAGACACTATTCTTAAAGTTGCTTTCAGTTCTGGTTTTGTTTTGAAATTTTGAATTTACTGCTATTGGTTTCAACATGAAATTGGACTTTCACCTGAAAAAGATCATAAAATTGTTCCAAAATCCTGCTTCTGAATCTTGAGATAGATTGCATTTAAGCCAGATTTTTCGCTTTAGTAATCTGTATTGTCTTGGTTGCAGGAAAGGTTTTCTTAACCACTAATTTGTAAGTTGTTGATTTCTAGTGTTTTGGCCAGAACAACACATAAAGTTAATTAAACGTATGAAGTGAAATTTTATACCTCTCTCAGATTTTGAAGAGGCCTGCTGTTCTTCTCTCTCTCTCTCTCTCTTTTATTTTATTTTTATTATTCTTAGTGATTCATGTCGAAAGGATGTTGCAAAATTACACACACTCCCCGTTTATTTTCGCAGGAAATCTTGGACAAAACTGTGGACATAGATTTTGTTCTGAATCTTAAATGTGCAAAGAGTTTGGTGTCAAAGAGAGATAAAAGCACTGGACCTTATTCACCTCTCGAGTTCCTTCGCAGGGGGACTAATGGAATTAATATTAGTCTTCAGCCAGACGGAGGTAATTTTAGGCCTTCAAGTACCATGGATGTCTCGAGAAAGAAGCTGCATGTGCATGCAGAGCAGGTAAATATTCAATGTCCTGTGGATTTTACAGATGGAAATAGTAGAATGACGTCATAATCTGATTTCAATCGAATTAGATTGCCTCTCTTAGCATTCTTGATGAATGGGATTATAGATTTCCTTAGCATTCTTGATGTGTATTAAAACTAGTGCTTGCTGAATTAGACAGATGCAAATATGCATGTTCATGTACATCGTCTGGTTCAAATTCTCTTTCACATAGCACTTTGAGGAAAATGCAAATCAGCGATTTTATGCTAGATAATAATATTCTGAGTACCTGATTGTTAGTTGAACTAGTCATAGTGATATAAATATATGTCCTTGCCAAAAAAAGAACTAACCATAGTGATTCTTATAAAAAAAAAAAAGAACTAACCATAGTGATATAATATGTCAATGTCATATTGTTCTTGAACTCAGTCATCTGTTGGTTCTGACCTGATCTTCTTCACTTGCTTTTACTTTTATTGGTGCCGATATCTCAAAGATGATTATATGTGAAATTGTATAGAAGTGGTTGATCGACTTGTTTAAGTATGTGGTTTGACTTCTCGTTCATTTATTAGTAGTGCTATTAAACTAGTTGCATGAGCATGGATCATAATTTGTTCAGCTATAGTTTACTGCTAGTCAGCATCGTATAGGTGGTTGTACAAAGTCATAACTCATTATTTTTTCTGTTTAACTTTAATAAAAAAAATAAACTAACACACGCCATAATTCTGTACTGTCTAGGTCAAACCGGTGGAAGAATACTACAGGAAACAAAGAAAGCTCCTTGATTTCCAAGTGGCTGGAGGACCTGGAGAAACATGGCAAGGCCTTTTGGCTGCTTTGCATCTTCAGCACAAGAATGCAGTTGGTTCTACGCAGTTGAGTGCAGGATGCTGATTCAATTATCTGTAGATCTTCATTCTTTGCATAGTAGGTATAGGGAAATATGAGTGGACAAAGTCTAAGTTTCGGGCGGGAATACGCGTAAATGTGTTTTCATTTTTGTCGAGAGAGTGCAACCTAGTTCTATCTGGCAGATGAGAGAAAAACCGAATGATGTGGGCATTAAAGACAAGCTTACAATGTACTCTCTCTATATAGATTTCTACAAAGCTTATTTTTGGCAAATGCTTATGTTGTGTGTAAAACTTCAATTCCATCGAAATGGTATCGATTATCGGAGCGTGTTGTGGCACCCATGTGACTTTTGATTGTGTCGTTCTGCAAAGTTTAGCTATTAATTCTACTGAAGTCGTAGAATTCTGTACATTGCACTTCAATAGTTATCACTATATTCTCCTGATAATGATATTTGAAAGTCCCATGGACTTGCTTATGTTGGGGTTGAACATGCAGCGTGATTTCACAATGATTATACTGAAGTTTAACTCATGCTATCTTATAAGAGAAAATTACGTGGCATAGACATTCACAAGGGTCATAAACAAAAAATAAACGCATTCTTCCTTTATTATGATTTATAGACATTTACCCATATATCTACCACTTTTTATAGCCATCCGGTTTGATAAAACACCCACCACCTTAAATGCCTATTTTTAAGGGGAGATGATGGGTTATAACTGATTTTATGGAGTTTATCTTTCTAATTAATTTGGATATATCATAAATATCTTAACACAATCTTTAATTACATGATTTTCTCCTAATCTAATGCCAAAATCCTACAACAAGAATATAGGTAATGTATGCATATTTTAGAATAAACAAAAATAAGTCCGACTCTGATTAGTATGGCATGCATATGAGGTGCATAAATTACCAATATGCATACATTATGCATATTGGATGCATATTTTGTCTAATTCATACTACATGTGCATTATTGTAATATATTTACCAACGAGTTAATCAGAGGATATTGGATGCATATTGGAGTGGTATTGAATATAAATCATAATACATGTGCATATTGTATGTGTATTCTGTATATCGAATACCACAAAGGCATTGTAACCAATACTTGGACAATAAACAAACTAAAAAAAATGATATGCACAGAAGTAAAGTGCCAATTAAAAATATGTAGAACGATATTTGAACTATATGCCAGCAATATTAATTAAAATTTACCTTTTTAAACGTCTTTTGTTTAGGAATAGAGAAACGACAAATTGTTCTTTTTTACAAAGAATATCACAGAGTTACAAATATATGCACACGCAAATTGAAGTGAAATAGGACGAATATTTTTTGCCTAATAATCAGGGATGAGTGGATACATAATATGTAAAAAAAGGAATACTATTAATATTAGGATTCCCAAACTTACCTTAATTTGTTATATAGTCAAAGTCATTCATGCTATTTTTAAGGAACAAACACTGCATGGACATATTTCTATATGGTAAATATTGGCTAGCCTTTGTGCAATAGTCCTAATGTCTATCTGAAAATAAGGCTACATGTGTTTTTGGTTATATATGTTTTTTTCTCATCTTATAATCTGAACGAGGAAACACACTTGCAGCTATAAATTATGGGCTTTGCATATTTTATTGTGAAATATCAGGCTTTCTTGAAATTCAAAACCATGTTAAACGGTAGGCAATTTTCTTGAGTTCGGTTTACCCGTTTGGTCTGTACAACCCTACCTAAGGTATAAAGTTCAATTTCAACCCGCAAGGGCTGAACTTTTAGGCATAGATGCGTAAATTTCAACCCTTGTGGGCTGAAGTTGAACTTCAACCCTTGTGGTATGAAGTTCAACCCACAAGGATTGAAGTTCCAAAAAGTGGCATCTCATACAAAACCAATAAAAAAAAGTGGCCTCAAAGCAAAGACTAGTGGCAAAATTGGCAACTGAGCGAAATTTTTACCTATTTTACATGCAGCCAGGGAGACCAAAACCTGCGATTTTACTAGAAATGATTGAATAAATGATTTGGTACGCTTCGTTTTGGAATGACTATTGACACCCCTAGCTTGTATTCCCTCTGTTAAAAAAAGATGACATGTTTCGGATTTCGAGAGTCAAACGAGTTCATTTTAACCGTGAATTTGAATATATAATCTTTAAATTTTTTGAAACAATATTCATATATTTAAAAACTACATAAAAAGTACTATAAGTCACAATAATTAATAATTCAAAATATTTAAAAGATATATGAAATTATTACGGTCAAAGATAAACTCATTTGATTCTCGAAATTCAAAACATGTCATCCATTATGGAACGGATGGAGTATTATGTGACTACATGGTAAAATAAATTAAAAGAAATATCAATACAATTTAATTTTTGTCTTGCGTATAAAATTATGCACATCTTTTAACAAATTTTTCATGACCATAGAAAATTAGTTGGTTTATAAGTTTTACCGAACCAGCTACATATGGGTCATATTTAAACTTACAAGCAAATATATTTTCAATTAAAAATAATAAATGAACAATTAAACTTTATGATGAAGTATTGATCCTGCAGAAAAATTTGACAATTAGATTTTCACACAAAATCGTTAAATGGGGAAAAGATATAAATAGTAGTAGTGCTATGGACCCGGGCGATCAGGAATGGGGCCCATTGGTATCCCCAGTCCCTTTATGTTCCAATAAAAAGACTTGTAAAATAGTACCAAATAAATAAATAAAACCCCTTCGGCCTGAGCAGCAAAGCAAAAATTGAAAAACCCAGCAGCAGTAGATCACAGAGAGAGAGAAAAAGAAAGAATGGTGTATATAACGGCGTGGGATGAGTTTGTGGAGAGATCTGTTCAGTTATATCGCGCTGATCCTCACAAAGTAATTAAAAATCTTCTCTTTTGTTACTTATATTATATTCTTCATGTTATTTAATTTAATTGATATATACGGTTGTTGTTACAGACAAGGTATGTGATGAAATACAGACACTGTGACGGTAAATTAGTTCTCAAGGTCACCGATGATAAAGAGGTACCTTTTTAATTTATGTATATTGACATAACATAATTGAGGCTAGGCTCTTATTACTGCACCCCGAAACTGTTAGCTCCTTTGTTAATCGATGGAATATAACTTAGTGAAGGTTAGGTTATAAGAGTATTCAAGATTTGCAATACGCCCTGGCTTTGGTCTAGTTGTAAGAGCTCAGTTTGTGATTTATGTTTAGGTTTAGGACCCCAACGATATTTAAGTGGAGAAGGGTAGAGAGGCGGGTCTATTATCCACCATTCTCCACTTCAATTCCAGCCTTGGGTCACACATCTTGTGCCAACGATAGATTCTGTGTTGTACTATCTTTTTCATTGAACCAAAGTTCTGGAGGCCTCACTAATATCCTTTTCCCTTCATCCAGTTTTCAGCTTTTCTCTTTCTTTCTTTATAAGATAATCACGTAATCTGGTGTGTATTAACTCAAAATTAGGTGGGTAGTGGGCTCGCCCCTCTTCCCTTCTCCACTTAAGTATCAGATTATGTTTCCCAGCAAGATTCTAACTTGTGATGTGTGCATACCACAAGTTCTGTGATGTACGCCTTTCGCCGTTCAATTAAAGCCTCGGGGGAAACTTTCTCTCTGAATATCTAACTTGTGGTTAACTTGTTACCTCTTCGGCTCTTCAAAAAAAAAAACTAACTTGTGGTTTACCATTTTCCTTTTGAGCTGAACATTAGAACATACCTTGCGTTTGGCAGCTTAGATGGAGGTGGCTGACTGTAGATTCCATCAGAAGCCTTTGATGATAACCAAATTCTGAAGTTATGAATACCTTTCATGGAAAAATTATGGAGAATAGTCCTAGAAGAAACATGTGTGTATTTTGGTTTGAAATTGGCTTATAATATTTTAATGGTAAGATTGTCATTGGTCTGAGAAAGTGTGATCAGCTTCTTTGACAGGGTGAGAAAAATGTCATATTGAGTGTGGTTATAGTGGTTCTCTGATATCAAAATGTAAAAAGCCCTTTTCATGCATTTGGACAATGTGTTTGTCACAGAATCTGATTCTTCGTCCTCATAGCAGTATGTCACCCTTAACATCTTTGGTCAACATCGAACAAGGATAAATGTTCACTAAGTAAGCTATACTTTTCAGCATGATAAGGGCTATATGATGTCGACGAGGAGATTCTACCTGATGGATTTTTAGTTGACTGCTAAAATCTCTGAATATAAACAGATTTACTTGGCATCATAGCATCTTTGCTGATAGGTATGCAATAAGTATGGATACAGGGTGGCATATTTGCCGTTATACCTTTTCAGTCCGGAGCATGGAGATTTAATCATAGTTCTGATATAAAATAAAGTTCTGGAAGCAATCTATTCTGTGGAGTGTGTGTGTGTGTGTGTTTTGGGTTTGGTTAAAGGAAGGTCCTGATGAAGATTTGCAGCCCCTTTATGTAATCATTCCCTTTTATGCGTTTTGGTTTATAATAAATGCATCCCATTATTGGTTGAAGCAAGTCAAGGGGTTGCCTTGTGTTCTAATGATTCATTTATTGAATTTTCTTGCTAGTGTCTCAAGTTTAAGACTGACCAAGCCCAGGATGCTAAGAAGATGGAGAAACTTAACAGCATTTTTTTCACCTTGATGACTCGTGGTCCAGAAGGTATTTTCCTTAAACTTTCCTCACAAAAGTACCCTGTTTATGTGGTATAATTTAGAAAATCTGATCTTTTCTCTTGTTAAAGTCTGGCCGTCGTTTTGTTGGGGGTACAGTGGGTTGTTGGGTGGGGAGGCTTGATTCTTTCCTACTATGGGCGTATGGTATTGTGAGCAGTTCTATTTGATACTTGCCTAGCTGCATAGTTTCATCTCGCCATGCTCCTGTTATTAGTTCTCCTGATTTACGGGCGGGGTGTGGCAGCAGGAGAAATGAGTGAGTCATGTCAAATACATATATGTTGTTTGTAGCGAAATAAAGTTTGTATGATTACTGAAAAGTGTTTATAGCTTGTCAGTATGCTATAGGAAAACTAATGAAAATAGGCATATACGTGAACGCTAGATGCTTAGCATGTATTATTTGTGCACCATATTACTGTTGTACCACAGAGGCACAGACACAAATTTTCAGTTTGAAACTATGGCACGTGAATGCCTACAGATTAAGCTTACCAATAGTGTGCTTCCTTACTACCTATAAAAACTAGTGTTTTAAATCTGGTTGAGAAGCTCAATGTTTTTTTACTCTCCTGACAGAAATGTCTGCATATGATAATGTGGTTGGCGGGAAGTTGAAACTAAAGGGAAAAGCATTGGATGTAAAAGCTCCTGGAATGAAGAAAAAGAAAAAGAAACAAAAGAAGGAATATGATCAAATCTCCCAGGTTACAGAAAATGAGCTTTCAACAGGTGAGTGGTGATACCTTGAAGTACAGAGATTTTGTGATTTTAGTGTTCCTCTTAACTGATTCGTCCCACCATCTCTCTGCTTTCAAGTTAGGCTACTGTTAAAAACTGATAGGTGATAGCTAGTCCATAGTGGGTTGAACAGTGTATTGTTGTGATTCAAACTGATGGTCCTAAAATCCCAATTTTTCAAATGGAAAAATGTGTATGCGTGGTAGAGTTTAGTGCTATGATAGCTGGGTCTAAAAGTTGTGATTTAACTGCTCTTAACTACAGTAACTTTTCTAAGAACTTTAAGGAACTACAATGTTTGACAAATTCCAACAATATTGAACTTCATTTAACGGCTAGATCTCGTTCTCATTGTTTCCAAACAATATGGGGTGGGTAACTGACTGAATAAAAGAATAAAAACATTTCATTTTGTATGCTTCTGAGAGATCATAGGTGTATCTTGTCTACTCACTTCACTAAATGTTTCTGACCGAATGCAGATGGTGGTAGTGTATCTGTAGATGATCCCACCAAGGAAGAGAATACAGATGTCACTATAACTACTGGTGAAGGAAATGCCGGTCGCTGGGATGATAATCTAACCCCTGCAGAGAGGCGATACATAGAACAAAGAGAGCAGATTGACAAGCATAAGATGGCCAAGACTGCTAATAAGTCACATCGTGACCGTATAGAAGATTTCAATCAGTACTTGGCGAACATGAGCGAGCACTATGACATCCCCAAAGTCGGTCCTGGCTGATTAAGAACAAATCAGAATTTTGCTGCATCTCTATATCTCATTCATGGTTTTGTTTTAGCATCTTCAGCAGCTACTTTTTGCATTTTGTATTAATGTAACTTAACAGTTTCCTTGGTTACAGTGTCTGCCTGACATGTTCCCTTTGAGGTTGAACCTCACAATGCTGTCGCCTTAAAGGATGTAATTTACAAGTTGTATTCAAAATGAAATGCTTTTCTTTTTTTATCTATGGTTGAAAAGGCTATCTTTTTAGGGGAATTTTCAAAAATAGGCAGCCCACTACCCAAAATTACTAATAGGAGGCCATATTTTTTTTTCATGCATAGCATTCACCCCTAAAATTACAAATTTTAGCACTCCTTCATAAAAAACACCCTAGCTATCAAATTTTTCCCTCCCCAGCCACTTAGCCACCGGCAAACATCTTCCCCGCCAATGGTATCATTACTTTTTTGTATTTTACTGAATTTATGTTGTTTATTGCATCTAAATCATTGCTTTGGACAAGTTTATACACATAAATCTCTCTCTAAAAATTAAATTATACATGAATATACATATATAAATATGTAGCAATGAGAGATACAAAAATATACACAAAAAAGTAAAAAAATAATATAAACATCCTTAATATACAGATTTATTCACTCGCATATACACACTTATACAAATTTATACAATTTTATACATTGTATAAATTTGTATAAAATTGTATAAACTTGTATAAACTTGCAGCGACTGCTATCTCGGGAAAAGGGTGACAGCTCGAGTAAGATTCGAAAATATGGACCATTTTTGGTAATTTTCGTCTTTTGCTTGTCTTTTAGTGTAATTATCCCATCTTTTTATTATTTCTATTCTATTTTATGATGACTGTGAGACAGTGGTATTCATGAAGTGTACTCTCTATTTTTCAAGCAAGTGACAGACTTGTAAATCGACCAAATCATCAAACACTTGAAATAACAAAAGTAATATGAGTGTGTTGTTGTCAATGGTTGCTTAATGGTTAAGTGATAATGTTGTCATCATTTTGGGAGTTCAATAATTTTTAGTGGATTATACAGTATTTGCAAACATTCACTAATCACGGCATAGCAAACTATTCATAATGAACAAAACAAATCATATATTCACAAATCTGAGCAGCTAGCACGTGAACCAAAGTGCAGTACCCATAGTGTTTGTTAAGATTTGAAGAATGTAGTTGCGAGTACAAATGGAGAAAGCCATTAATGGTTAAACCCAAAAGAGTAAAAGTAGTCAAGTACACGACACCCACCTAACCCCCTCCCCTCGACCTTTGGGTTTTTCTCCATTTCTTTTATTATTGAATAAACTGATCCCTTTATTCAATATGGAAAAAGACATTCTTTTCTCAGCTCACTCTGCACTTTGTCACTTAACAAGTCACAAGCCTCAAACTACTCAAACACCCCACCTGTTTTTTTTTTTTGGTTCTTCCTATCATGTTGTCTTTCTCACTAATGAATGAGTAATCCTTTTGCTTTGTAAATGTACAGTTTTGCCCACATTCCTTTGAGTTTCATCTCTAGTGTTCTATGTAAGTCTTGAAGTTTCTCTTTTTCCTTTGGTTAAAATCTTGATATTACCAACTTTTGTGAGCTTGTGATGTAGCTGCTTAATCTTTTTGGCTTAATATTATGTGGGGTTACTCTCATTTGTTTGCTCTTCTTGCCTTAGATTCATTTTCTTATTTTACAACTTTTTTTTTCTTCTTTTCTGAGTTCTTGTGTGCTTAATGTGTTCAAGAATGTGCAAGCATAAGGGCTCTTAACGAGTAACTTGAGTTTCTAAGCATGTGAAGTCATTAAATTCTTGAAGTTATACTAAATTGAGAATGCTGCTTTTGTTATATTGCAATATACATGTAAGACAGGCATTTATTGTTGCTCCCAAAGTAGCTTGAAGTGATTGCTACTCATTTTTGTGCAGGCTCATATCGTCCGGTTGAAGACCATTCTGTAACTGTGTTTTTTAAATCATGGTTTTAGGACTGAAGGGCAGAACTAGGAACGGCCCATCGGTTCAAGTTGATTATCTAATCCATATTAAGGAGATTAAACCTTGGCCACCCTCACATTCATTGAGAACACCTCGTGCTGTTTTAATTGAATGGGAACATGGAGATAAGCACTCTGGATCCACTAATCAAGTTGTGCCATCATTTGAAGATGGTTCTGGTATTGGTGATGGAAGAATTGAATTCAATGAGTATTTTAGACTTCCTGTGACACTACTGAGGGAAACTTCGGTTAAAGATGGAGATGGATACACTTTCCAGAAGAATTGCATTGAATTCCACTTGTATGAACCCCGTCGTGACAAAACTGTGAAAGGTCAACTTTTAGGAACTGCTATCCTCGACTTTGCAGAATATGGTGTTGTTAGAGAGAGTTTGAGCATATGTCCTCCCATTAACTGCAAGCGAACCTACAGGAACACCGCACAGCCCCTTCTCTTCCTGAAAATTCAGCTAGTTGAGAGGAGTCGCACTAGGCCATCCTTGAGGGACAGCTTAAAAAGAGAAGCATCAATGGACCGAAATGGTTCTCTTTCAAGATTACTGAGTGAAGAATATGCAGAGGAAGCTGAGTTTGCATCATACACTGATGAGGATACTTCATCGCACTTATCATTGCCTGTTTCTTCTTCAGCCAACGGATCAAACTATGGTTCACCTCCTCAAGGAGAGGTATATTGCTTTGTTTTCAGTCTATACTGTATAGTATAATGCTTACTTTTCTATCAATGCTGTCTGCTGTGGAATCACTTCTTATCTGGATAGGATTCTTCCTTTCTGTCACTTCCAAAATCCATGACACAGGACCTTTTGCAGCAATTTTGCATTCAGTACATACTGTGAATAGAAGAGGCAATGTCTACTGCCATGGCATGCTTTTTAAAGTTAGCTTTTTACAAGTTTGTGTCATTACAACATGATTGGTGGTTGTAATATATTGCTTTTCTAATGCTATGGAAATCTCAAGTAGTTTGATAGCCTGCTGGCATAAAATTGCAGGATAGATCGGAGGGGGTACAAAGTAGTCCTGGACAAGATAAAGATGAAAATGCCCTAAATAATGAGAAAAGGTTTGCAAATATGGACGAGAAGACAGAGACAAAATTTCTACCGAGTTTGAAAGGAAGTTTATCGCACTCCTCAGCTGATTTGTCTTCTGAGATCTCAAGGAAAATTGGTGGTTGCAGTAGCATTCAGTATTCAACATCAAATGTGAGTGATACAACTGGGGACACCCAGGGTGCCTGCATGATAATCAAACAGGACAAACAAGTACAGGTTGTGGAACAAACTGCAGCCAATGGTGAATGTAGTAGTGAAATATCCAGTGCGGAGAGCTCTGAGGAAGACTGGCTCGATGCTCATCTAGCTGAAATAGCCTGTGTGATTCCACACATCACAAATGAAAGTGGTAACTTTGTGAACATGGTTAGTAATTTCTCCAATTGCGAGATTGAAGAGAACACTTCAACTCCATTAGTAAATGGGCTGCATGATGCTACAAGAGCTGTTGTTACCCACAATGGTTCTATTGAAGGTGAAAACAGTGAGGATCATCAGGAAAATAGACAAGAATGGGGTCTACATGATGGAGAGAAACACCAGGAGAATGGACAAGTAAAAGAAATTTCTGAAGATGAAGGGCAATGCATAAAGGATGAGTCAAGCAGTTGCTTCCCAGAGGAGGATACTATACAACATAACTTGAAGGAAGCTGATGCAATTTCTGCTTACAGGGGCAGTTCTGGAGCAAAGAGCAGTACCCCCCATAACGAGATATTAAACCATGTAATGTCAGTCAGGAAATCACCAGAGTCAAATAGGCATAATGGATCTGTTGCGAGTAATCAGCTTCTAGTTCAAGGCACTCAGAAAGGTGCCAGAGGTTTTCCAAGGAATGAGAGAAAAGATCAAAAGGTGTATCCAAGGGACACAACAAACATTCTTTTGGAGAGCAAAATCCATAAGTTGGAGGAACGAGTAAAGATGCTTGAACGAGAACTCAGAGAAGCTGCTGCTATTGAAGTTGGCCTTTACTCAGTTGTTGCAGAGCATGGATGTTCCACGAATAAGGTTCATGCTCCGGCAAGACGCTTGTCTAGGTTCTATCTACATGCCTGTAAAGAAAACTCGGTATTGAAAAGGGGAAATGCTGCTAAAAGTGCTATATCTGGAATTTATTCGGTTGCAAAGGCATGTGGAAATGATGTTGCTAGGTATTTTTCAGTTATCATCTTCTGATTTATTATGTGAGTTCAGCGAGCAGTTGGAGTTTCTATCTCCACATGCAATGCTGCCTAGGTGCCTGTAGAGTCATTTTATTTATTAGTTGGCTTTCCTAGGCAACCGAAGTGTACGGTTTCTAAAGGATTTGATATGAAAACCTAGGTAGCTACCATATAGCTGCTATCTGAAATTCTTATATATAATAGTCTCCAGAAATAATGACCCGTGGTTCCTTATCTATGAGATCTAAATCCAATGAATCTCTAAGTACTGATCTCATCAAAGCAAATATGTTAAGCTGCATGCACAAGACAGTTATTTTCGTTTTTCCTCATACATATCACTTATTTTGTCTGAGCACAGGTTAACCTTCTGGCTATCAAATTCAGTGGTGCTGAGAGCAAGTGTAACTAAATTCTATGGGCAGCAGCAGTTACCTCTTTCTTCTGAAACTATGCCTGGAAAAGCTGCTCTCAAGGACCAGAGGAAATTTTCTCCACTCAAGTGGGAGTCTTACTCCAGCAATGGTGATGTTTGTGAGAATTTAGGCAATTGGGAGGACCCTGTTACATTTATAAGAGCACTTGAGAAAACAGAGGCCTGGATATTCTGCCGCATCATTGAATCCATTTGGTGGCAGGTCTCTCTCTCTCCAACCTCCCACAAGCACAGTTGCAGAAAATGAAATCACAAAAATGTCATTTATTGAATTTTGAACCTGAAGAATCATTAACCATTTATTAATTCAACCCTGTTCTGTTCATTTGTTTGTTTCTTCAGACTCTCATCCCACATATGCAATCTGGTATCGGTAAAAGGACTTCTGGTTCAGGTGCTGACGAGCATGGAAATTTTTCTTTGGATTATTGGAAGAAGGCCTTCAAAGATGCCTATGAAAGGATTTGCCCTGTTCGAGCTGGAGGACATGAGTGTGGCTGTTTGCATTTGCTCTCTAAATTGGTATTGAGCTGGCCCATCTTTCATTCCATATTGTACATGCTCCAGTTTTTTGGAATCATAAACATGTAGTTACCATTCTTGGTACCACTTCTCGGGAAAATTTGCCTAATTTAATAGCAGTTAGTTTCTTATACTAATTAATATGGGGAGAAAGACTGTCAAAGAAACTTCCTTCCGCTAGGGGCATTCTTTGTACTGGGAAAAAGTACTTTTGCTTATATTGTAGAACTAAAATCTCCTGCATTTCCAAGTTTTTTTTTCCAGCATACTATCTTTTCTTTGGATGGGTTTGATATGAATCAAACTCCGATGATCGAGATTTTTGTCCATCTTGCTGCTAATAAATGTTCTTGGAAACCAGATAATGGAACAATGTGTGGCTAGATTGGATGTAGCTATGTTCAATTCTATCCTTCGAAAGTCTGCTGATGAGATGCCTTCAGATCCTATATCAGATCCCATCAGTGATGCTGAGGTGCTTCCAATTCCACCTGGAAAAGCTAGCTTTGGGGCAGGTGCCCAACTGAAAAACGCGGTGAGCATCATGGGTGAACTTTTCCAGTTAAAAGTTTAAAATGTAGATCTGATTGTAAGTCTACTCCTTATCTTGATGCATAATAGCACGAATATTTCCCTTTGTCACTTCTCTCCCTTACTACCTCAACAAAAAACTCCTTTGTTCATAGCAGATCATCTGGTAGACTAATTATTCACTTATATTCGTTTTGCCAACCCGTCACTCTTCTTTACTTTTCTTTCCTCAATCTTTTACCATTTTTTACACCATCCTATCTTTCTTTTAGGTACATTTTAATGAACATGTGAGATATATTGATGTTTTTGTCACATGGATTGCAGATTGGGAATTGGTCTAGATGGCTCACAGAACTTCTTGGCACCGGGGATGGCAACTCAGTAGATTATGAAAATAGAGCAGATAATGACGATGATGGGAGTGAAGAATACGATACCTCTTCCAAGTCCTTCTATCTCCTTGACGCACTGAGTGATCTTATGATGCTTCCAAAGGATATGCTGTTAAGCAGGACAATAAGAAAAGAGGTTCGTTCTCTTGAGAGCATCATGTTTATCCATTTCTGCATTCCGAGAGTTAGTGTTTTTCTTTCCCCTCATTTGTGGTGGTACTTGTCATATTACTATTCAGGTCTGTCCCACATTTGGTCCGATTATAATTAGAAGAGTTCTTAATGTTTTTGTCCCGGATGAGTTTTTCCCTGATCCAATACCTGAAGTTGTACTTGAAGCTCTTAATTCAGAGGTAACCTCATCTCTCTGACTTTCTTCATTTTGCAATGCTAGAGTTAAGCTCATCCTTTAGAGTGTCTTTGTTCATTTTTTCAAGTAGATTTTGAAATAAGTTGTCCAATTAAAGGCTGGAGTAAAGCTGACGAGCTTAGCATTCTATTATTACAATGAACCGAGTATTCTTTCTGGTTAGGATCCTTTTGAGGCTGAGGAAGATTCTGTCATGAGCTACCCATGCACAGCAGCTGTTGTAGCTTATAAGCCGCCTTCATCAGCTGCAATTGATGGTTTATTAGGTGACGTTAGTAGCCATTCCAAGCTGAGACGAAGCAGATCTTCAGTGCTCAAGAAGTCATACACAAGCGATGATGAGCTCGACCAACTGGATATGAACTTTATCATCTCTGAGGGCATTGAAGTTTCACCTTTTGCAAAACCCAGTAGGATATCAAAAGCTAGTGGAAATGGACATGGACATGCTGTTAGATATCAACTCCTTCGGGATATATGGATAAGAAGTGAATAATATGATTTTGATCTGTGAATGTTTAAGCAAGATGTATCAATATATGAATTTAATAAAATAAATAGAATCTTTACCTTATTTACTTCTAGTCACTGAATGATTTGCAGGTTAGGTGATTGCTGCATTTTTTTGTCATTTTATACCTTACAACAAGAATTTGGCTTATGCATGAACAACCTCAAGTATTGTTTGCAAAGTTTTTCAATAAGATAAAAAGGTAAATTATATTATAAGTTCTCCGCAAGGTAAAAAGGTAAAGGCATAGATGCGTAAATTTCAACCCTTGTGGGCTGAAGTTGAACTTCAACCCTTGTGGTATGAAGTTCAACCCACAAGGATTGAAGTTCCAAAAAGTGGCATCTCATACAAAATCAATAAAAAAAAGTGGCCTCAAAGCAAAGACTAGTGGCAAAATTGGCAACTGAGCGAAATTTTTACCTATTTTACATGCAGCCAGGGAGACCAAAACCTGCGATTTTACTAGAAATGATTGAATAAATGATTTGGTAGCTTCGTTTTGGAATGACTATTGACACCCCTAGCTTGTATTCCCTCTGTTAAAAAAAGGATGACATGTTTCGGATTTCGAGAGTCAAACGAGTTCATTTTAACCGTGAATTTGAATATATAATCTTTAAATTTTTTGAAACGATATTCATATATTTAAAAACTACATAAAAAGTACTATAAGTCACAATAATTAATAATTCAAAATATTTAAAAGATATATGAAATTATTACGGTCAAAGATAAACTCATTTGATTCTCGAAATTCAAAACATGTCATCCATTATGGAACGGATGGAGTATTATGTGACTACATGGTAAAATAAATTAAAAGAAATATCAATACAATTTAATTTTTGTCTTGCGTATAAAATTATGCACATCTTTTAACAAATTTTTCATGACCATAGAAAATTAGTTGGTTTATAAGTTTTACCGAACCAGCTACATATGGGTCATATTTAAACTTACAAGCAAATATATTTTCAATTAAAAATAATAAATGAACAATTAAACTTTATGATGAAGTATTGATCCTGCAGAAAAATTTGACAATTAGATTTTCACACAAAATCGTTAAATGGGGAAAAGATATAAATAGTAGTAGTGCTATGGACCCGGGCGATCAGGAATGGGGCCCATTGGTATCCCCAGTCCCTTTATGTTCCAATAAAAAGACTTGTAAAATAGTACCAAATAAATAAATAAAACCCCTTCGGCCTGAGCAGCAAAGCAAAAATTGAAAAACCCAGCAGCAGTAGATCACAGAGAGAGAGAAAAAGAAAGAATGGTGTATATAACGGCGTGGGATGAGTTTGTGGAGAGATCTGTTCAGTTATATCGCGCTGATCCTCACAAAGTAATTAAAAATCTTCTCTTTTGTTACTTATATTATATTCTTCATGTTATTTAATTTAATTGATATATACGGTTGTTGTTACAGACAAGGTATGTGATGAAATACAGACACTGTGACGGTAAATTAGTTCTCAAGGTCACCGATGATAAAGAGGTACCTTTTTAATTTATGTATATTGACATAACATAATTGAGGCTAGGCTCTTATTACTGCACCCCGAAACTGTTAGCTCCTTTGTTAATCGATGGAATATAACTTAGTGAAGGTTAGGTTATAAGAGTATTCAAGATTTGCAATACGCCCTGGCTTTGGTCTAGTTGTAAGAGCTCAGTTTGTGATTTATGTTTAGGTTTAGGACCCCAACGATATTTAAGTGGAGAAGGGTAGAGAGGCGGGTCTATTATCCACCATTCTCCACTTCAATTCCAGCCTTGGGTCACACATCTTGTGCCAACGATAGATTCTGTGTTGTACTATCTTTTTCATTGAACCAAAGTTCTGGAGGCCTCACTAATATCCTTTTCCCTTCATCCAGTTTTCAGCTTTTCTCTTTCTTTCTTTATAAGATAATCACGTAATCTGGTGTGTATTAACTCAAAATTAGGTGGGTAGTGGGCTCGCCCCTCTTCCCTTCTCCACTTAAGTATCAGATTATGTTTCCCAGCAAGATTCTAACTTGTGATGTGTGCATACCACAAGTTCTGTGATGTACGCCTTTCGCCGTTCAATTAAAGCCTCGGGGGAAACTTTCTCTCTGAATATCTAACTTGTGGTTAACTTGTTACCTCTTCGGCTCTTCAAAAAAAAAAACTAACTTGTGGTTTACCATTTTCCTTTTGAGCTGAACATTAGAACATACCTTGCGTTTGGCAGCTTAGATGGAGGTGGCTGACTGTAGATTCCATCAGAAGCCTTTGATGATAACCAAATTCTGAAGTTATGAATACCTTTCATGGAAAAATTATGGAGAATAGTCCTAGAAGAAACATGTGTGTATTTTGGTTTGAAATTGGCTTATAATATTTTAATGGTAAGATTGTCATTGGTCTGAGAAAGTGTGATCAGCTTCTTTGACAGGGTGAGAAAAATGTCATATTGAGTGTGGTTATAGTGGTTCTCTGATATCAAAATGTAAAAAGCCCTTTTCATGCATTTGGACAATGTGTTTGTCACAGAATCTGATTCTTCGTCCTCATAGCAGTATGTCACCCTTAACATCTTTGGTCAACATCGAACAAGGATAAATGTTCACTAAGTAAGCTATACTTTTCAGCATGATAAGGGCTATATGATGTCGACGAGGAGATTCTACCTGATGGATTTTTAGTTGACTGCTAAAATCTCTGAATATAAACAGATTTACTTGGCATCATAGCATCTTTGCTGATAGGTATGCAATAAGTATGGATACAGGGTGGCATATTTGCCGTTATACCTTTTCAGTCCGGAGCATGGAGATTTAATCATAGTTCTGATATAAAATAAAGTTCTGGAAGCAATCTATTCTGTGGAGTGTGTGTGTGTGTGTGTTTTGGGTTTGGTTAAAGGAAGGTCCTGATGAAGATTTGCAGCCCCTTTATGTAATCATTCCCTTTTATGCGTTTTGGTTTATAATAAATGCATCCCATTATTGGTTGAAGCAAGTCAAGGGGTTGCCTTGTGTTCTAATGATTCATTTATTGAATTTTCTTGCTAGTGTCTCAAGTTTAAGACTGACCAAGCCCAGGATGCTAAGAAGATGGAGAAACTTAACAGCATTTTTTTCACCTTGATGACTCGTGGTCCAGAAGGTATTTTCCTTAAACTTTCCTCACAAAAGTACCCTGTTTATGTGGTATAATTTAGAAAATCTGATCTTTTCTCTTGTTAAAGTCTGGCCGTCGTTTTGTTGGGGGTACAGTGGGTTGTTGGGTGGGGAGGCTTGATTCTTTCCTACTATGGGCGTATGGTATTGTGAGCAGTTCTATTTGATACTTGCCTAGCTGCATAGTTTCATCTCGCCATGCTCCTGTTATCCTAATGCTCTACAATTTCTTTTTACTGCAGCTGATATATCAGAAGTGGGTGGCAAAGAACAACAGGAGGCACAGCCACCCAAGAAAGGGAGAGGAAGGAAACAGTAGTTTTTTGAGGATTGGTTTATTGCAATACTTGTTTCTGAAGATGAGAGTTACTCTTCACTCTTTAAGTCCTTTTGAAGAAACATATGTGCAAGTTTGGATGAAAAAAATCTTACGATATATGGTTAGATAAACTAATATTTCTTCGTGTTGAATTAATGTTGATGTATTCAGAGACGGATCTAGAATTTAATTTGATGAGTTCACCTTTCAAAGTTTTTCAGCACTAATTGTTGTATGGGATCAGATTTTGTTGAAATTTTAACTATCTTTCGCACATATTTTTAAATGTGTCAAAAGTTTGCATATGATTGAATTTGTGGGACAAGGCTGCATCCCCGTTGGATGTATTATGTCGTTTTAATGTATAGTGATGCATTTGTGTTCAAATTTTGGCTTGAAACTGTAGCTCTCATTTTGCAAGTGCTTTGTAACTTTTTCCTTTTAAGCTACTGGCATGTATCTCTCTTACTTTAAAGTTTATTTGGAATACATCATATCTCATATTAGTTTTCCATACATGCCCATATCTGTTCAAAATATAAAGGAAAGCATCTCAATGACCATTGAAAAGCTTTCATACTTGCCAAAAGATGCAGGAAACATTTTACAGGAAAAATAACTTAAAGGGATTAAAAAAACCTATGTGAAAGAAACTGGATCAAGCTCCAAGTATAAGCCAATTTTTATAGCATTTGCACTACAAAATGAAGTTTCATCCAAACTTTGACCTCTCTTTCCTCTAAAGGACTTGCAAAGAGTGCTTAGCACTCTACAACTCGTAACTACCTGTTATACTTTCTTTGATCCATTTACAAATATTTAAACACAAACGGCAAGAACGATATCCAAGTGAAGGAAGTAACAGTAAACAAAGTCTAAGAAGCACACAACATCCAAATGATCGAGTTCGGCCTGGCCAAGCTGTTCCAACCTTCAAGCTTCACTCTACTGGAACATCTACAACATTCAAAGGGAAAAAAGAATTAAAATGTAGTCCATAGTTATGAAAGAGAAGTATTAGCATGAAGTATTGCCATAAATTTCTCCAAATAATACAAGGAGCAGGGTATTGGAATAACTAGTTGCATAACTCATACTGAGTTCCATATGCATAACAATTTTTTATTACCTTCCTCAAACTTAACAATCTGTTCATTCTGGAACACATATTAAGACTACACTTGTACCAGCAAAACGAATTTAAAGCAGTAAATCAAAATATAACTCTTGGTCAATACACATTGTTATATAATGCAACGGATAGATTAGCAAAAGGCATTATTACTGTGCTAAAATGCAAAATCAATTTGGGGTTATATCCGAATTTTTTAGCGAAAATACCATAGTATTTATTTTTCGACTTCAACAATATATGCATTCTTATGGGATTATTCAGCTTATGCTATCCTTAATACTCTTACGGATTAAATACGGTAGTAGGAAGTATAGATAACCCATTGAGGCTACTTGCACCTTGTACAATCTCATGTTACGCTATACAATATCACATCCTGTTATTTGATTTGGTACAAAAATAGATATTGAGTGATTGGGTCCGACTCAATCCAATCGCTAGCTCATGAGGTGGAGATTGTTCAAGACTATATAAGGAGACAACATGCTATTCTCTCAACCAATGAGGGACACTTAACATCCCCCTTCCTCAAGGGATGGGTACGACTCTAATCACATGTTAAGAAAATGAATCGTGCGCCTAATTCAACACCAAAAGCTAACTCATAAGACGAAAATTGCTCAAGACCATATAAAGAAACAACAACCAATTCGTCAACTAATGTGGAATATTTAATATGATTATTGTATGCCTTTCTATACTTCCCAAAGTCAAGCATAACACTTGGTATTTACTCCTATATTCACCTATAGATTCCTTTCCTCATGTCTTGGGAGCATGACATGTACAGGACTACAAAATTAGGTCATTACATACACAAATTGTCAAGATTTGACAAGAATTCTATTACAAAATGATCATCCATTACATATATCTAAGAGAGTGGCTCTAGTACCAGCTGGATGTGATTGTGGACTTGCAACAGGAGCATGTATAATTTCAAATATTTCACTAGACTAAATCTCATAGAAAGATCATATTCATGCAGATATAAGTAAATTGAGAAGTAAAAATTAAAATAACATACTTATAACTCCTTCACTACTCCAAACTCGTTGATGAAGGAATTTCTCCTCTCTGAGGAGTCAAGTGACCTCCTTCCAAAGTTAGATCAACAATAGAAATTTCTCCTCTCTGAGAAGTCAAGTTACCTCCCTCCAAAGTTATCAACAACCATGTATATTTCTAGCAATTAATACGGGAGAAGAAAAGGCTCTAAAGAGAATAAGTCTTGTATCAAATATAAACAAGTTTTGGATTAAATACACGATGGAGAAGTATGTCTTTCCTAGAGTATTTCTCCAATAGGCGTTGTTTAGAACTCAATGCATCCTATCACAAGAAATAAGTATCCTGGTCTCATTGTAATCCCTTGACATTATTACAGATCATGTTACTCAGGAGTCGGGGTAAAAATATGCTTCCTTTCAAGAAAAATGTTCTTTAACTTCAAGACATACTTCTTGCTTACAAGACCCACCACGACATACTTCTTGCTTGCAAGACTCACCCCAAGAATACTTTTAGTTGTGCGCACTTCTTTTTGTAGTAATTTGCTAATGTGCCATCAAGTCCATTCTAAGTGAATCATCAAGTCAATAATGAAAGCACAAAATACTAGGAACTAGGACATGAAATGTTTAATCATTCTTCCTTTTACTTCAAAGTCTTATCATCCTATTAAGTGTATATTGAAAAAAATGATAAGTGCGTAGAAAAGACTAACAAGGTGTTAGCCCATTAGATTACTTTCCAAAATCTCATATGTTTAATTAGAAAACATCAAATTGGATCTCACAATGACATGAACCTCCGGGATCATGGTCAAAAATGGCTATAGACCCCAACCTGGTCAACACTGACCAGTTAGTCGATACGACTAATTACATCGACCCTTATTAATTGATTAACACGACGGAAAACACATTCTTTCTTGTTATAGACATTCTCCAGGCAGAAAAGCTTCAAAAATGTTTTCCATGAAACAACTCTTTTCTTTTGTCAGATGCTTTGGAAACAGAACTCTTGCACAAGAGCTTTTCAGAAATATTAGTCTCAGACAAACTTAAGAGTCTCGATATTAGTCTCAGACAAACCAAAGACTCTTTGGTAGTGTGGAGACCTTAGACCTCCGGCCATCATGAAGCATTTAAAAGAGACCTAACTAAAACACATTTCCAGAAGAGAATTTTGGTAAGGCAAGGTCAAAAGTTCATTTCGAGTACATGAACTAGATGTGCATGTAAACTTCCTCCAGAGATCCTCTTAGCGAAGCATTGCCCTTTAACACCACATAACTTACCTGCAATAGGCCCACCTCACTGCCCCTATGTTGATGGCTAAAGCTAAGGACGCTTGCAAGCTTCGAGTGTTGCGAAGGTCTGGCTTGACCATGTACCGTATTAGTTCTCCTCAATGGACCTTTAAGTCAGTTACTTTCCTCTTATAGCTATGTCACGTGGAGAAGTTCCTAAAATTGATTTGCCAAGAAAACCATATATATTTTCATTTCTAATTACCTGGTAAGACAAATCTTTGCAACAAGTTGTATATTTTCATTTCTAATTACTAGGTAAGGTAAACCTTCCAAAATAAGTGCATAGAAATGATAGTGCATTAAACATCTACATGCAATCACATGGTTGTCACTAGCATGTAAGGTTAAAACCCAATATATATGATATATGGATAAAACTTAAGACCTCAAATCTTTCAGATGATCACCCCACTGATTTAGTTTGGTAAAAAAAACTTAAGTTGTTCAGCCACTGGGTCTTAATATTAGCACAAAATCCGTTCATCGTTATGCTTGTCCAATATCTCCCAGAGCTTTAAACTTGCTCATTCACTTGACCATAGTAGGCATCTTTCTTTCTCTCTAGATATCTAGTAAGTATAAGCAAGAATATCCATGTAAAACCCTATGTAGACCTCAATATGCACAGATAAATAGGTGCGGAAAAATGATGACTAAAGGTGATAAATGGGAACAAGATACAACACACCAAAATCAAATAGAGAAAATTTTGGCGGACCCTGGAGTCAACGTGGACTTAGTTAAGGATAGAACACAAGGTAAGTAAAGGATCCATCTCGACGATACCAAAGATGATGCTCCTAGTTGAACGAGGCGTTGAGGAAAGAACACACTGAAACTTGTTTTTCATAGTGTCAGTTCAAAGTATTTATGCTTTCTGGCGTGCTTGCACCTCTATCAGGTTTATGGTTTGTTCTTTCTTAATATCTTTTTCACGATTGGTGAATAAAGGAGGCAGCAGGAAGAGGTTATGGTGGTTCACTGGGTTCAACTCTATAGACATATATTCATTATAGGAACCTGACGCATCAGATAATTAGATATGCTAATTGACGCAGTGCTAGTCTGCTAGAGATAAGTTAATAAATATCTAGGCCTTCAGCTTCGCCTTCCAGTTCTTTAGGCATAATATTACTTTTCTTGTGCACCCATGAGTGTGGCTAGTGGTCAATGAAATGGGACGAAAATCATGAGGTCTCAAGTTCAATCCTACCGGAGGCAAAGATACTAGTGATTTCTTCTCATCTGGTTAAACCTTGGTGGGCAGAGCACGGGTGGGAGGTAACTGGTAATTGATGAACTAATCTAAGTGTCGACAATCTGACCCCGACACCACCGTCGTCAAAATAAATAAATAAATAAATTGCTCTGAAGAAAACTCATCATGGTCTTTCTGTCTACCTTCTCTCATCTCTTCTTTTATTTTTTGGAATACTATAATAATTTTTTTAAAATGCACCTCTTCACTTATAAGTGTTTTCTTCCCTCTACTTGGCATTTCATATAGCTTATAAGCTTGTTTCTCAACCAAGGGAAAATCATGAAAGTCCTAGGTCGTGTTTGGTAGGAAGGGAAATGTTTCACAAATGTTACCTGGAACATGTTTTCCACTAACTTATTTCCTAGAGTTTGGTTGGTCAGTTAGAAACATTTTCCAGAAAAATACATATTAAAATTAATAAAAGCATCAACAAATTGGAGATTGTTTTTATAATACTTGAGAAGTACAAGGGATTACTAGTAATGTCCAATTGTTAGTTGAAGCAAGTAATATTAAGTTATATGATTTTGAATAAGGTATGAAGTTAAAAGTTAAGACTTATGATAGTTGCAAGGGAAATGACTTCCATCGATAAGTGAGGGAAGTCATTTTCTTCTTTTTGATGGAAGATGTTTTCGTGGAAAATGACTTCATTCGGACCAAACACTAGAAAATGACCTCCTCATGGAAAACATTATTCGGGACGTTATTTTCATTCATACCAAACACACACATAGACTTAATAGGTCTGCATCAAACTTAACACTACCAACAATCCATCAGAAGACAAGTTTTTTTTTTTTTTTTGGTAAAAGCCCGTATATAATGATTAATGAGTATATAGAAGAAGTTGAAAACATTACAAAACGAAATGCTTTTGAACAGACCAAGACAAGTTGCCCTTCATTCAATCATCTTCAACCTGCCATTATATCCTTTTAAGATTCCAGAGAGCAACAAAGTGATTCCTAGATGGATGAATGTCAAATTTCTCACAGGTTTGGTCAGTAAAGGACCTCAATATATTATTGGTCCACCATGAATTTTCATTATTATTATTTTAATAAGACATCCATAAACTAACACTTGGAGACAAAAGTAGGAAAGAAATTATTATGATGAATAAATTACAGCATGATAGTGAAGTTAATGACCCTTTACACTCCAAACTTTATGGATTTTTTTGCGGCAATTTGCTCAATTGACTAACGTCTAGAACTTAAGACATGTAACATATAAAACGTCTAGAGCTCTGGCTAATAAGTAAAACTACAACTTAAGATATTTCTTAATAGGGCCAAAGGTTCAAACCACCCCTAACGAGTGTCCTTTTTCTACAAATTTTATATTAAAACCAACACCAGGCAGGTCCGCTTATTCCCAGCCCATTAAGTCCCTTTTGTCTTCCAACAACCATAAAATATATAAAACCCCTCCGGTGAGCAAACAGCAAAATCTGAAGGGAAAAAAAAAACTGGAATTGGCGAGAGACGCTTTGGTGATTAGGCAGTAGAATGGTGTATATAACAGCGTGGGACGAGTTTGTGGAGAGATCCGTTCAGTTATATCGCGCGGATCCCCACAAAGTAATTCAAAATCTTCTCTTTTATATTAAATTATTCATGTTATTTAATTTTATTGATATATATGGTTGTTGTTACAGACACGGTATGTGGTGAAATACAGACACTGTGATGGTAAATTAGTTCTCAAGGTCACCGATGATAAAGAGGTACTTTTTTTGTTTATGTATATTGACATAACATAATAATACTTGAGGCTAGACTCTTATTACTGTTAGCTCGTTCGTTAATCGATGGACTATAACTTTGTGAAGGTTAGGTAATAAGAATATTCAAGATTTGCAATACACCCGGGCTTTGGTCTAGTTGTAAGAGCTCAGCTTGTGATTTATCGTTTAGGTTTAGGACCCCAACACAAACAAAAAATAATGTATTTAAGTGGAGAATGGTAGAGAGGCGGGTCTATTATCCACTTCAATTCCAGCCTTGGGCCACACAGGATTCGAACTCGTCTTCTGCCAACGATAGATACTGTGTTGTACTATTTTTTTCATTGAACCAAAGTTCTGGAGGCCTCACTAATATCCTTTTCCCTTCATCCAGTAATAATCACGTAATCTGGTGTGTATTAACTCAAAACTAGGTGGGTAGTGGGCTCACCCCTCTTCCCTTCTCCACTTAAGTATCAGATTATGTTTCCCAGCAAGATTCTAACTTGTGCTGTGTGCATACCACAAGTTCTGTGATGTACGCCTGTCGCCGTCCAATTAAAGCCTCGGGGGAAACTTCTCTCTGAATATCTAACTTGTGGTTAACTTGTTACCTCTTCGGCTCTTCAAAAAAAACTAACTTGTGGTTTACCATTTTCCTTTTGAGCTGAACATTAGAACATACCTCTTGCGTTTGGCAGCTTAGATGGAGGTGGCTGACTGTAGATTCCATCAGAAGCCTTTGATAATAACCAAATTCTGAAGTTATGAATACCTTTCATGGAAAAATTATGGAGAATAGTCCTAGAAGAAACATGTGTGTATTTTGGTTTGAAATTGGCTTATAATATTTAAATGGTAAGGTTGTCATTGGTCTGAGAAAGTGTGATCAACTTCATTGACAGGGTGAGAAAAATGTCATATTGAGTGTGGTTATAGTGGTTCTCTGATATCAAAATGTAAAAAGCCCTTTTCATGCATTTGGACGATGTGTTTTGTCACAGAATCTGATTCTTCGTCCTCATAGCAGTATGTCACCCTTAACATCTTTGGTCAACATCGAACAAGGATAAATGTTCACTTAGTAAGCTATACTTTTCAGCATGATAAGGGCTATGATGTCAATGAGGAGATTCTACATGATGGATTTTTAGTTGACTGCTAAAATCTCTGAATATAAACAGATTTACTTGGCATCATAGCATCTTTGCTGATAGGTATGCAATAAGTATGGATACAGGGTGGCATATTTGCCGTTATACCTTTTCAGTCCGGAGCATGGAGATTTAATCATATTTCTGATATAAAATAAAGTTCTGGAAGCAATCTATTCTGTGGAGTGTGTGTGTGTGTTTTTGGGTTTGGTTAAAGGAAGGTCCTGATGAAGATTGACTCTCTGTTTTTATGAAGAAGATTTACTGTGTTTGTTAAGTGTTAACTGATGAAAGAAAAGAAGATTTACTGCTGTGTTTTTTTACTAGATACTATTATATCAGTGACATACATGTTATCTTAAGTGAGCAGAATATGCTCTCCACTTCCATTTCCTCTTTCTCTTGTCCTTAATTTAGACTACCCGCCCAGGGTGAAAAAAGAATAAGGAAAAGGTGTGGTTTCATGAAGCCACTCCGTCTTAAAAACACAGGATACATGTATCTAATTCATCTTGGACAGTGGACACTACTGTCTTTCAGAAACTCACATCCTTCTTAGGAGACAACAACCTATAGTGATGGTCCAGACTTGGGAGTTTGTGTGTAAACATTTCACTTTACTGTTTCTTGTTATATAAAGTTGTTATTCAGTCCTTGCATTGCAATTTAGTGCAAATCTTGGCTGCCGTTTGTTGTGTCTCTTGAATTAAAAGGGGGACATTTGCACACCATTACTTTATCAAAAAAAAAAAAAAAAAAGGGGGGGTGGGGGGGGGGGGGGGCATTTGCAGCCCCTTTATGTAATTATTCCATTATTCCCTTTTATGCGTTTTGGTTTATAATAAATGTATCGCATTATTGGTTGAAGCAAGTCAAGGGGTTGTTACTGATTGCTGCTAACGTTAGTCAATTGAGCAAATTGCCGCAAAAAAACCCATAAAGTTTGGAGTGTAAAGGGTCATTAACTTCACTATCATGCTGTAATTTATTCATCATAATAATATCATGCTTTGCTCAATTGACTAACGTTAGCAGCAATCAGTAACAACCCCTTGACTTGCTTCAACCAATAATGCGATACATTTATTATAAACCAAAACGCATAAAAGGGAATAATGGAATAATTACATAAAGGGGCTGCAAATGCCCCCCCCCCCCCCCCCCCCCCCCACCCCCCCCCTTTTTTTTTTTTTTTTTTTGATAAAGTAATGGTGTGCAAATGTCCCCCTTTTAATTCAAGAGACACAACAAACGGCAGCCAAGATTTGCACTAAATTGCAATGCAAGGACTGAATAACAACTTTATATAACAAGAAACAGTAAAGTGAAATGTTTACACACAAACTCCCAAGTCTGGACCATCACTATAGGTTGTTGTCTCCTAAGAAGGATGTGAGTTTCTGAAAGACAGTAGTGTCCACTGTCCAAGATGAATTAGATACATGTATCCTGTGTTTTTAAGACGGAGTGGCTTCATGAAACCACACATTTTCCTTATTCTTTTTTCACCCTTCACCCTGGGCGGGTAGTCTAAATTAAGGACAAGAGAAAGAGGAAATGGAAGTGGAGAGCATATTCTGCTCACTTAAGATAACATGTATGTCACTGATATAATAGTATCTAGTAAAAAAACACAGCAGTAAATCTTCTTTTCTTTCATCAGTTAACACTTAACAAACACAGTAAATCTTCTTCATAAAAACAGAGAGTCAATCTTCATCAGGACCTTCCTTTAACCAAACCCAAAAACACACACACACACACTCCACAGAATAGATTGCTTCCAGAACTTTATTTTATATCAGAAATATGATTAAATCTCCATGCTCCGGACTGAAAAGGTATAACGGCAAATATGCCACCCTGTATCCATACTTATTGCATACCTATCAGCAAAGATGCTATGATGCCAAGTAAATCTGTTTATATTCAGAGATTTTAGCAGTCAACTAAAAATCCATCATGTAGAATCTCCTCATTGACATCATAGCCCTTATCATGCTGAAAAGTATAGCTTACTAAGTGAACATTTATCCTTGTTCGATGTTGACCAAAGATGTTAAGGGTGACATACTGCTATGAGGACGAAGAATCAGATTCTGTGACAAAACACATCGTCCAAATGCATGAAAAGGGCTTTTTACATTTTGATATCAGAGAACCACTATAACCACACTCAATATGACATTTTTCTCACCCTGTCAATGAAGTTGATCACACTTTCTCAGACCAATGACAACCTTACCATTTAAATATTATAAGCCAATTTCAAACCAAAATACACACATGTTTCTTCTAGGACTATTCTCCATAATTTTTCCATGAAAGGTATTCATAACTTCAGAATTTGGTTATTATCAAAGGCTTCTGATGGAATCTACAGTCAGCCACCTCCATCTAAGCTGCCAAACGCAAGAGGTATGTTCTAATGTTCAGCTCAAAAGGAAAATGGTAAACCACAAGTTAGTTTTTTTTGAAGAGCCGAAGAGGTAACAAGTTAACCACAAGTTAGATATTCAGAGAGAAGTTTCCCCCGAGGCTTTAATTGGACGGCGACAGGCGTACATCACAGAACTTGTGGTATGCACACAGCACAAGTTAGAATCTTGCTGGGAAACATAATCTGATACTTAAGTGGAGAAGGGAAGAGGGGTGAGCCCACTACCCACCTAGTTTTGAGTTAATACACACCAGATTACGTGATTATTACTGGATGAAGGGAAAAGGATATTAGTGAGGCCTCCAGAACTTTGGTTCAATGAAAAAAATAGTACAACACAGTATCTATCGTTGGCAGAAGACGAGTTCGAATCCTGTGTGGCCCAAGGCTGGAATTGAAGTGGAGAATGGTGGATAATAGACCCGCCTCTCTACCATTCTCCACTTAAATACATTATTTTTTGTTTGTGTTGGGGTCCTAAACCTAAACGATAAATCACAAGCTGAGCTCTTACAACTAGACCAAAGCCCGGGTGTATTGCAAATCTTGAATATTCTTATTACCTAACCTTCACAAAGTTATAGTCCATCGATTAACGAACGAGCTAACAGTAATAAGAGTCTAGCCTCAAGTATTATTATGTTATGTCAATATACATAAACAAAAAAAGTACCTCTTTATCATCGGTGACCTTGAGAACTAATTTACCATCACAGTGTCTGTATTTCACCACATACCGTGTCTGTAACAACAACCATATATATCAATAAAATTAAATAACATGAATAATTTAATATAAAAGAGAAGATTTTGAATTACTTTGTGGGGATCCGCGCGATATAACTGAACGGATCTCTCCACAAACTCGTCCCACGCTGTTATATACACCATTCTACTGCCTAATCACCAAAGCGTCTCTCGCCAATTCCAGTTTTTTTTTTCCCTTCAGATTTTGCTGTTTGCTCACCGGAGGGGTTTTATATATTTTATGGTTGTTGGAAGACAAAAGGGACTTAATGGGCTGGGAATAAGCGGACCTGCCTGGTGTTGGTTTTAATATAAAATTTGTAGAAAAAGGACACTCGTTAGGGGTGGTTTGAACCTTTGGCCCTATTAAGAAATATCTTAAGTATCCTATCACAAGTATCCTATTAAGAAATATCTTAAGTATCCTATCACAAGAAATAAGTATCCTGGTCTCATTGTAATCCCTTGACATTATTACAGATCATGTTACTCAGGAGTCGGGGTAAAAATATGCTTCCTTTCAAGAAAAATGTTCTTTAACTTCAAGACATACTTCTTGCTTACAAGACCCACCACGACATACTTCTTGCTTGCAAGACTCACCCCAAGAATACTTTTAGTTGTGCGCACTTCTTTTTGTAGTAATTTGCTAATGTGCCATCAAGTCCATTCTAAGTGAATCATCAAGTCAATAATGAAAGCACAAAATACTAGGAACTAGGACATGAAATGTTTAATCATTCTTCCTTTTACTTCAAAGTCTTATCATCCTATTAAGTGTATATTGAAAAAAATGATAAGTGCGTAGAAAAGACTAACAAGGTGTTAGCCCATTAGATTACTTTCCAAAATCTCATATGTTTAATTAGAAAACATCAAATTGGATCTCACAATGACATGAACCTCCGGGATCATGGTCAAAAATGGCTATAGACCCCAACCTGGTCAACACTGACCAGTTAGTCGATACGACTAATTACATCGACCCTTATTAATTGATTAACACGACGGAAAACACATTCTTTCTTGTTATAGACATTCTCCAGGCAGAAAAGCTTCAAAAATGTTTTCCATGAAACAACTCTTTTCTTTTGTCAGATGCTTTGGAAACAGAACTCTTGCACAAGAGCTTTTCAGAAATATTAGTCTCAGACAAACTTAAGAGTCTCGATATTAGTCTCAGACAAACCAAAGACTCTTTGGTAGTGTGGAGACCTTAGACCTCCGGCCATCATGAAGCATTTAAAAGAGACCTAACTAAAACACATTTCCAGAAGAGAATTTTGGTAAGGCAAGGTCAAAAGTTCATTTCGAGTACATGAACTAGATGTGCATGTAAACTTCCTCCAGAGATCCTCTTAGCGAAGCATTGCCCTTTAACACCACATAACTTACCTGCAATAGGCCCACCTCACTGCCCCTATGTTGATGGCTAAAGCTAAGGACGCTTGCAAGCTTCGAGTGTTGCGAAGGTCTGGCTTGACCATGTACCGTATTAGTTCTCCTCAATGGACCTTTAAGTCAGTTACTTTCCTCTTATAGCTATGTCACGTGGAGAAGTTCCTAAAATTGATTTGCCAAGAAAACCATATATATTTTCATTTCTAATTACCTGGTAAGACAAATCTTTGCAACAAGTTGTATATTTTCATTTCTAATTACTAGGTAAGGTAAACCTTCCAAAATAAGTGCATAGAAATGATAGTGCATTAAACATCTACATGCAATCACATGGTTGTCACTAGCATGTAAGGTTAAAACCCAATATATATGATATATGGATAAAACTTAAGACCTCAAATCTTTCAGATGATCACCCCACTGATTTAGTTTGGTAAAAAAAACTTAAGTTGTTCAGCCACTGGGTCTTAATATTAGCACAAAATCCGTTCATCGTTATGCTTGTCCAATATCTCCCAGAGCTTTAAACTTGCTCATTCACTTGACCATAGTAGGCATCTTTCTTTCTCTCTAGATATCTAGTAAGTATAAGCAAGAATATCCATGTAAAACCCTATGTAGACCTCAATATGCACAGATAAATAGGTGCGGAAAAATGATGACTAAAGGTGATAAATGGGAACAAGATACAACACACCAAAATCAAATAGAGAAAATTTTGGCGGACCCTGGAGTCAACGTGGACTTAGTTAAGGATAGAACACAAGGTAAGTAAAGGATCCATCTCGACGATACCAAAGATGATGCTCCTAGTTGAACGAGGCGTTGAGGAAAGAACACACTGAAACTTGTTTTTCATAGTGTCAGTTCAAAGTATTTATGCTTTCTGGCGTGCTTGCACCTCTATCAGGTTTATGGTTTGTTCTTTCTTAATATCTTTTTCACGATTGGTGAATAAAGGAGGCAGCAGGAAGAGGTTATGGTGGTTCACTGGGTTCAACTCTATAGACATATATTCATTATAGGAACCTGACGCATCAGATAATTAGATATGCTAATTGACGCAGTGCTAGTCTGCTAGAGATAAGTTAATAAATATCTAGGCCTTCAGCTTCGCCTTCCAGTTCTTTAGGCATAATATTACTTTTCTTGTGCACCCATGAGTGTGGCTAGTGGTCAATGAAATGGGACGAAAATCATGAGGTCTCAAGTTCAATCCTACCGGAGGCAAAGATACTAGTGATTTCTTCTCATCTGGTTAAACCTTGGTGGGCAGAGCACGGGTGGGAGGTAACTGGTAATTGATGAACTAATCTAAGTGTCGACAATCTGACCCCGACACCACCGTCGTCAAAATAAATAAATAAATAAATTGCTCTGAAGAAAACTCATCATGGTCTTTCTGTCTACCTTCTCTCATCTCTTCTTTTATTTTTTGGAATACTATAATAATTTTTTTAAAATGCACCTCTTCACTTATAAGTGTTTTCTTCCCTCTACTTGGCATTTCATATAGCTTATAAGCTTGTTTCTCAACCAAGGGAAAATCATGAAAGTCCTAGGTCGTGTTTGGTAGGAAGGGAAATGTTTCACAAATGTTACCTGGAACATGTTTTCCACTAACTTATTTCCTAGAGTTTGGTTGGTCAGTTAGAAACATTTTCCAGAAAAATACATATTAAAATTAATAAAAGCATCAACAAATTGGAGATTGTTTTTATAATACTTGAGAAGTACAAGGGATTACTAGTAATGTCCAATTGTTAGTTGAAGCAAGTAATATTAAGTTATATGATTTTGAATAAGGTATGAAGTTAAAAGTTAAGACTTATGATAGTTGCAAGGGAAATGACTTCCATCGATAAGTGAGGGAAGTCATTTTCTTCTTTTTGATGGAAGATGTTTTCGTGGAAAATGACTTCATTCGGACCAAACACTAGAAAATGACCTCCTCATGGAAAACATTATTCGGGACGTTATTTTCATTCATACCAAACACACACATAGACTTAATAGGTCTGCATCAAACTTAACACTACCAACAATCCATCAGAAGACAAGTTTTTTTTTTTTTTTTGGTAAAAGCCCGTATATAATGATTAATGAGTATATAGAAGAAGTTGAAAACATTACAAAACGAAATGCTTTTGAACAGACCAAGACAAGTTGCCCTTCATTCAATCATCTTCAACCTGCCATTATATCCTTTTAAGATTCCAGAGAGCAACAAAGTGATTCCTAGATGGATGAATGTCAAATTTCTCACAGGTTTGGTCAGTAAAGGACCTCAATATATTATTGGTCCACCATGAATTTTCATTATTATTATTTTAATAAGACATCCATAAACTAACACTTGGAGACAAAAGTAGGAAAGAAATTATTATGATGAATAAATTACAGCATGATAGTGAAGTTAATGACCCTTTACACTCCAAACTTTATGGATTTTTTTGCGGCAATTTGCTCAATTGACTAACGTCTAGAACTTAAGACATGTAACATATAAAACGTCTAGAGCTCTGGCTAATAAGTAAAACTACAACTTAAGATATTTCTTAATAGGGCCAAAGGTTCAAACCACCCCTAACGAGTGTCCTTTTTCTACAAATTTTATATTAAAACCAACACCAGGCAGGTCCGCTTATTCCCAGCCCATTAAGTCCCTTTTGTCTTCCAACAACCATAAAATATATAAAACCCCTCCGGTGAGCAAACAGCAAAATCTGAAGGGAAAAAAAAAACTGGAATTGGCGAGAGACGCTTTGGTGATTAGGCAGTAGAATGGTGTATATAACAGCGTGGGACGAGTTTGTGGAGAGATCCGTTCAGTTATATCGCGCGGATCCCCACAAAGTAATTCAAAATCTTCTCTTTTATATTAAATTATTCATGTTATTTAATTTTATTGATATATATGGTTGTTGTTACAGACACGGTATGTGGTGAAATACAGACACTGTGATGGTAAATTAGTTCTCAAGGTCACCGATGATAAAGAGGTACTTTTTTTGTTTATGTATATTGACATAACATAATAATACTTGAGGCTAGACTCTTATTACTGTTAGCTCGTTCGTTAATCGATGGACTATAACTTTGTGAAGGTTAGGTAATAAGAATATTCAAGATTTGCAATACACCCGGGCTTTGGTCTAGTTGTAAGAGCTCAGCTTGTGATTTATCGTTTAGGTTTAGGACCCCAACACAAACAAAAAATAATGTATTTAAGTGGAGAATGGTAGAGAGGCGGGTCTATTATCCACCATTCTCCACTTCAATTCCAGCCTTGGGCCACACAGGATTCGAACTCGTCTTCTGCCAACGATAGATACTGTGTTGTACTATTTTTTTCATTGAACCAAAGTTCTGGAGGCCTCACTAATATCCTTTTCCCTTCATCCAGTAATAATCACGTAATCTGGTGTGTATTAACTCAAAACTAGGTGGGTAGTGGGCTCACCCCTCTTCCCTTCTCCACTTAAGTATCAGATTATGTTTCCCAGCAAGATTCTAACTTGTGCTGTGTGCATACCACAAGTTCTGTGATGTACGCCTGTCGCCGTCCAATTAAAGCCTCGGGGGAAACTTCTCTCTGAATATCTAACTTGTGGTTAACTTGTTACCTCTTCGGCTCTTCAAAAAAAACTAACTTGTGGTTTACCATTTTCCTTTTGAGCTGAACATTAGAACATACCTCTTGCGTTTGGCAGCTTAGATGGAGGTGGCTGACTGTAGATTCCATCAGAAGCCTTTGATAATAACCAAATTCTGAAGTTATGAATACCTTTCATGGAAAAATTATGGAGAATAGTCCTAGAAGAAACATGTGTGTATTTTGGTTTGAAATTGGCTTATAATATTTAAATGGTAAGGTTGTCATTGGTCTGAGAAAGTGTGATCAACTTCATTGACAGGGTGAGAAAAATGTCATATTGAGTGTGGTTATAGTGGTTCTCTGATATCAAAATGTAAAAAGCCCTTTTCATGCATTTGGACGATGTGTTTTGTCACAGAATCTGATTCTTCGTCCTCATAGCAGTATGTCACCCTTAACATCTTTGGTCAACATCGAACAAGGATAAATGTTCACTTAGTAAGCTATACTTTTCAGCATGATAAGGGCTATGATGTCAATGAGGAGATTCTACATGATGGATTTTTAGTTGACTGCTAAAATCTCTGAATATAAACAGATTTACTTGGCATCATAGCATCTTTGCTGATAGGTATGCAATAAGTATGGATACAGGGTGGCATATTTGCCGTTATACCTTTTCAGTCCGGAGCATGGAGATTTAATCATATTTCTGATATAAAATAAAGTTCTGGAAGCAATCTATTCTGTGGAGTGTGTGTGTGTGTGTTTTTGGGTTTGGTTAAAGGAAGGTCCTGATGAAGATTGACTCTCTGTTTTTATGAAGAAGATTTACTGTGTTTGTTAAGTGTTAACTGATGAAAGAAAAGAAGATTTACTGCTGTGTTTTTTTACTAGATACTATTATATCAGTGACATACATGTTATCTTAAGTGAGCAGAATATGCTCTCCACTTCCATTTCCTCTTTCTCTTGTCCTTAATTTAGACTACCCGCCCAGGGTGAAAAAAGAATAAGGAAAAGGTGTGGTTTCATGAAGCCACTCCGTCTTAAAAACACAGGATACATGTATCTAATTCATCTTGGACAGTGGACACTACTGTCTTTCAGAAACTCACATCCTTCTTAGGAGACAACAACCTATAGTGATGGTCCAGACTTGGGAGTTTGTGTGTAAACATTTCACTTTACTGTTTCTTGTTATATAAAGTTGTTATTCAGTCCTTGCATTGCAATTTAGTGCAAATCTTGGCTGCCGTTTGTTGTGTCTCTTGAATTAAAAGGGGGACATTTGCACACCATTACTTTATCAAAAAAAAAAAAAAAAAAGGGGGGGTGGGGGGGGGGGGGCATTTGCAGCCCCTTTATGTAATTATTCCATTATTCCCTTTTATGCGTTTTGGTTTATAATAAATGTATCGCATTATTGGTTGAAGCAAGTCAAGGGGTTGTTACTGATTGCTGCTAAATAATGGAATAATTACATAAAGGGGCTGCAAATGCCCCCCCCCCCCCCCCCCCACCCCCCCTTTTTTTTTTTTTTTTTTGATAAAGTAATGGTGTGCAAATGTCCCCCTTTTAATTCAAGAGACACAACAAACGGCAGCCAAGATTTGCACTAAATTGCAATGCAAGGACTGAATAACAACTTTATATAACAAGAAACAGTAAAGTGAAATGTTTACACACAAACTCCCAAGTCTGGACCATCACTATAGGTTGTTGTCTCCTAAGAAGGATGTGAGTTTCTGAAAGACAGTAGTGTCCACTGTCCAAGATGAATTAGATACATGTATCCTGTGTTTTTAAGACGGAGTGGCTTCATGAAACCACACCTTTTCCTTATTCTTTTTTCACCCTGGGCGGGTAGTCTAAATTAAGGACAAGAGAAAGAGGAAATGGAAGTGGAGAGCATATTCTGCTCACTTAAGATAACATGTATGTCACTGATATAATAGTATCTAGTAAAAAAACACAGCAGTAAATCTTCTTTTCTTTCATCAGTTAACACTTAACAAACACAGTAAATCTTCTTCATAAAAACAGAGAGTCAATCTTCATCAGGACCTTCCTTTAACCAAACCCAAAAACACACACACACACACTCCACAGAATAGATTGCTTCCAGAACTTTATTTTATATCAGAAATATGATTAAATCTCCATGCTCCGGACTGAAAAGGTATAACGGCAAATATGCCACCCTGTATCCATACTTATTGCATACCTATCAGCAAAGATGCTATGATGCCAAGTAAATCTGTTTATATTCAGAGATTTTAGCAGTCAACTAAAAATCCATCATGTAGAATCTCCTCATTGACATCATAGCCCTTATCATGCTGAAAAGTATAGCTTACTAAGTGAACATTTATCCTTGTTCGATGTTGACCAAAGATGTTAAGGGTGACATACTGCTATGAGGACGAAGAATCAGATTCTGTGACAAAACACATCGTCCAAATGCATGAAAAGGGCTTTTTACATTTTGATATCAGAGAACCACTATAACCACACTCAATATGACATTTTTCTCACCCTGTCAATGAAGTTGATCACACTTTCTCAGACCAATGACAACCTTACCATTTAAATATTATAAGCCAATTTCAAACCAAAATACACACATGTTTCTTCTAGGACTATTCTCCATAATTTTTCCATGAAAGGTATTCATAACTTCAGAATTTGGTTATTATCAAAGGCTTCTGATGGAATCTACAGTCAGCCACCTCCATCTAAGCTGCCAAACGCAAGAGGTATGTTCTAATGTTCAGCTCAAAAGGAAAATGGTAAACCACAAGTTAGTTTTTTTTGAAGAGCCGAAGAGGTAACAAGTTAACCACAAGTTAGATATTCAGAGAGAAGTTTCCCCCGAGGCTTTAATTGGACGGCGACAGGCGTACATCACAGAACTTGTGGTATGCACACAGCACAAGTTAGAATCTTGCTGGGAAACATAATCTGATACTTAAGTGGAGAAGGGAAGAGGGGTGAGCCCACTACCCACCTAGTTTTGAGTTAATACACACCAGATTACGTGATTATTACTGGATGAAGGGAAAAGGATATTAGTGAGGCCTCCAGAACTTTGGTTCAATGAAAAAAATAGTACAACACAGTATCTATCGTTGGCAGAAGACGAGTTCGAATCCTGTGTGGCCCAAGGCTGGAATTGAAGTGGAGAATGGTGGATAATAGACCCGCCTCTCTACCATTCTCCACTTAAATACATTATTTTTTGTTTGTGTTGGGGTCCTAAACCTAAACGATAAATCACAAGCTGAGCTCTTACAACTAGACCAAAGCCCGGGTGTATTGCAAATCTTGAATATTCTTATTACCTAACCTTCACAAAGTTATAGTCCATCGATTAACGAACGAGCTAACAGTAATAAGAGTCTAGCCTCAAGTATTATTATGTTATGTCAATATACATAAACAAAAAAAGTACCTCTTTATCATCGGTGACCTTGAGAACTAATTTACCATCACAGTGTCTGTATTTCACCACATACCGTGTCTGTAACAACAACCATATATATCAATAAAATTAAATAACATGAATAATTTAATATAAAAGAGAAGATTTTGAATTACTTTGTGGGGATCCGCGCGATATAACTGAACGGATCTCTCCACAAACTCGTCCCACGCTGTTATATACACCATTCTACTGCCTAATCACCAAAGCGTCTCTCGCCAATTCCAGTTTTTTTTTTCCCTTCAGATTTTGCTGTTTGCTCACCGGAGGGGTTTTATATATTTTATGGTTGTTGGAAGACAAAAGGGACTTAATGGGCTGGGAATAAGCGGACCTGCCTGGTGTTGGTTTTAATATAAAATTTGTAGAAAAAGGACACTCGTTAGGGGTGGTTTGAACCTTTGGCCCTATTAAGAAATATCTTAAGTTGTAGTTTTACTTATTAGCCAGAGCTCTAGACGTTTTATATGTTACATGTCTTAAGTTCTAGACGTTTCATATGTTACATACAGTGTTGATAGTAGAATGTACAACCTTCACGTTTGAAGTTCAGATGCCGAACTTGAAAACTCAAGAATCTATATCTATATATATATATTAAAAGGTATGTAGTAGCCAATAATAAATAGTCAAGTGGCAAAATAGTAGGAAGCCACTTGGAAATTTTAGGTAAATTAGTTGGTTTTTATTTAGGTGTAGTTAAAATGTAATTGGTAGATTAAAAATTTGAAATGTTTTTAGTTTTTAAATTTAAATAAAAACATTGAGAAAAAAATGGTGTTGTTTTCTTTTTTTCGGATGACCGGGTTTTGAAGTGTTTTATCATTATCGTGACGGTATTTCTACAGGGAAAAATTAGATTAAAATTAGATTAGATTATTATTTGCCCAAAAGAATCTATATCTATTATCCATCTATCTATCTATTATCTATTATATATTAAAGGAAAAAAAGTTTAACATCACATTAAGCCAAGTGGCAAGCAAACAAAAAGCCACTTGACAATTTTAGGATAATATACTTATTTTTAGTTAATTTGTTATTTTTCCTAATTTGAATGGAGAAGTTAGTTGGAATTTGAATTTAAAAATAAATCTATATATTTCTTCAAAGTAGAACAATCACGCCGAAATAGGTTTTTGCACTGGTTTGGAGTCCTATACAAAGTCTGTTACTCTTTTAACATAAAAATAAATAGATAAAACACTTTTACCACAACTTGACAGTTTTTAAACTGCTTCTAAAAAAAAGACAAAATGTAATTACAAATTTTAAAACCGTTCCTTTGCACTCAAAACAAACCATACGGCATCTCTCCAGAATGCATCCATGGTTGAGGCCTTTTAAAAGAATCTCTTATCTCTACGTGATTTTAGCCTACTGGTGGTGGACGAGTCCTTACGAATAACACAAGGTCCTCATTCAAGAAAGAAGAAAATAGTAGAATGAATTTCAACACAAATTCAAGTGGGTATATTAATAGAAAACGTGAGAATGATTTCAAGATTATGGATGGTAGAAAAATCTGCAATTGGGATTTTGCTCATCCGCATCGCTGTTTGTACTTCCTTTAACCCTTTTACTTTTTATTGCTTATTATGTACTTAGAATATTAGAAACTAAGCCATTAATTAGTCTTTGATTTCTATTTTATTGGATTTACAACAATGACCGTCATCTACTAATGCATTCGACGGTGTAGTACTAATGGGAAGAAAAAGGTTAACACTGATGAGTTACTAATTCATACATAAGGATAAAGTTTTAGTAGGAAAATATAGAAAACGTATATATGTAATTTTTTGTCACTTGAATTGACACATTAGTGGTTGAATGTTACGGATTAGGAAGCAGTATATATATTGTCATGACCTTTTTAGGCAAAATAATAATAATAATAATAATAATAATAATAATAATAATAATATGATGATGGTGAAGTGAGCTAGGCGGTTACAATTTAAAGAATTGAGAAAAGTTTACCGTAGTACTTAATACAAGAAAAAAAATATTTTTGTGCATATTTGTGCTTTGTATTTATGTGTGAACAAACAAAACCTTCTGCAATTAACCAAACCCAAAACACACACACACACACACACTCCACAGAATAGATTGCTTCCAGAACTTTATTTTATATCAGAACTATGATTAAATCTCCAAGCTCCGGACTGAAAAGGTATAATGGCAAATATGCCACCCTGTATCCATACTTATTGCATACCTATCAGCAAAGATGCTATGATGCCAAGTAAATCTGTTTATATTCAGAGATTTTAGCAGTCAACTAAAAATCCATCATGTAGAATCTCCTCGTTGACATCATATAGCCCTTATCATGCTGAAAAGTATAGCTTACTAAGTGAACATTTATCCTTGTTCGATGTTGACCAAAGATGTTAAGGGTGACATACTGCTATGAGGACGAAGAATCAGATTCTGTGACAAACACATTGTCCAAATGCATGAAAAGGGCTTTTTACATTTTGATATCAGAGAACCACTATAACCACACTCAATATGACATTTTTCTCACCCTGTCAAAGAAGCTGATCACACTTTCTCAGACCAATGACAATCTTACCATTAAAATATTATAAGCCAATTTCAAACCAAAATACACACATGTTTCTTCTAGGACTATTCTCCATAATTTTTCCATGAAAGGTATTCATAACTTCAGAATTTGGTTATCATCAAAGGCTTCTGATGGAATCTACAGTCAGCCACCTCCATCTAAGCTGCCAAACGCAAGGTATGTTCTAATGTTCAGCTCAAAAGGAAAATGGTAAACCACAAGTTAGTTTTTTTTTTTTTGAAGAGCCGAAGAGGTAACAAGTTAACCACAAGTTAGATATTCAGAGAGAAGTTTCCCCCGAGGCTTTAATTGAACGGCGAAAGGCGTACATCACAGAACTTGTGGTATGCACACATCACAAGTTAGAATCTTACTGGGAAACATAATCTGATACTTAAGTGGAGAAGGGAAGAGGGGCGAGCCCACTACCCACCTAATTTTGAGTAAATACACACCCGATTACGTGATTATCTTATAAAGAAAGAAAGAGAAAAGCTGAAAACTGGATGAAGGCAAAAGGATATTAGTGAGGCCTCCAGAACTTTGGTTCAATGAAAAAGATAGTACAACACAGAATCTATCGTTGGCACAAGATGTGTGACCCAAGGCTGGAATTGAAGTGGAGAATGGTGGATAATAGACCCGCCTCTCTACCCTTCTCCACTTAAATACATTGTTTTTTGTTTGTGTTGGGGTCCTAAACCTAAACGATATGCTCTTACAACTAGGCCAAAGCCCGGGCGTATTGCAAATCTTGAATACTCTTATTAGCTAACCTTCACTATGTTATATTCCATCATGAGCTAACAGTTTCGGGGTGCAGTAATAAGAGCCTAGCCGCAAGTATTATTATGTTATGTCAATATACATAAATAAAAAAAGTACCTCTTTATCATCCATTATTTATCCCATAACAAAATAATGGGACCTTTGAACAAGTTAGTTCAAGGTCCCATTATTTTGTTATGGGACTGAAGCTTTATACAAAGTCCTATAACAAAATGCTGGGGCTTTGAACAAATATTGGGGGAAGCTTCAAACTAGCCCCAGTATTTGAACAAAACTTGTTCAAAGCCCCAATATTTATACTGGGATCTGTCCAGAGGTGGCTATTTCTCGGCGAATTTGTTTTTGACGGCTACAAATCAAGTAGCGCGCCAAACAGGCCCCTACACGAAATTTTTACGTGCACTTCGACCGAAACAGGCCCCGCTTATTCCCAGCCCATTAAGTCCCTTTTGTCTTCCAACAATAAAGACTTTTGAAACACCATAAAATATATATATACATATATATATAACTCCTCCGAGAGCAAACAACAAAATCTGAAGGAAAAAAAAAAACTCGAATTGGCGAGAGACGCTTTGGTGATTAGGCAGTAGAATGGTGTATATAACAGCGTGGGACGAGTGTGTGGAGAGATCCGTTCAGTTATATCGCGCCGATCCCCACAAAGTAATTCAAAATCTTCTCTTTTATTAAATTATTCATGTATTTAATTTAGTAATTGATATATATGGTTGTTATTACAGACATGTTATGTGGTCAAATACAGACACTGTGATGGTAAATTAGTTCTCAAAGTAATTCAAAATCTTCTCTTTTTTTTTTTTTTTTTGAAGAGTCGAAGAGTAACAAGTTAACCACAAGTTAGATAATCAGAGAGAAGTTGCCCCCGAGGCTTTAATTGAACAGCGAAAGGCGTACATCACAGAACTTGTGGTATGCACACAGCACAAGTTAGAATCTTGCTGGGAAACATAATCTGATAGGGAAGAGGGGCGAGCCCACTACCCACCTAGTTTTGAGTTAATACACACCAGAATACATGATTATCTTATAAAGAAAGAAAGAGAAAAGATGAAAACTGGATGAAGGGAAAAGGATATTAGTGAGGCCTCCAAAACTTTGGTTCAATTAAAAAGACAGTACAACAGAGAATCTATCGTTGGCACAAGACGAGTTCGAATCCTGTGTGACCCAAGGCTGGTATTGAAGTGGAGAATGATGGATAATAGACCCCATCTCTACCCTTCTCCACTTAAATACATTGTTGTTTGTTTGTGTTGGGGTCCTAAACCTAAACATAAATCACAAACTGAGCTCTTACAACTAGACCAAAGCCAGGGCGTATTGCAAATCTTGAATACTCTTATAACCTAACCTTCACTAAGTTATATTCCATCGATTAACAAAGGAGCTAACAGTTTCGGGGTGCAGTAATAAGAGCCTAGCCTCAATTATGTTATGTCAATATACATAAATTAAAAAGGTACCTCTTTATCATCGGTGACCTTGAGAACTAATTTACCGTCACAGTGTCTGTATTTCATCACATACCTTGTCTGTAACAACAACCGTATATATCAATTAAATTAAATAACATGAAGAATATAATATAAGTAACAAAAGAGAAGATTTTTAATTACTTTGTGAGGATCAGCGCGATATAACTGAACAGATCTCTCCACAAACTCATCCCACGCCGTTATATACACCATTCTTTCTTTTTCTCTCTCTGTGTGATCTACTGCTGCTGGGTTTTTCAATTTTTGCTTTGCTGCTCAGGCCGAAGGGGTTTTATTTATTTATTTGGTACTATTTTACAAGTCTTTTCATTGGAACATAAAGGGACTGGGGATACCAATCGGCCCCATTCCTGATCGCCCGGTCCATAATTTTACGGCACTACTACTATTTATATTTTTTCCCCATTTAACGATTTTGTGTGAAAATCTAATTGTCAAATTTTTCTGCAGGATCAATACTTCATCATAAAGTTTAATTGTTCATTTATTATTTTTAATTGAAAATATATTTGCTTGTAAGTTTAAATATGACCCATATGTAGCTGGTTCGGTAAAACTTATAAACCAACTAATTTTCTATGGTCATGAAAAATTTGTTAAAAGATGTGCATAATTTTATACGCAAGACAAAAATTAAATTGTTTTGATATTTCTTTTAATTTATTTTACCATGTAGTCACATAATACTCCATCCGTTCCATAATGGATGACATGTTTTGAATTTCGAGAGTCAAATGAGTTTATTTTTGACCGTAATAATTTCATATATCTTTTAAATATTTTGAATTATTAATTATTGTGACTTATAGTACTTTTTATGTAGTTTTTAAATATATGAATATCATTTCAAAAAATTTAAAGATTATATATTCAAATTCACGGTTAAAATGAACTCGTTTGACTCTCGAAATCCGAAACATGTCATCCTTTTTTTAACAGAGGGAATACAAGTTAGGGGTGTCAATAGTCATTCCAAAACGAAGCGTACCAAATCATTTATTCAATCATTTCTAGTAAAATCGCAGGTTTTGGTCTCCCTGGCTGCATGTAAAATAGGTAAAAATTTCGCTCAGTTGCCAATTTTGCCACTAGTCTTTGCTTTGAGGCCACTTTTTTTTATTGGTTTTGTATGAGATGCCACTTTTTGGAACTTCAATCCTTGTGGGTTGAACTTCATACCACAAGGGTTGAAGTTCAACTTCAGCCCACAAGGGTTGAAATTTACGCATCTATGCCTTTACCTTTTTACCTTGCGGAGAACTTATAATATAATTTACCTTTTTATCTTATTGAAAAACTTTGCAAACAATACTTGAGGTTGTTCATGCATAAGCCAAATTCTTGTTGTAAGGTATAAAATGACAAAAAATGCAGCAATCACCTAACCTGCAAATCATTCAGTGACTAGAAGTAAATAAGGTAAAGATTCTATTTATTTTATTAAATAAATTCATCTATTGATACATCTTGCTTAAACATCTACAGATCAAAATCATATTATTCACTTCTTATCCATATATCCCGAAGGAGTTGATATCTAACAGCATGTCCATGTCCATTTCCACTAGCTTTTGATATCCTACTGGGTTTTGCAAAAGGTGAAACTTCAATGCCCTCAGAGATGATAAAGTTCATATCCAGTTGGTCGAGCTCATCATCGCTTGTGTATGACTTCTTGAGCACTGAAGATCTGCTTCGTCTCAGCTTGGAATGGCCACTAACGTCACCTAATAAACCATCAATTGCAGCTGATGAAGGTGGCTTATAAGCTACAACAGCTGCTGTGCATGGGTAGCTCATGACAGAATCTTCCTCAGCCTCAAAAGGATCCTAACCAGAAAGAATACTCGGTTCATTGTAATAATAGAATGCTAAGCTCGTCAGCTTTACTCCAGCCTTTAATTGGACAACTTATTTCAAAATCTACTTTAAAAAATGAACAAAGACACTCTAAAGGATGAGCTTAACTCTAGCATTGCAAAATGAAGAAAGTCAAAGAGATGAGGTTACCTCTGAATTAAGAGCTTCAAGTACAACTTCAGGTATTGGATCAGGGAAAAACTCATCCGGGACAAAAACATTAAGAACTCTTCTAATTATAATCGGACCAAATGTGGGACAGACCTGAATAGTAATATGACAAGTACCACCACAAATGAGGGGAAAGAAAAACACTAACTCTCGGAATGCAGAAATGGATAAACATGATGCTCTCAAGAGAACGAACCTCTTTTCTTATTGTCCTGCTTAACAGCATATCCTTTGGAAGCATCATAAGATCACTCAGTGCGTCAAGGAGATAGAAGGACTTGGAAGAGGTATCGTATTCTTCACTCCCATCATCGTCATTATCTGCTCTATTTTCATAATCTACTGAGTTGCCATCCCCGGTGCCAAGAAGTTCTGTGAGCCATCTAGACCAATTCCCAATCTGCAATCCATGTGACAAAAACATCAATATATCTCACATGTTCATTAAAATGTACCTAAAAGAAAGATAGGATGGTGTAAAAAATGGTAAAAGATTGAGGAAAGAAAAGTAAAGAAGAGTGACGGGTTGGCAGAATGAATATAAGTGAATAATTAGTCTACCAGATGATCTGCTATGAACAAAGGAGTTTTTTGTTGAGGTAGTAAGGGAGAGAAGTGACAAAGGGAAATATTCGTGCTATTATGCATCAAGATAAGGAGTAGACTTACAATCAGATCTACATTTTAAACTTTTAACTGGAAAAGTTCACCCATGATGCTCACCGCGTTTTTCAGTTGGGCACCTGCCCCAAAGCTAGCTTTTCCAGGTGGAATTGGAAGCACCTCAGCATCACTGATGGGATCTGATATAGGATCTGAAGGCATCTCATCAGCAGACTTTCGAAGGATAGAATTGAACATAGCTACATCCAATCTAGCCACACATTGTTCCATTATCTGGTTTCCAAGAACATTTATTAGCAGCAAGATGGACAAAAATCTCGATCATCGGAGTTTGATTCATATCAAACCCATCCAAAGAAAAGATAGTATGCTGGAAAAAAAAACTTGGAAATGCAGGAGATTTTGGTTCTACAATATAAGCAAAAGTACTTTTTCCCAGTACAAAGAATGCCCCTAGCGGAAGGAAGTTTCTTTGACAGTCTTTCTCCCCATATTAATTAGTATAAGAAACTAACTGCTATTAAATTAGGCAAATTTTCCCGAGAAGTGGTACAAAGAATGGTAACTACATGTTTATGATTCCAAAAAACTGGAGCATGTACAATATGGAATGAAAGATGGGCCAGCTCAATACCAATTTAGAGAGCAAATGCAAACAGCCACACTCATGTCCTCCAGCTCGAACAGGGCAAATCCTTTCATAGGCATCTTTGAAGGCCTTCTTCCAATAATCCAAAGAAAAATTTCCATGCTCGTCAGCGCCTGAACCAGAAGTCCTATTACCGATACCAGATTGCATATGTGGGATGAGAGTCTGAAGAAACAAACAAATGAACAGAACAGGGTTGAATTAATGGATGGTTAATGATTCTTCAGGTTCAAAATTCAATAAATGACATTTTTGTGATTTCATTTTCTGCAACTGTGATTGTGGGAGGTTGGAGAGAGAGAGACCTGCCACCAAATGGATTCAATGATGCGGCAGAATATCCAGGCCTCTGTTTTCTCAAGTGCTCTTATAAATGTAACAGGGTCCTCCCAATTGCCTAAATTCTCACAAACATCACCATTGCTGGAGTAAGACTCCCACTTGAGTGGAGAAAATTTCCTCTGGTCCTTGAGAGCAGCTTTTCCAGGCATAGTTTCAGAAGAAAGAGGTAACTGCTGCTGCCCATAGAATTTAGTTACACTTGCTCTCAGCACCACTGAATTTGATAGCCAGAAGGTTAACCTGTGCTCAGACAAAATAAGTGATATGTATGAGGAAAAACGAAAATAACTGTCTTGTGCATGCAGCTTAACATATTTGCTTTGATGAGATCAGTACTTAGAGATTCATTGGATTTAGATCTCATAGATAAGGAACCACGGGTCATTATTTCTGGAGACTATTATATATAAGAATTTCAGATAGCAGCTATATGGTAGCTACCTAGGTTTTCATATCAAATCCTTTAGAAACCGTACACTTCGGTTGCCTAGGAAAGCCAACTAATAAATAAAATGACTCTACAGGCACCTAGGCAGCATTGCATGTGGAGATAGAAACTCCAACTGCTCGCTGAACTCACATAATAAATCAGAAGATGATAACTGAAAAATACCTAGCAACATCATTTCCACATGCCTTTGCAACCGAATAAATTCCAGATATAGCACTTTTAGCAGCATTTCCCCTTTTCAATACCGAGTTTTCTTTACAGGCATGTAGATAGAACCTAGACAAGCGTCTTGCCGGAGCATGAACCTTATTTGTGGAACATCCATGCTCTGCAACAACTGAGTAAAGGCCAACTTCAATAGCAGCAGCTTCTCTGAGTTCTCGTTCAAGCATCTTTACTCGTTCCTCCAACTTATGGATTTTGCTCTCCAAAAGAATGTTTGTTGTGTCCCTTGGATACACATTTTGATCTTTTCTCTCATTCCTTGGAAAACCTCTGGCACCTTTCTGAGTGTCTTGAACTAGAAGCTGATTACTCGCAACAGATCCATTATGCCTATTTGACTCTGGTGATTTCCTGACTGACATTACATGGTTTAATATCTCGTTATGGGGGGTACTGCTCTTTGCTTCAGAACTGCCCCTGTAAGCAGAAATTGCATCAGCTTCCTTCAAGTTATGTTTTATAGTATCCTCCTCTGGGAAGCAACTGCTTGACTCATCCTTTATGCATTGCCCTTCATCTTCAGAAATTTCTTTTACTTGTCCATTCTCCTGGTGTTTCTCTCCATCATGTAGACCCCATTCTTGTCTATTTTCCTGATGATCCTCACTGTTTTCACCTTCAATAGAACCATTGTGGGTAACAACAGCTCTTGTAGCATCATGCAGCCCATTTACTAATGGAGTTGAAGTGTTCTCTTCAATCTCGCAATTGGAGAAATTACTAACCATGTTCACAAAGTTACCACTTTCATTTGTGATGTGTGGAATCACACAGGCTATTTCAGCTAGATGAGCATCGAGCCAGTCTTCCTCAGAGCTCTCCGCACTGGATATTTCACTACTACATTCACCATTGGCTGCAGTTTGTTCCACAACCTGTACTTGTTTGTCCTGTTTGATTATCATGCAGGCACCCTGGGTGTCCCCAGTTGTATCACTCACATTTGATGTTGAATACTGAATGCTACTGCAACCACCAATTTTCCTTGAGATCTCAGAAGACAATTCAGCTGAGGAGTGCGATAAACTTCCTTTCAAACTAGGTAGAAATTTTGTCTGTGTCTTCTCGTCCATATTTGCAAACCTTTTCTCATTATTTAGGGCATTTTCATCTTTATCTTGTCCAGGACTACTTTGTACCCCCTCAGATCTATCCTGCAATTTTATGCCAGCAGGCTATCAAACTACTTGAGTTTTTCATAGCATTAGAAAAGCAATATATTACAACCACCAATCATGTTGTAATGACACAAACTTGTAAAAAGCTAACTTTAAAAAGCATGCCATGGCAGTAGACATTGCCTCTTCTATTCACAGTATGTACTGAATGCAAAATTGCTGCAAAAGGTCCTGTGTCATGGATTTTGGAAGTAACAGAAAGGAAGAATCCTATCCAGATAAGAAGTGATTCCACAGCAGACAACATTGATAGAAAAGTAAGCATTATACTATCCAGTACAGACTGAAAACAAGCAATATACCTCTCCTTGAAGAGGTGAACCATAGTTTGATCCGTTGGCTGAAGAAGAAACAGGCAATGATAAGTGCGATGAAGTATCCTCATCAGTGTATGAGGCAAACTCAGCTTCCTCTGCATATTCTTCACTCAGTAATCTTGAAAGAGAACCATTTCGGTCCATTGATGCTTCTCTTTTTAAGCTGTCCCTCAAGGATGGCCTCGTGCGACTCCTCTCAACTAGCTGAATTTTCAGGAAGAGAAGGGGCTGTGCGGTGTTCCTGTAGGTTCGCTTGCAGTTAATGGGAGGACATATGCTCAAACTCTCTCTAACAACACCATATTCTGCAAAGTCGAGGATAGCAGTTCCTAAAAGTTGACCTTTCACAGTTTTGTCACGACGGGGTTCATACAAGTGGAATTCAATGCAATTCTTTTGGAAAGTGTATCCATCTCCATCTTTAACCGAAGTTTCCCTCAGTAGCGTCACAGGAAGTCTAAAATACTCATTGAATTCAATTCTTCCATCACCAATACCAGAACCATCTTCAAATGATGGCACAACTTGATTAGTGGATCCAGAGTGCTTATCTCCATGTTCCCATTCAATTAAAACAGCACGAGGTGTTCTCAATGAATGTGAGGGTGGCCAAGGTTTAATCTCCTTAATATGGATTAGATAATCAACTTGAACCGATGGGCCGTTCCTAGTTCTGCCCTTCAGTCCTAAAACCATGATTTAAAAAACACAGTTACAGAATGGTCTTCAACCGGACGATATGAGCCTGCACAAAAATGAGTAGCAATCACTTCAAGCTACTTTGGGAGCAACAATAAATGCCTGTCTTACATGTATATTGCAATATAACAAAAGCAGCATTCTCAATTTAGTATAACTTCAAGAATTTAATGACTTCACATGCTTAGAAACTCAAGTTACTCGTTAAGAGCCCTTATGCTTGCACATTCTTGAACACATTAAGCACACAAGAACTCAGAAAAGAAGAAAAAAAAAGTTGTAAAATAAGAAAATGAATCTAAGGCAAGAAGAGCAAACAAATGAGAGTAACCCCACATAATATTAAGCCAAAAAGATTAAGCAGCTACATCACAAGCTCACAAAAGTTGGTAATATCAAGATTTTAACCAAAGGAAAAAGAGAAACTTCAAGACTTACATAGAACACTAGAGATGAAACTCAAAGGAATGTGGGCAAGACTGTACATTTACAAAGCAAAAAGGATTACTCATTCATTAGTGAGAGAGACAACATGATAGGAAGAACAAAAAAAAAACAGGTGGGGTGTTTGAGTAGTTTGAGGCTTGTGACTTGTTAAGTGACAAGTGCAGAGTGAGCTGAGAAAAGAATGTCTTTTTCCATATTGAATAAAGGGATCAGTTTATTCAATAATAAAAGAAATGGAGAAAAACCCAAAGGTCGAGGGGAGGGGGTTAGGTGGGTGTCGTGTACTTGACTACTTTTACTCTTTTGGGTTTAACCATTAATGGCTTTCTCCATTTGTCCTAAACTAGAAGTTGTACTCGCAACTACATTCTTCAAATCTTAACAAACACTATGGGAAGTGCACTTTGGTTCACGTGCTAGCTACTCACATATGATTTGTTTTGTTCATGCCATAAATTATGAATAGTTTGCTATGCCGTGATTAGTGAATGTTTGCAAATACTGTATAATCCACTCAAAATTATTTAACTCCCAAAATGATGACAACATTATCACTTAACCATTAAGCAACCATTGACAACACCACACTCATATTACTTTTGTTATTTCAAGTGTTTGATGATTTGGTCGATTTACAAGTCTGTCGCTTGCTTGAAAAATAGAGAGTACACTTCATGAATACCACTGTCTCACAGTCATCATAAAATAGAATAGAAATAATAAAAAGATAGCCTTTCAACCATAGATAAAAAATGAAAAGCATTTCATTTTGAATACAACTTGTAAATTACATCCTTTAAGGCGACAGCATTGTGAGGTTCAACCTCAAAGGGAACATGTCAGGCAGACACTGTAACCAAGGAAACTGTTAAAGTTACATTAATACAAAATGCAAAAAGTAGCTGCTGAAGATGCTAAAACAAAACCATGAATGAGATATGGAGATGCAGCAAAATTCTGATTTGTTCTTAATCAGCCAGGACCGACTTTGGGGATGTCATAGTGCTCGCTCATGTTCGCCAAGTACTGATTGAAATCTTCTATACGGTCACGATGTGACTTATTAGCAGTCTTGGCCATCTTATGCTTGTCAATCTGCTCTCTTTGTTCTATGTATCGCCTCTCTGCAGGGGTTAGATTATCATCCCAGCGACCGGCATTTCCTTCACCAGTAGTTATAGTGACATCTGTATTCTCTTCCTTGGTGGGATCATCTACAGATACATTACCACCATCTGCATTCGGTCAGAAACATTTAGTGAAGTGAGTAGACAAGATACACCTATGATCTCTCAGAAGCATACAAAATGAAATGGTTTTATTCTTTTATCAGTCAGTTACTCACCCCATATTGTTTGGAAACAATGAGAACGAGATCTAGCCGTTAAATGAAGTTCAATATTGTTGGAATTTGTCAAAAATTGTAGTTCCTTAAAGTTCTTAGAAAAGTTAATGTAGTTAAGAGCAGTTAAATCACAACTTTTAGACCCAGCTATCATAGCACTAAACTCTACCACGCATACACATTTTTCCATTTGAAAAATTGGGATTTTAGGACCATCAGTTTGAATCACAACAATACACTGTTCAACCCATTATGGACTAGCTATCATCTATCAGTTTTTAACAGTAGCCTAACTTGAAAGCAGAGAGATGGTGGGAGGAATCAGTTAAGAGAAACACTAAAATCACAAAATCTCTGTACTTCAAGGTATCACCACTCACCTGTTGAAAGCTCATTTTCTGTAACCTGGGAGATTTGATCATATTCCTTCTTTTGTTTCTTTTTCTTTTTCTTCATTCCAGGAGCTTTTACATCCAATGCTTTTCCCTTTAGTTTCAACTTCCCGCCAACCACATTATCATATGCAGACATTTCTGTCAGGAGAGTAAAAAAACATTGAGCTTCTCAACCAGATTTAAAACACTAGTTTTTATAGGTAGTAAGGAAGCACACTATTGGTAAGCTTAATCTGTAGGCATTCACGTGCCATAGTTTCAAACTGAAAATTTGTGTCTGTGCCTCTGTGGTACAACAGTAATATGGTGCACAAATAATACATGCTAAGCATCTAGCGTTCACGTATATGCCTATTTTCATTAGTTTTCCTATAGCATACTGACAAGCTATAAACACTTTTCAGTAATCATACAAACTTTATTTCGCTACAAACAACATATATGTATTTGACATGACTCACTCATTTCTCCTGCTGCCACACCCCGCCCGTAAATCAGGAGAACTAATACCAGGTCTTGAAAGCCAACACTTATAGCCTACAGGTATATTGCACAAAAATAAGATAGATTCCTTATTAGAAACCACTGCAATGTTAATTTCTTGAAATCTCAAATTAGGATTGATAAAAACTTATCACCATGTTTGAAAGCAAAAGCACAAGTGCTCAACTGTATGCTCCAACATGACCACAATGTCCAGACTTTTAAGTTTCTCATTTCACTAGCCAGATATACCCAGGCAAGAAGTTAGACCAAAACCATCAACCTCATGATCAGTTGATCACATTGTTGGGCTAAGAGGGTGGTTGAACTTTATGCTGTTAGAATATCAAGAGGATATGCTTCTAGATTCATTGTACGTGAATAAGGAAAGTCAAATCAAACTTCCTAGAGGAGATCTTAGGATACTATGCATTAATTATGAAATCTATATTTACCGTATAATCATAGAGATTGATCACCTATGTAACCTAAATCTCCTATGTAAAGATCACCTAGCACATAAGAAGATAGATTTATTTTAATATCAACCCAAAACTTTAATGATCTTGGTAGACTCAACCAGCTTTAGCTGCAGGCAGGCGGTTCTTGCCAACACGTGCTACCTGGCCAGTCAATATATTCTTCTTATCTTCTTCATTTCGGTGTCCAGTGCCACGCCTTACTCTGTTGGACGACCTTTAAGGTGTTTCTCCTTTTGCAACGATCATTCATGTCGCTCATCTCGGACAATCTTGTTCTTTTTTTAAAAAAATAATGGTGATGTAGGGGTCAGCTTATGTGCACCTCGACTAATTTCATCGGGTACTTGTTACCTCCCGCCAACAACAGATACCTGGTAATTCTACCCACCAAGGCGTGGATAAATGGGAAGAAAGACCTAGTATTTTTTGTCGTCTCCGCTGGGATTTGACCCCGAGACTTCATGGTTAGACCACAATCATTCACGCACTGCTCCCCTCTTTAGGATAGTTCAAGCACCGGTCATCTCTCCCGATGACCATTCCAGTGCCAATATCTCCACGATAAGGATGTGATCAACACCCTACTCTAAACCTTGAATGTCTAATCATTATACGGGCAATTCAAGTTAGACTAACAATATCCTGGAAAACTGTGACACCATATATTTTTTGGCGATTGAGAATATATATCCTTCCATCAAGAACCACTTTCATTCATTGTGTTCTTACCAGCTACTATCCGAACGATAATTGTAGCACCGGTCTTCTTTTGCGGTGACAGTGCACTACTCTATCAATATTTGGGCTGTCAAAATTGTATGCTTTCGATATAAGTAAGCTCAATTGAATAAGGGGGGGGGGGGGGGGGGTGTTCAAATAAGCATAAGGTACATCCGTTTAAATATAAACCCTAAATTTAGATGTAACATGTCCAAAGAATCAAATATTTTAGGGCTTTAACAAACAAAGGCAGTGATTATAAGCAAAAACAAAAAATAGAGCTAACCGAAAACCTTGAATCAGAGAGCAAAAATTACCTGTTGGATTCGCCGGATAGAGAGAGACAACCGATGCACCTTCTTATGAAAACGTTACTAAGTTTGAGGGGATTATCATTATATTAGCTACATTTTATATTGTGGTTTAGTTTGCCCAACAAGCATTTAAAATAAGTCAAATTCAAACACCCTCTTTATTAATGTTTTTTTTATAAAACATTTGAGAAAAGCTTTGGAAGGTAAATGTGTCATTTTGTTGTTTTATCCCATTAGTAATTCCAGGATTGTTATCCCAATTTGGTGCACTAAAAATAATGTCAGTCTTTTTGGTATAGATAATCGTGGATTTTCTAATCTCATTAATAAAATGTTGTATAAAACCCCAAAGATTGGCGACGAGCAACCGAAAGGCTACACTTGTGTCCGAGGCAGAAGAGCACCCAAGCCATAATACTTAGTTTCGGCCTTGCATGATAGGCCAACTTGTGGTTGAATTTACGACATTATCCTTGGGGCTTCCTATATAAACCTCTTAGTAGTTCATTTGTTAGGAAGAAGTTGTTGAGTATTCAATTTAGCTGTGAGCTATTTGTTTCCGTCATGAGCAACCCCGAGTGGGAACCTTGTTAATGGAACTAGTGTCATTTGGTGGATTCCAAATGAATTCTTTCCTCTTTGATCATTCGGTTTGCAAAAGTCATTGTATTATTGAGGATCGTTGCTTAGTATAGGTGCCTATTCATGTAGTTTCAAAAGGCATCAAGACTAGTTCCTTGATATAGTTCGAACAAGTTGAGTTTGTGTCTTGCTTTATCTTCATCTTTCTGTTTTACTTTCGCATGTGTGTTTGTTGCATCACCTCAGTATCAAACTCGATTTGTTTGCATCATCTTGGTATCAAAGCACGATTTGAATTTTATTCTTACAAATCCAATCATGTTCAACGTTATCGTCGTGCTTTTGTGTCTTTCAATTTCCGTTTCGTGTTCTTGTTCTTGTTTGTGTTGTTGTTTAGTTTTTACCCAAAAAAATAAAATAAAATAGTTGATTGTTTGGAAAAAAACAACCTTGGATTCGTTGATATCGGTGACAGTTGAGTCTGAAAACCACTAGTCATATGTCGTTTGACAGAGAGGGTTTCAACGTGGTTTGAATTGTCAGACGCCGATGTCTGGTTGTTTTTGGTTGTTTTGGTGTTTGTTCGTGTTTAATCTTGGGCCGAATTATTGTTTAAAAATTTAAAAATTTGAAGCTCCGCCGTTAACCACCATCTGTACGTCAGAAGATTAGTAATTTCTTGACACATTGTACGGTTGCGAAGTGATTTTGGCTTTGCTTAGAACTCAAGTTGTTCCATTCGTGATTAAGACCAACAGAGAACGACCTGAATCTCACCTTATTACTGGACTGTGAACGAGCTTGAAATTGCCCGTACAACAGAAATGGAAAGTTTGTCGTTCCATTAAAGAAGAAAGGGGTTTAAGCGTCGTTGCTAAAACCCAGGTGAAAAGCGGAAAAAAAGAAAATGGATAAGGAAAAACCCTAAAGTGGATAAGGAGGGACCACTTCCATTTCCGTATAGGAGTGGAGAGTCCAAGGTCTCCGAAAGAGGAAACAAGGGGGTAGATTCTCTTAGGTTCTCTTCTTTCTTTGTGTTCGTTAATCCTCAGTCTGTTACGGGCCTACTTGTCATAGCCTACCGGATTATCAGCTGTCAACAATAGGGGGCTATTCATAGTAAAAAACTACTAGACTATATGGATTAGTAGATCTATGAGTACTTCTCCTACTCTAGATTCTACTAATTGTTTGAGCTTTTAGGAACTCATGCCTGATGGGTCAAAGTTCAAAATTGAAAACGGAGAAGGAATTGACCAATCTAATCATGATAAAGACGGTCATGAGGCAACCGAAGCTGACCATCCGAAAATATTTCTAGTGGTCTGAAGGAACTTGAGCACTATGAACATGGAAGATGTTTAAAGGGAAAATCTTTTCCACGCGAGGTGCAGAGCAAGGGGAAAGGTGTGTTCGATGATTGTTGATTCGGACAGTTTTTCTGATACGGTGAGCCAAACTTTGGTTTCACATATAGGACTGCCTATAATGAAACATCCCTGTCCTATCGATTACAACGGGGCAACACAATTGAAGCTAAGCCACTGAGACAAGCTTCTTAGAAATATGGGACAAGGAGCAGGCTGATTCGTAGTCAGGTGGAATTACAAGCGTTGCACGAAATATTTGTGTGCTGCTGTCATTAGAGAGGAATAGGCTCGTGACACTCTTTTGGGAATAATGAAAACAAGAGATACTTTTGTTTTAGAAATATGGACAAAACAGAAGTTTGACTGCGAAAGAAGCATTTCATGTCCCATATTTGAATTGTTTTTAATTTGAGGGTGAGACAATTAATTGAATATGCGTGCGCTCTGCTACCAAAAAGCTAGAACCCGCGCTGCTTTGCTTGTTCAAAAACCCGTTTAACATGTCTAAACCAATATATTCCCTTCCAATGAAGACGTAAAGTGAAAGATGAATAATTTATTCATCTTGTCGGAAAATACAGAACTCCACCAATGGGCAGACGACAAAACTTCCATGTTCTCCTTTTTATTTTTACCAAGTACTGGGCAGACCATTTTACCTTGAAATTGGAGTCACGTGATGATACACAGAGTATGCCTTTATTGAAAACCTCGAAACACAATTATTGTTCTTATTTGGTATACACTTGAAAGGGATCCCGTGTGTTCAAAGTGAGTACTAACTTTTAAGTATGTAGATTAGTCGTTGGCAAGTAAGCCCAACACTCACCGTTAGAGACAAGAGTTGCCCCAAAGACCTATTAATATGTTGAAGATTAACCACTTCTACTAGTAACACTACAAGAACGAGTGTGTAAATTATACAACTACTGGAAATCACTATAAATGCAACTCTCCGTGATATAGAACTGGTTTTACTGTTTGAGCTGTGTCACTGGCTACATGTCAAAGTTGCGCCTCGCGATAAAGTTAAACAATTTTAGCAACCTAGCAAGCTGCAGGAAATGAGTGTCTGGATTGAGACACAATTACTCATCAGCATTAGGAAATCTGCAAATCTCCACAAGAAAAGCAGTCACAAATTTAGATTACATGGATCTTGTACTAAAAAATGAGGTGGGGGGAAGGCAACATTTTCTATAAGCTACAAGAAGATGAAATTATTGTTATGTACTGGAGCTAACGAGACAGTGCGAGAGAGTCAGAGAGATGAAGTATTACCAGCATGAAAAAATAGATCTCAGCTGTGGTTTTTGGTGTCAGCTGACACAGACTCAAGGTATGATATAACAAGATCTGCTGCATTGCACCCAGAAGACAATGCTTTGCCAACTGACAATCCGCCCTTGTGGTTGCCTAACATTTCAGGACTCATGTTAAAGTAGAGCAGCAATAATCTATTTTAACTGCACTTTAAGTCTGTTTAATCAATACGAAGTAGGCATATACAACCCTAAAGAAATCTACAGAATGCTAGTAGTGTCTAGCAGAGAGCACAAGGTGAACCTTGGTCGTTGAAAAGAAGCTGTAACTTTTGGAAGAAAAACCAAAAATGCTACGATTTAAATATCAGGAAATAGAAATATTACCTGCATAGAAAAAGCCAGGAAGGTTTTTCTCCATTTTGTCAATTGCATCTAGGACTGAATCATAGTTATGCCCATACAATGGAAATGCTTTACTCCAGTATATATGACTGCCAATCAAGAAATAACCAGCTATTTAGAATCACAACCTTTTAAAACCCCACATATGCTGAAATAGATCAGCTATATAATAGAATTCACATACTTCACATATGTTGGCTCTCCCTCTACACCCAACAACTGCTTAAGGTCAGAGGTTACTATCTTTTTCAGCTCAGCCCTGTGAAACGCAGGAATATAACAATTTTACATAACTGGAAAGGTCAACAGCAACATAAAGTAAAGGAGACTATAATAGGGACAAAATAAAGGAGACTATAATCAATTTGACATTTTAGAAACCTTGAAGCTTTTGCAAGCTCTCTATTTCGGCTTCCACCAACAAAAGTAGTATAGAGATGGACATTGTTGGGTGCCCGATCTGGAAACATCATCGAAGAGAATAGGGTGCCTGCATGCAGTGTAGAGTATTAAGGGCACAACACTGTCCAGTTCCCACACTTTTTGGCCTACTACCAAACATTACCTAGTGTCTTGAGACCATGTCTTTGCTCCTTGGAAGGTACGAGCACCCCAAAACCCTCAAGGGGATGCTTTACATTCTCCCTCTTAAATGTGGTTATAACAACAGATACTGGTACATAATCAACCTGCACAATATACACTCAGCTAGACTGCAACAGGCCCAATGAACATAACAATTCATGCACCTATATACAGTTACAGACCATAAAGCTTCAGACTCTAACCCTTCATCTAATATCTCTTCTCAAGACGCATTGACTGAAAATAGGAGTCCAAGTAGATAGTTGTTCTACACCTATTTCACTTGCAAATGAGACCCACTTATTTTGCATGTTCACTTTTCAAAGCATTAACTGAGGAGATGAGTGCATTACCATGTAACACAATTTCATTTGTCCACATGAGGTTAATTTCACAAAGCAAGAATGTCCATACTATATAGTTAACACCAAAAAGCCACAGAAGCACAAACCTCCGGAATAAAGTTGAGACGGAATGGATTTCCCCTCTTAGCAATCTTCATACTCTTAACATCGCCGAGTGGGGCCTAATTTACAGAAGCTTAGTCAATAACGGCAAGACTTGACATCTGCACAGTACTCAGGAGTTCGCTATTACAATACTTGAGCAATCATTTGTCATCAGACTGAGATTGAATGAAGGACTCAATCATTCCAGTGACTCACCGTCATAATTACAGCATCAAATGATTCTTCTTCTGGTTGCCTTTTGTGTGGCGAGGCAGAAACAATTGACCAGCTATCTATTGTAGAGTCCTCACTACAGCTACAAGATAATTCCAGAACTCTAGAGTTTAGCTTAAGTTCATCTTCTCTGAGATCTTTGCATACTGAGTCAGTAAGTGTCTGCAAACATTTGGATGAGATAACAATAACATGAAAGATGACATTTAACAGAAATCAAAGGATCAAGTGTACTGCACCTTTTATCTAGCTCCACCTAAAGAGATACATCACGAATGATATTTTTCATGAACAACAATGCCCAAGAAAAAGACTAAGAGAAGGGATGGAAACAGCGGAGTTTGATATATCATCCCTTTACTATTTACACCTACCTCTTATGTCAGAAACTTAATGTAAGCAATCAACCAATCAGGGGCAAGAACTAGTTTGTAAAGTTCATGTTTTAGCAACGTCAGATGCTCTGGGGCCAAATGATGCATAAGAAATGGGGGCTATAATCATTTATCTTTTCTGCCCGTTAATGAAGGAAAAGAGCACTTACTTGCATTCCGCCCAAAAATGAAAAAGATCCCCGCCGGTGCTTCTTATTTGCTGAAGACCTGGGTGTCCCTTGGTTTTTTTCCCTATTAGGTAATAACTTAGATCGAATCGCCCCAACTATGACTGAGCCAAACCTTGCAATTGACACCAAATGCCATAAGAGAGTTATTTGCATGATAAAAGACAATTTGCTCAATCAACAGTAAGATTTTTACAGTAGCACTCTGCAACTATAGGACAAGAAAGCCAGGAAAGAGATTGCCAATCTATATATGGGAAAATTTGGAAGTGCGTACCTTGTCTCTAAATTCCACAACTCTGGAAATGAATGGTGCATCTGTTTCAGAGAGAGAGAGAGAGAGAGAAATGAAATTTGACTCATCGCAAGAATGATGTTTAGTCAACAAGTTATGACCTACATCTATGGCTCATAAAAACGACCAGTTTACGTTGTCCGACCCCATTTTACCTTCTACACTTGAATGTAGCTTGAGAAATCGATCAAATGATAGAATGGTATTGACCTTATTATCTTATTCTCTCTGATATTTGTTCAAACAAAAAGAGGATGGACAGAGAAGTAGATGTAAATGGATACTCACAGAAAGCGATTCAGGATCACCACCACACGTGCCCGCAACAAAAGGATCAATTAGATAGTCAACAACCTAGACCGTAACAAGCAAACATATTGATGTACATCTGTAGCTGAAAATTAAAAATAATTATCTACATCGCGATCTTTTTTTATTCTTTTTTGCTGGAATATCAGAAGATTTGAGGAACAGAGAGATAAAGCCGAGTAAAGACCTCCTTCCCAAAATGACGCTGGAAGAATCCGCTGACACTGCATATAATATGGGAAAGTATCACAACCATGTCAACAACTTTTATTTATTTGGAGGTCAAATGACAAGTGGATTGACAAAGTTGAGAGCACATTATACCAAGAAAATGTACTTATCAGTACATGCAACAGCATGTGAATCTGAAGCAGCTAATTAAACAATCACCATTGGAATGCAGATTATGAAAGAGATAACATGTCCATGTAGACACTACAGTGGTAATTGCTGCTATAAAGTATAAACAACGGCTAGATTTCCAAAAGCCGAAATAATACAAAGAGCATGCACAATACTAGTTCGGGTAGAATATCTTGTACATTTAGGGAACAAAACATTTTCCTTCAAACTTCAACAGATCATCTGAGCATAAAAGCTAAACTCAATAGAGTAAAATACATAAGCAGTAGGCTGAAGACCATTGAATAGTAAAAAAGGCCAGAGTGGGTGGTAAAATGTCCGAATTTGACAGCAATTTACTTCTGGATGCTGCATTATGAACAATCTTATAGATGCAGAACTAACACAAATTGGACAGAGAAATCAGTTTGAGTCTGCAAACTCTACCCTAAAATGTGGAATTGATAGACTCTACAAATCAAGAACTCAAATTGAAATGGACCTGCAAATTGAATATTTGATGCTCCAGAGCAGCAAGTATTTACAATATTATACAGCTAATAAAAGCTCTAGGCCTCCAAGATGTCCAAACAAAAGAACTACTAAACATGAAATTAAGCATCACCAGAAATGCATGTAATTTCATGGAGAGGTTGAACCACATCATATACCTCTCGTGCGTGTCAGACACCTTTGAGAGCTTTTTATTCTTCCATAGAAGTGGTTCCAACAGTATTTGAAGCTGCAGTTATGAAGCTACTCCATAAAACAATATTCTTGCAAAGTAACCGACATTGTTTACAGAAGGATATACGGAAAAAATGAGGTATAAGATGAAAAAGGAATGTACAGATGGTAAATACATTTTTCTCGAGAATTTCATGAAAGTAGATTCAAGCCCAATGTCATAAAAAACATTGAATTCAAGTTTTCTGGCCTGTCATCTAAGTCATAAAACAATAGTGTTCCTTCTACTCACCAAAAAGCTATACAAAACATTTTGAACTCAACGAATCCCAAGCTTGTGTCCCAGAAACCAAAATATGTTATTGTATCCGGAAGTAGTTGGCTAAACCACTTAGACCAAGCACATCTGCTAACTGATATTTGGGTCTACATTCAAGAAATCACCTAATTGGATAAACCATTTTTTTGGAAGAAACATACTCCTATTTCATGATACTTTCGACAAAAAATCAAATACCCCAACTGTATTAGCCCCAAAGTTTATTAAGCTTCTTAATAATTCTGCACGCCGTTTACCATGTCTTTATCTTGGATGCTCTACAAACTTTAACTCTTTTTAATCAACAAGGAAAAATGCATTTTACAGACAGTAGAAAAATCTATGAAGAAGATATTGCTCGATTCAAGAAACAAATTTTTGTGCACGGTACTCTCCTAGCTATCCTAATTGATCAACTCATGGCTCCGCAGCGTTAACAACAAGACTTGAAGATATGATTGCTACTCACATATAGCCAGACATGATGTTTCAAAAACATTTCCTAATGGTGCAATTTGAAAGGCACAACATGAACTTTGAAAAATCTATATTTAAATGACAAAGATAGGTAGAGCAGCATACCTTTGATCCAGTTGAAAGAAAACTACTTTTGACCAGCTCAATCGGATTTGAAGGTAGCTGAAATTAAAAATCCAGCTTAGGACATGATTAATCACAAAACTCCAAAAGCAACATGTTAGAAGTACGCCAGTATTGCAGAGCAGTGTAGGAAAATGCAGCAGATAAGCTTGCCACGGACTATACTTACCAGTACGGGAGTACCATTTCTGGAAATGTAGCGCTTGTTCTGTGAAAGTGGCTGCAGAGCAAAAGCACAGAGAAATAGTTTTTAGGCACTCGAATCTTGCCACAAATAAAACCTGAGCTTGAAGTCTTAATTCATTAAAATTATCAAAGTTCTAAAGCTTATCCAATAGGACAAGAATGAACCAAAGCCTTTTTTGTAAAGGTGACGACACATGATAAAAACAGAATGCTTACAAATTGTTGCTTTTCTCGGAGTCCAAGAGAATCAAGCAAAAATGTAACACCGTCGTCACTTTCAGTCTGCAGAATGTCAAAAGATAATTGTTTTTACTAGCATCAGAACAATATATCTATGGTGGAAACAATGAAACGCAAAGTTTGCTAACGTGCATAGAATCCAAATAGAAAGTGAGGAATTAACAGACCATAGTATTCGCCCCTTCATCCCATATCAGGCCATCTTGGCTCACACTTCGTAACTTGCCTCCAGCTCTCCCTTCTGCTTCGAATACTGTGACATTCAAGCCATGGATTTTCAACTTGTGTGCTGCAGCAAGCCCACTTGGATATGAAATAAGTTAGTGGCATCTAGAAAGGAGAACTCAAAAAGTAAACGATCAAACTAAAAAAGAAAACTAGAAATTATAACACATTTTATAGCAACGCCATTTTTTAAGCTCGACGGGTAGAACTAATAATAAAATCATTTGTTTTAAAGAAAAACTAATGACCTTAGTTCCGTCACAAATGGAAGGCCTCAATTTACTCTACCATGGTTCTAGAAAACAAAAGTTTGCTTTAAATGGCGGACAGTTTTCTTGAATTCTTCAGAATTACCTACTCCACCTGGGATTGGTGGTTTAAACTAAGTTATATCCATTGACCATATACAAAGTTTTGCCACTAACCCATGGTTATAATTGATAGTTGGCTCTTAATTAAAATCAATGTTAAGTTACTCCGTCAGCGTTTAAACATTTAACCCGTTATAGTTTACTAGCAAAAGGCTGGTACGAGTATTACAATACGATCAATTAACAACGTTGCAACTACTATCAATTATGAAGCATATCATTATAAGTAACTTTGAATGAACATAAACTTGCATTTTCTTTATCATGGTGAGGTCCGAGGCAGCTTGTATGTACCTCGACTATTCCACCTGGTAGGTAGGTGAGGCGATACCTGCCACCAGCACAGGTAACTCTACCCACCCAAGCTTAGGTAGGTGGGAATTATTGAATACTTAGCTATTATCCATGAGCAATTAAATAGCAAGAATAGTAACTATAGAGAAATTGAAATACCTAACACCAGCACCAATGACTGCAACTCTCTTCGCAGAACCTACAAGAAAAAATGATTAACTTCAATTAAGCTTGATAGAAATGTAAGATAATTAGAGGGAATTATTAAGTACTTTGTTTATCATGTCCGGTAGAGGGAGACATATCGTGAGCTTGATATCTACAAATTTGGAGCTCAAGTGATTTACAAGTAATTAGGTTCATTTCATTTAAGTGTGTTTATTAACCAACACCTCTATTCATTTCTGCCAAATTTGCCTCTACTAATTGATTGTTAACAGCGACAGCTACAATGGGCCGGTGGAAAGCCCTCTTATCCACTCAAATTAGAGCTCTAATCGATGAATAGCCAACCTTTGAAAAGTTTTTGAAAAATAACCACAATGTTAGAAGTTGCCCCTCGAAGCTCCACTACGGACACAGTATTGTACTACAATAACAACAACATACACAGTGTAATCCCACAAGTGGGATTTGAGTAGAGTGAGATGACACTCCCTATAAAAAAAAAAGAATATATTTAAGACAACAAAATTGCACAAAACAAAGTGATTCCCAAGCCGATATCATAACGATAACAATTTATAGATCTCAAATGAAGTTCAATATTGAGTGCGAGGACATCTATTACTATAGTTTAACACTCCTTGACAATCCTATTTGGCAGTTAGACGAATTACTCAAATTTTAATTATCGTACGCATAAATTAGCCTGCTCGATAAGTATTTTAATGAAAATCACAATTTGGACTGTAGTGCATATGTTATAGTTACCATTTAGAAAGTAAAACTTTAAGCATCATTAAGATATGTAATAAGATGGACTGAATAAGTTTCTTCAACACTTTATCAAAAAATTTCAGGTTCAACTTTTGAGAATTGAGAATTTTTTAATAAAGTGCAAAGTGTCTCTTTAAAAAAAAAAAAAATTGCTCCGAATGTTAAACAACTAAGGTGATTTGGGAAAGTGCACGAAAGGCCACTTTTGCCACTGGTCTTTGGGCACAAGCCACTAATACCAAAATATTTAGTTTGTGGCCACTTTCGCTTAAAGAAATAGAACTTCAGTCCAGGGCCATATGGATTGAAGTTCAGTCCAGTCCTTAAAAATAGAACTTCAGTCCAGGGCCATGTTGACTGAAGTTCAGTCCAGTCTTTAAGATAGAACTTCAGTCGAGGGCCATATGGACTGATGGAACTTCAGTCCAAGGCCATATGCACTGAAGTTCAGTAAATGATCAGAACTTAAGTCAATGTTTATTTAGTAAAGGCGCAAAAATGGCCTGTAGGGTAAGACCAAAGAAAATAGTGGCCTCAAACCAAATACCGGTATTAAAAATGACTGCTGGGCGAAATTTTTACAAATCTAATGTAGTATTAAATCACCCAATATCATACTTTAAATAAGCAATTAAAAAAAAATTACAAAACTGACGAGAACATGGGCATTATATAAAGCCCCATACAATACATAATAGGCGAATGCATTACAGCCTTGATCACTCTCATGGATTCTGTGGTGGCTCAAATCCAAGGTCTCTCCGGCAGTGCATCAGACATTAATCAGCTTCACGACATTCTTAAACAATCCCAACAACTTCTTCACTCCGCTAATTCTAGTCGTTTGATTTCTTCGCTGGCTGAACTGGACCCTTCTGTACACTCACTCGGTTACCTCTATATCTTGTCAGTCCCTTTTGCATGTTTCCCTGTTATTTACATTCTTTATTTTATTTGCTTATTCATCCAATTTAGGGTTTATGATATTCATGTAGTAGCATCTTTCTGATAAAGTTAGTATCTTTTTTATGACGTTGGTATTAGGCCGGCTTGCACGCACCTCGACTGTTGTACCGGATACCTCCCACCAAGAGTAAGTCTACCCACTGTGGGGGGCGTGTACACAGTTTTAAACTTGATGGATAATGGGTCTGCCCCTCTATCATTCTCCACTTACATACCATGATAAAGTTAGTAGTATATTTTATAATAACGGTGGTGTCGTGGTCAGTTTAGGCGCACCTTGATTGTTGCACCGGATACTTGCTACCTCCCACTAGGAGTAAGTCTACCTACCATGGGGGACTGACACATGGTTTTAAACTCGATGGATAATGGGTCCGACCCTCTATTATTCTCCATCTAAATACCAGGTTTTTTTTTTTTTGTGTGTGGGGTACAGTTCAAACCTGTGATGTACACCTAACACCTAACACAAGTTGAGCTCTTACCATCTGACCAAAGCACTGGGGGCGATAAAGTTAGTGTTTTTTGTATATAAATATAGTATAATACGCAACCCTGCTACCTCAAGGTGGATTTGTGGGGAAAAAAGAAGGAAATTTTAATACAAGGCGGTAGTGGTCTTGCGATGATCTACAGGCTGGTGAAGTGCTGTGATTTCTATTACAAGCGTTCCTTTATTTTTGCAATTGTTGAGAGAAATTATGCTTGTCAATTGGAGTTGTGGTAGATGTAGATTGTCTTGCGTGCTAAATTTGTTACAACTTATTAGACAATGTACATATTGAGCTCTTATCTGCTACAATGTGCGTTCTTCTGGTGGCAAGAAGTTAATATTATTGACCGTTAGGAGAATAAGTGGGATTATTATAATGACTAAGGTGGATACTTATTTGGTTGAAAGTTATGTAATCCATCATATTGTTAATTGTGAACGCAAAAAAGAAATAAGGAAAAAAATCATGTATTGGTCGTATTTTCTAGCTAAGTTGCAGCCAGTCTCCTGTTCTTGTTTGAATCTCTATTCATGTAATTGCTTATGTGAACTTCTTGAGTGTACTAAACTCGCTTATTGTGCTGACTAACAGGAAGGCAATCTTGTCAAACCCAGTTTCAAAGGAAGAAGCTGATGGACTACTCGTTTCCATTGCAAGGTTTATCAATTCATGTGTTTTGGAGCAAATACGTTTGGCACCTGAAAAATGTATTAGTCTCGCCCCAGAAGTTTTTTTTTTTTTCTGAATATTCAGGTTTCTGGTTTAAGTTATATTTAAACAAATTTTCGATTTGTGGTTGCAGTCATATCTGTTTGTAAAAGGTTTAAGGATCAAGTTATATTTCTGGAAGCACCAATTCGTGGTGTGGCTCCAATGCTGACTGCTGTTCGCAAACTACAAGCCTCCTCTGAACAGTTGACAACTTTGCATCCTGATTTCCTTCTTCTTTGTGTATTATCAAAGTGCTATAAGACTGGCTTTTCTATACTGGAGGATGACATATTCGAGGTTGATCAGCCAAGGGACTTCTTTCTTTATTGTTACTACGGGTCAGTTTCCTCAGCATTGAAGCTAGTTCTTCTGTGGTGGTCTCTCAGCCACATTATGTTATTGTTCCTTTTTTTAAAGATACCTGTAGGCCATTTCTTAAATGGGAAGAACATTGATATAGGAAATTGCTGTAGAAAGACGTAAAGTTGCTCTTGTCAAATTCTCAATTTGTTTTAGAAGTGAAAGTAGAAGAAACTTTGTTTAGAGGAATCTGTGGGAACTAAGAAGATCATGTGCACTTCTGATTAGTATCTCCTCAAAGAACAATGTGTGTACTTCTAATTACTTATCTCCAGAGGTAACCCCTCTCTGAACCATGTGGTGTGCTGCGATGCACCAAACATATAAATCACAAACAGTAATTTAGATCGTCTAGTTAAACTCTTTCCAATGAATAATCTTGTGTCATTTTCGTCGACCACATTTTATATTTATGTCTCATAAGCTTTGGTACTTAACAGGGGGATGATTTGCATTGGACAAAAGCAATTTGGCAAAGCATTGGAACTTCTACACAATGTATGTTGAAGTTTCTAATTTCAGTTGCTTATGACTCTTCCTTCTAACCTACCATGTATCTGTTTTTGTCGGATTGATATTCCTAATTCCTAATTTGCTTTAGGAAACTTAGCTGTAAGTTTGTTCTGATTTAGCTGTTATCGGTTTAAGGTTGTGACAGCACCGATGTCTACTTTAAATGCTATAGCAGTTGAAGCTTACAAGAAGTACATTCTAGTTTCACTCATTCATCTTGGCCAGGTTTGTTTTATCGCCATTTCAACTTATTTTTATTGGTGAAATTTGTTTATTCCCGTACACATGGCTGATATCAAATAGTGACATACCTTTTGGATATGTCATCATAGCATTGGCGGTCTAGAATATATATCGATGTACCAATGAATTCCAGTTTTCCGGTTAATGAGGTGCTCATCCTGCTAGATTTGTTGCAGGGGAATTATTGTGTGCTTCAAATTGCTCAATCTGACAAGTTTCTGTTTGCATTTGATCTAATTATCTTTTCCTTATTAAAATGATTTTTTATTCTAATTTTTCACTTTAGATATTGTGCATCTGTGACTCACCCTGCCCCACCCACCAACATACCAAGTGTGATCCCACAAGTGGGGTGTACGCAGACCTTACCCTTCCCCCACCCACCACCCCACCACCCCACCAAAATAAATAAAAATCATAAGCTGTTTCTGAACCTATCATCCTTCCTGGTTTTAGTTATCCTGATTAATTTGTCCTCAACTTCTAATGGCAGTTCTCAACCAGTTTCCCCAAGTACACTTCTTCTGCGGCCCAAAGGAATTTGAAGACATTGGTTCAGGTAAAGTTTTACTGTGCAAAGAGTAATTTCAGGTTGCTCAACTTGGTTGAGTCAAATATAAGAGTGATTGTTAATTTTATATGATTTGAGCCCATGCAAGATCAGCTGCACCCAAAGAATTGGAGCTAGAATTATTGATGCTAGAATGTTGAATGGATACAGATAGAGAGTAGTAAGTTACTTATGATTACGGGTACCTGATGCTTGCCAAACTATATAATGTACACATTGGTTTAAATCAGTACTAGTAACATGAAACTACAGATATGATTGTCTGCCAAACTTTTCTTGTTATCTGCCTTCATGGGGTAAGATTTATCAGGCACGAATACTAATTTATTTTATGACCCCCTCTTTGAGCAGCCTTACTTGGAGTTGGCCAACAGTTATGGCACCGGAAAAATCTCTGAGCTCAAAACTTTTGTTCAAACAAACGAGGAGAAGTTTGAAAGTGTAAGTTTTCTGTGGTCAAGCGGAACCATTCTTGTTCTTAAAGATTCTGATAAAAGCATGAGCACAAAGTTGATTTCTGTTATTCGGTTCACGGACTCTTCATGTGACTCTATAACCACTGAAGGGTTTAAATTCTAATCACCGTTTCTTCTTTTTCAGGACAACAATCTTGGATTAGTGAAGCAAGTAGTGTCTTCTATGTATAATCGCAATATTCAACGGTTAACTCAAACATATCTGACTCTCTCCCTTCAAGATATTGCTAACCTTGTCCAACTAAGTAGCTCTAAAGAGGCAGAAATGCACGTGCTTCAAATGGTAAGTGGGGGTTTTCTTTCCTCTAGGTTGTGCTTCATGATTTGAAGCTTGCAACATGATGCTTCACATTGGTTATAGATTGAAGATGGTGAGATATATGCAACTATAAATCAGAAGGATGGTATGGTTAGTTTCCTGGAGGATCCTGAGCAGTACAAAACATGTGCAATGATCGAACACATTGATTCATCAATTAAGAGGTCAGACTTTCATTATTGTTGTGATTAAACTTTTGTTAGTTAAGGAGCTGTTTTTTTTAAATTAAAAAAAAAAAAAAAAAGCTGGCAAATGAGTAGAACTTTTATTCACCAAGTTTTAACTTTACAGCTCAAAGAAAAAAAGAAAACCAACATAAAAACTGGAAGACTAGACTCAGTGCCTCAATCATTCCAATCCAAATACTCTCCATCTTCTTTAACACCGATACATCCTATTACGAATACCGACTATGGAGAGAAATTTAAAATGCTAAGTGTCCTATCCAACCTGCTCTTCATAGCACCTAGACATGGATGTCTTGAATGATCTTCCTTATGACTTTTTACACTGTTTTGCTTTTGCTGAAAAATCCTTGCATACCTCTCTTTCCAAATATGGTAGATCGCACCTGCAAGAGCTTATTAGATGCACTTATCCCAGTAATCCTTATTTGGGATAACTTATCCAACAAAACAGAGAGAATTTTTCTGTCTCTGAACTTAAAGTTAAACCCTGATTATGAAAATATTCATTTTATTGCCATAACAAGCATGTCTATGTTTTCTCTTTTAGTTAGGTAATTCTTACGCTTTCCAATCCGGTGGCTTTAACAACTGGTAGGATTTAAACTTCCTCTTTAAATGGTAGATGGATGAATTTCGAATAAGGTTGGAATTGTATTCGACCAATAGATATTTCCTTGCCCTACCCACACTATAATAATTACTTCAATTTCGCTTTCCTTAGTCCTCTAGTAACTTGTTTTACTCATCCCATAGGTTTCACACCGATCCTACCCACATAGGGAATTGGAGAAATAGTGCGAAACAGAAGGGTGTTGTTGAAATTGTAGTACGCCTCCCCTTACTGGCATCAGTATTAGGGTGAGGGTAAAGAATTTTCAATAGATTGTCTAACCAAGAAACTGAAACATTTTGCCGATGACACTTGGAAAAAAAAATCCGATTACTGTTCTTGTCATTGCCATATAAGTTCTTGTGGAAGCTGCATTAACATCCATCCCATAAGTATATTTTCTTTTTAATCCAAACGAAGAAAAGGAATTGCTTGTTGATTCTTACTTGTTCTTAAAATTGCCATGCAAGTGCATGTAGGAGAAAAGATACAAGTATGCTATAAAGTAGTACACATAGAAGCTGTTCAATAAAGTCTTCATTTTCTTTATGTTGCAGAATGATGGTGTTGTCGAAAAAGCTGACTTCAACTAATGAGCTTATGTCTTGTGATCCTTTATACCTATCGAAGGTAAGAAGTGTGTAAATATCCTGTACCAGACTGCCACTAATTGCTTAATTCTTAGCTCTCCCATCTCCTGGCCCAAAGGAAAAACAAAAGATGATCTCTGTTGTGCTCTAAGTGCTAATTTCTTGTATATTTGCTTGCACAGGTTGGTAGGGAGAGACAGAGACATGATTTTGATGATTTTGATAGTGGTCCTCAGAAATTCATCATATGAGACCAGCACAGTTGAGCTTTGTGATAAATATGTCGGATTGTGCTAGATCTGTTTGATTCAAAGCAAATTCTGTTCCATTAAATCCTTAAATAGTTGTGGTTAGTTCCTGGTTCAATCCCCAAGTATCAATGTTGCGCTCCACTCCTTGTCTTGTCTTTTTGCTATTCAGTTGTGTTGCTCAGGCTTCATTGAATGATCTAGTGGCAGTCGATCAAATCGTCTAGTTGCAGTGGCAGAATTAGAAGTGTTCAACTTTTACAGTGGACTTAGGTGCTCTATGTTCTTAAAAAGGTATAGTTACATCAAAAGCAACCAGCCTAATAAACTTTCCTTGCTCGATCTAAGTGAGCTCCGTGGTTGTTGCAATAAAACCTTTGCTTGCATGAAAGTAGAACCATCCAATAACCAAATTTCTTTTAAAATTATTCAATGGTTTACCAACTGATCTGTCCAGAATTGTATGTGAAAATTCATCATTGAATGGAGAATCTTGCACTGCAGCATTACAGGCAAAACACTTATTAAGAACCTGGGTTACAACTTGGATCCTGGTATATGGATCCTTTTCAGTTCTTTTCTCAATATCTTCCCAGATGGACTTTTGAGTATGGAGCTAACAAATGCCACACGCCTTATTTTCTTATACGGAGCAACCTGCAATTAGGTATAATTATGTTGCCCAGAATATATAACAAGTTGTTGAAGAATAGAGGGCAAAATAAATTGAAGCAAATAGTTAAAGAAAGCACCTGTTTTGAAATAAAATCAATCACTTGTTCTTTATCCAGAGTGCTTTTGGGACGTCTGACAACAAATGCCATGGGAACTTGACCAGCTTCTTCATCAGGATATCTGTCAAATTAAAAAATTCACACTTTTTTATTCTACTAGTTTAACATTCAAGTTATCATCATTTCAAATGGTAGGCCACTTCTATGTCTTAGCTCTAGTTTGTCTCGATCAGATAATTTTGCAAGCAAAGACTAGATGAGGTACAAGAAAACAAAATTGCAAAATCTTACGGTATCACAGCAGCATCTACAATTTCTGGGTGAGACTGAAGAAGTTGTTCTAGTTCAGCAGGAGCAACCTGAACAACAATCATGAATAAGCGTGCATTTTCAATATAAGATGCCTGAGAATAAGGACAAGGGAAACTAGCAATGTAACCTGGTATCCTTTATATTTGATTAGCTCCTTCAACCTATCTACAACAAAAAGAAAACCATGATGATCAATATAACAAAGATCACCAGTCCTCAACCATCCACCCGAAACCAGAGTTTCAGAAGTCGTCTTGGGATCACCCATGTAACCTACAAAAATACCACAAACACTATGAGCTATGTCTCAATCTCAAAATAGTTAGAGTCGCGCTTCCTGCAAAACAGGCTCCTGTCTTGTAACTGAAGTTACCTTGCATAATGGTTGGACCTTTGATCCAGAGCTCTCCTTGCTCACCAGGAGGCAGAGCAATCCCAGTGTCCGAATCTACAATTTTTGCTTCAGTATTTGCTATTAGCCTTCCCACTGGACCCGGACGAAGCATTTCTTCAGTAGTCGCAGCTCGAAATGCTGCCCCGCTGGTTTCAGTTAGTCCATAACCCTCAAATTCAAGACTCAAGTTCAGTTGCCCGTTACGAACACAATTCCTTGGCTTAGCCAAGTTGGTTTACATGGAAAATTATATAAAACTAAAAGTACCCCTCAGCTCTCTACTATTTAAGGTAACTGTGTGAATCCTCTCTATCATTTTGCCCTATTCATGTCACTGCATATCTATAAATACTATATATAAACAATCATCTTTTAGAGCAAACTAGATTTTTTCTTTAAGAACTACACTGCCTACACATACTCTTAGATGCAATGGCAGATGAAATATATAATTAATTGGTTCAACTTAGCCCATCATTTTCGACGTGAAGTATATATGTAAAGTTCACATTAAACTTAAAGCGTGGTTGGACCAACCAAATTTAAATTATGCTTACTTGATATAACATGGTATTCGGAAACTTGTTTGCAAATACTTCAATTACTTCTTTTCCAAGAGGTGCACCACCACAACCAACCATTTCCAACGAACTCAAATCATAGCCATGGGTAACACTTCCCTTAGCCATCGCCACCACAACAGGCGGAGCCACCACTAACTGTGTCACTCTAAACTCCTCCACAGCTTTCAACATTTTTCTCAAATCAAATCTCTCCATCACCACAACTGTCTCACTCAATGCCACTGATTTCAATGCGTAGTGCAAACCAAACACATGAAACAATGGCACTGTATAAAACATCACTGCTGGCGACTTCCTCTCCATTCTCTGAGCATAATAATTCGCTATAATCGCTATAAAATTCCGGTGAGTAAGTTTCACTCCTTTTACGTCACCTGTTGTCCCTGACGAATACATAATTGCCGCCAAATCTGATTGATTCACCTATAAAAGAGAAATAATAACATTAAATGATATACGTGGAGTTAAGTCGTGCTAGGCACTGTCCAATAAAACAACAAAATATTAAATAATAGAACATCACCTCTACTGGCTCGAGTTCGAATCGTGTGTTCGTCATCATTGATTCAAACTCGAGCGAGTCAATGAGAACGGTCCCGTGCTTTAATTTCGGAAGCTTCTGGAAGTTCCTGGAAGTAGCAAAAGCGATTACAGGTTTCGTCAACTGAATTTGGCGGGAAAGTTCTGATTCCGTACTGATAGGATTAGCTGGGGAAATAACAACGCCAAGGGAGAGAAGAGCGAAGTAGAGGATTGGAACGTGAGTTGAATTCGGAGAGAGTATGAATGCGACGTCGTTTTTGGAAAGTCTGAATGTGTGCTGAACTGAAGCTGATAGGGAAATTACGCGGCGATGGAAGTCGGAGAAGAAAATGACGTGGCCTGTGGACGAGTCAATGAGGGCGGCTGAAGGGTAAGGCCATTGTTGTGAAGTAGTTTGTTGAAGGGAGAGTGCGTAAGAAGCAGCTGAAAGTGGAGAATCTGGAGGGGGAAGTGGGAGAGGTGGTCGGAGACTGTGAAAAGTTTTAGTTATAGAACAGAATCCACTGTTTGGATCAATGGATGAATTTGAAGTATCCATGTCAAAGCTGCTGGCGAGATTTCAACTAGTACTAGATTCTTGTTTGGCCTTAGGAAAGTAAACTAGTGGTGGTAGTTACAGCTCGTGGTCGCCTGCTTTGTTCCATATTAAGACACTAAAGTCAGTCGAAGAGGCATATTTGATATAGTACTATACTCTTGTAAATTTACAATACTTCACCCCTTCAATTTAATTATCTCTATCACTTGGTATGAAGTTTAAATGTTACTACTATAACATTTGGAGTATTGGTTTTTGCATAAATATACACATTTTAAGATTTTTTAAAGTTTAAATGTTACTACTATAACATTTGGAGTATTGGTTTTTGCATAAATATACACATTTTAAGATTTTTTAGCATGTAGTATATGATGAAAATGTTAAAGATGTATTATGTTGTTGCAGTTTTACCAATAGTACCATGTCACTTACAGCTTGTTTGGATGGTTGTAACTCATGGTATGATATTGTATTGTATTGTTACCATGAGTACAACGTTTGTTTCGATTGTTTCTTTAATTAATATTGTATGGTATCGTTAAATTCATGTTATGTAACCATGAAAACTATCACTTTATTTAACGACCGATTTGGTGGGATCGCGTCGTTACCTATTTTTCTTACCCATCATGCCCTCACTTATTATTTAATATTTCAATTTTACCCTTTACTTTATTTTCAATTATTAAACCACGGTAAATAATACAGTCTATCTAAATATTGTAAAACACAATACGATACAGTACCATACGATACAATACAATACAACATATTATGAAACGACGGATAACAACCCTCCTAACGGAGTTTTAAGATCCTTCCCGTAGCAATCAATGCTTGCTATAAAATGATATTGTTAATTAATTTATATTTAAGTAAGCTAAGTAATTCTTACGATTACCTTAGCTTAGGTTGCGGTTATTATAATTGATGTAAGACATCAAATAATGATGATCTGCCAGGTCCGGCATCAAATTGATTTTTGGTGACAGGAATTAAAAATCAAAATTTTTCTTATGGGGGCAAAAATTATGAGGATGGGATCAGACCTCTGTAAATTTCCCAAAGATGAAACATCAACAAAGGAATAGAAGCAGCGTCCCCATTTGGGCCAAATTCGTTAACATGGTAAAAATTGGAAAATTTTGATCACTAGCCATTTTTGGACGCGTTCAATGGGGACTATCCACCGTTTCAAAATTCATTGAAGAATAGCCAAAAATTCGCGCGCACACTTAAGCTCCATTAGCGTTGGAAAAACACCCCCAGACTAGCCCCATAACAAAAAACTGGGGCTTTGAACAAAACTTGTTCAAAGCCCAAGTATTTTGTTATGGGACTTTATATATAAAGCTGAGTCCCATAACAAAATGATGGGGCTTTGAACAAGTTTTGTTCACAGCCCCAGCATTTTGTTATGGGTTATGAGACTTTATATATAAAGCTTCAGTCCCATAATAATGCTGGGGCTTTGAACAAGTTTTGTTCACAGCCCCAGCATTTTGTTATGGGACTGAAGCTTTATACATAGTCCCATAACAAAATGCTGGGGCCTTGAACAAAACTTGTTCAAAGTCCCAGTATTTATACTGGGGTTAGTTTACTGAAGCTTCCCCAGTACAAATACTGGGGCCTTGAACAAGTTTTGTTCAAAGTCCCAGTATAAATACTGGGATTTGTCCGGAGGTGGCTATTTCTCAGCGAATTTGTTTTTGACGGCTACAAATCAATTAACGCGCGCCAAACAGGCCCCTACACTAAATTTTTACGTAAAAATTTCGTGCAAGAACCTATTTGGCGTGTGTTAATTGATTTGTAGCCGTTAAAAAAATTTTTCTGAGAAATAGCCATCTCCGGACAAATTCCAGTATAAATACTGGGGCCTTGAATAAAACTTGTTCAAAGCCCCAGTATTTATACTGGGAAGCTTCAGTAAACTAACCCCAGTATAAAATACTGGGACTTTGAACAAGTTTTGTTCAAGGCGCCAGCATTTTGTTATGAGACTTTGTATAAAGCTTCAGTCCCACAACAAAATGTTGGGGCTGTGAACAAAACTTGTTCAAAGCTCCAGCATTTTGTTATGAGACTGAAGCTTTATATATAAAGTCCCATAACAAAATACTGGGGCTTTGAACAGTATTTTGTTATGGACTAGTCTGAGGTGTTTTTTCAACGCTAATGGAGCTTAAGTGTGCGCGCGAATTTTTGGCTATTCTTCAATGAATTTGGAAACGGTGGATAGTCCCCAATGAGCGCGTCCAAAAATGGCTAGTGATCAAAATTCTCGTAGCCACTTTGTAAGTCGTTGAAAGAGAAATAACCATTACTTACAAAATTTAGAATAATAACTATAACTTAAAAAATAAAAATAAAAAAACTTTAAAAAGTAGCCAGTGAAACCAGCAATTTTTTTCCAAACTTTAAATTAAACCCTCGAAAATTTATGTGATTTAATTTAAAGTCCTAAGAAATTTTTCTGGAACTTTGAATTAAAACAAAATAAATTTTCTTATATTTTCATAAGGTTTTAGTAATATTCTCAAAAGTTCACATACTTTGAAAATATTGTTGTTTTTCCTAAAACTTTGTACCTGCTGAATGTTTTTCTTGAGCGACTTAAAATTGGTTGGTTATTCATCAAAATTATCTGTTAACATGTTATTTTTGAGATTTATTGAAATAACGTATTTTGCATGCTCTATTATAGTTTTAGTCAGTTGTGGGCGCACCTTTATAAGGGCTGGGTACTTCAGATAAAAAATTCTTATCTTTATACCATTAAATTTACTTTAGTCCCCAATAAGCTAACTTTATCTTCTAACTCTGGCCTGCAGATGAAATCTAATGGGTTTTCTTTACTCAACTTCAAATAGTATGAAGTTGACCACAATTTCATACTTTCAATCTAATTTGAGTGAAATTCATATTATGACTTGAAGTTGAATACGTAACATCAACTCCATATTTTGAAAAATGAGTAGCTACACTTACAAATAGTTTTTAAAAATGCCTAACACCAAAATATGTGGGTGCAACTAGGTTGCGAAATATTTAGACCTTTTCCAAAAATATGACACCATAAACAATGGTTTACTTTTTTGCCCACGCTTAAGTTTAATGAAAATATTCTGGATGAAAATACCCCTATCAATCTCTCGGCACGGGAATCATGCACTTCTTCTGTGCTCTCTAGAAGGTCTATCATTATACTGGCTCGACTATTTGTGCTTTCTAGAGTTTGTGAATTTTCTACCAGTTAGGTTTCAGGATTAAATAATTCCTAGGAGTACTTCATATCCTATTCACTGTTGGCTGTAAAGTGATCAACCATAACAATTAATATTACTACCTGCTTTCTGAATTTCTCAAATTCTCCAACTTCCAGTAGGGGTGTAATTGAATAAGAATAAAACAAGATCCAGTTCTTTCTTCCTGCTCCAATCAGAAACCCGTTTTTGCTTGGGCCGCAAACTTCATCTAACCATCCACGAGGCGCTGAGAGTTGTTCTCTTCAATCACTAGACTCACATGCAACATTCATATCCTCCAATATATCAAATCCACCTTTTATGGATACAAAATTTTCCTTCACCTCTTTTCTGCCGTTTATCTCGTCTTTTACATGCTAGAGTAGTCCGGATAAAACTTACCCACTGTGGATATATGCACCAATTCAATATATGCATGATATTACTATAGTTAACTAACACATCTTTTCACCTTATTAAATCACTTATCTATGATTATGATTAATTGATGTGGTTTGGTACATACATTCAGTGTGAGCAAGTTTTTACCAAAGTAGTCCTTCCTTTCCAGTAATCTTCAAACTTTTGTGAGAGAATAATCCTAACTCTCTATTTGAACTATTTTCGTTCTTAATTACGTACAGAACATATGTAGTAATATGAAATAGCTAGCTTGGTACTTAGTTTAATTCCATGCAGTATTGTAAGTGACATTCATTTTCTGACCTAAACATTAGGATGGATGTTCACTACAAAGCATACAAGGCCCAGGGCATATATCCTTTTCATTTAGTGAGCTAGTTTAAGTGAAAGCTCACGATAGTCATTATCGTTTAGATTTATTTTTAGTTAATAAGCTGTCAACAAAAACTTATGGGAAACGTCTAATTTGATAAATCGAAATCAAAAATATAATATTTGTCATATTGTAAGTACTCCTATACTAGAAAATGAGTTGGGTGAAGGGGGGAAGGGGGTTGGAGGTTGGGTTGATAACGTATATTAGATCTTTAAAATTATTTGGTAAACTCCATAATATATGACTTTATAGCGATTCTAAGAGACAAACACCAAGAATAAAATTTGTTTGATCAAGCTAAGGTGAAAGTGATTAGAAAGCTGGACACAGTAACCATTGGAACAATAGGCACGCGTCCATTTATTAAAACCTCATATGAGAAGTACTCCCACATTACATTACATTGTTTATATCAATAAAACATTTATTGGTGTCCCCATTTTCTCTGCAGTGCTTTAATATGTGTCCAGCTTCTCATTGGCTTTTACGTACACACAACATCCTTCTTTCGATACGCTGCTTTACTGTTGGGACCCATCTAATCTTTGTCACTGTGTTGCCCTATTCTGCCGATGAAGGAGAAAGTACGTTAGAGTTAAAGAAAGAAGAATATCAAAGAATGTTAATGATCCATCTGTTAAATGTTACTTAATAACCTGCCTGATAACAAATCTTTTCAGAAGGAAATCAGTTTCACATGCATAAAAGGAAAAAAAGGATATCAAATGATCATTTAAGTGGGAATTGCTCCATAGTGTAATTGTATAAGCACTTAACCAAGTGAACCATTAGAGCTTTTAAAATATATAGTTGAACAAAATATACTCCTATATAATACACCTAATTTGGTAGAAGAACAATGGGTTCATGTGAATAATTTTTTTATGTCTATAAATCCACACGGGAACACCTGTTTACAAAAATACATATAACTGTGTGTTACTGTCAACACATCCCGAGTTCGATTATGTGGCTTTAATTTATTCATTTTCATTAGCCAAATACATGAAAATATATTTGTCTTGTTGGTGGAAATATTATTAAAGTCATGACTACTCAACAATTTGATACTAGATGATGTAGCTGAGTTAATTGTCGAGACGTACAAGATAGTCTGTCTCGAAACGAAAAAAAAAAATCGATAAAATATAGTATAAGAAATTCTTAATTATATTAAATTTAAAGCCCCTTCTAAAGATTTAGTTTTAGGTTATAGATTCGTCGAGCTACTCTGAGAGGAACCACTCTTTGTGCGGTTCAAACCCAAATCCATCAGCTTCCATTCTTTCAATTTTTATCTGTTTACTTTTAGCCGTCATTGGAGAGAAATCCAATCAACTACTATATCTCTTGTTCGATACTCAAGATTAACACGTCAAATGTATATATTCTAATGATAAGACTAGTGATAACAAGTGAAGAACTCTAAAAAATAGTGATATTTCTATCAATTAGATTTCAAACGACAAAAGGCGCACCAATAATACGGATAAAACAAACCTTTATAATCTATTGGTCAAATATATAAACATAGTACTCATTATTTAACACCTTTCTTTAGTCTATTGGTCAAATATATAAACATAGTTCTCCTTATTTAACAATCCTAGAATCTTTAGTACAGTATCTCTGGTCTTCTGCTCTGCATTATCAAACACCATGTGAATCTTTAAACAAGCTTTTGTGGCTCGATGGTAAAAACAAAAATATACGTATTTGGTATTTAGACCAAACAAATGAATATATATATGTTTGTAAAATAATCTTTTAGTACTTAACTATGGTTATTGTATGATATATATTCTATGGCTTCAATAAATCACTTAACTATGATAAGTTAACAAAATTTTGTGTAAAGAACAAATATGCTTAAAACTCCAACGATCAACCAAGAGCTTAGGAAAGTTAGAAGGCAGTAACAATTGAAACCGATTAGACCACGCGTCCCAGTTACTGGAAACCTCCTATCAAAAGTATTCCCAGTTCTTACACTCAATGTTACTATCGAGGCACATACGTGTTCCACTTTTTGTCTTAGTGTTTTTATATGTGTCTACCCTTTGATTGGCCATCACGTACACACCAATCAAAACACCCATCCTTCGATACTCCATGGACCACTCCTGATTTTCTAGTCCATATGTTGGTCACTATTTTGAGTTTGCCCTAACACGTGTTGCTTCTTTATTCATTCAGCAACTCTACTGTAACAAGTATGATAATAAGCTTGGCCTCTGGTCAAATATTATATCTAAGCAAACAGTTCAAAGAAAGAGCATTTCAGCTGTGATAATGCTAAGGTTCCGACCGATCGCGCCGAAACCGGCTGCAGACGGTTCAACTCCTGGATCTAAACCTGAGAGCAACAAACCGGTTAGTAAACGAAGAGCAAAGAGAAAGTACGTTAGAGTCAAGAAAAATAGCAAGTGTAAGAGTACTGGTATAGACAAAGAAGAAAGAAAAGATGGATCTGTTGTTACCCTTCAGTTACTTCCAGAAAGTAGTAGTAGTAGTAGTAGAAGTAGCGTTAAGAACCAGCCAGATATGAACTTTCACAAACATGGTGACAAGGATATGTTTGCCGTGGATCAGTTAGATCAAAAGGTGGAGATGCAGACTATGCTCAAAGAATCTGAGCATCAAATCCAAAACCATAAGGTGAATGTTGACTTTATAAACTTCTTCGAAAATCCTTATATAACTAACGAAGGACAACTGTATCCTATACTAACACTGACCAGAAGGACTTTGGAGTCTTTTGTGATGGTTGAAGGTATGTCAAAAACGTTTGTAGATAGAGAAGCATTAGGGAGTACAGACATGGAGAAGATAAAGAATTTGGAGATGGACACGTGTCCAGGGTTGATATCTAATGGTTTAGATATGGTTCAGTGGGTGAATCCGGCGTACCGGAGAATGGTGGATCCTCTAGAAGACGGAGGAGCAACGGCGGAGATGGTGGTGAGGCTGGTTGTTAAGGAGAAAATGAGTCATGAGGAGTTGAGTGCAGCTTTTGTATGCACTGTGAAGGTAGTGTATACATTGAGGAACGTGAGGCAGTCACGAATAATGCCGTGTGATGTGTGGAAAATGGATTTTGGAGGGTTTGCATGGAGGCTTGATACTAAAGCTGCGCTTAGCTTGGGTCGTTAATGGAACAAAGACTCTTCCACAAGCAAGAAATTAACTGATAACTAGATGCCAATAGCAGGTAATCTTATAGTAGTAGTATTAAATACATATCTGCTGAAAATCAAATGGAACCCTCATGCAAAATGAGGAGTTTCTTGACGCATAAAAATCTTGTGAAATATAATATAATGCACTTTGTTTTGAACTTTCTATCTAGCTGTATACAAATGTAGGAATTAAGAGAAAAATGATTGCAAATCAAGAATGGTATTTGCACTTACACTATGCGTAGAAGGTAAACTCTTAGAAAAAAATTACTCCTATATATCCATTCTTGTAGTTGGATAAAAGAGTACACTATACCCTCTGTCCACTTTTATTTGTTGAGTGTACTAGAAATAGATTTCTTCTTTTACTTGTCATTTTATCGAAAATAAATACATAGTTTTCTTCTAATTATTATAGCCTTATTTCTTCTATTTCCCAAACCATTTCCCAAATCGAAGTAGTACAAGTCAATTAGCATTAGTAAGGGTAATTCTTAAGCGGGGTATAACACCCAAACTAAACTTGACAAATAAAATTTAAACAGAGGAAGTAAAACATACGGTGTATATTTATTTCATAGAGAGTAATCAGGTGGAAGATAAAAGATATAAATAAGGGAAAATTAGTCATAAAGCTCTCCTTATCAATGTTTAAGGGGGTTGGAAAAGTAATTACTACGTGACCAGTAAAACGAGATGAATGAAGTACAATGCTAAATTTAAAAATAATTTATTTAACTTTAAACTTCTTATTTATCCTTTAATAATACGATTATAGTCATTGGTAATATTTATAATTTATTTTGTACTACAAATTTTAGAAATAAATTTTTTTTTTAATTAAATTCAAATTCAAGTCAAACATTACATTGTTTGTGGAACAAGAAATATTTATGTTTTAAAAGCCTCAAAACCTCTTTTGAAAATACTGTGACGTACTTTTCCTGATTTCTCTCAAACCAAATTATTCACAACCTTCTATTTGCGACTTGGTGTGCTTCATGCTAGGCTTATTTAATACGGAGTACTTAATATTCACACATTAATATACCTATATATAGCTACCAATCTATATGTCGTTCCCTTCACAAATGGTAGTATATATATATATATATATATATATATATATATATATATATATATATATATATATCCTACAATATCCGTTCTTGTAGTTGGGTAGAAGAGTACATTTTGCCTTCTGTCCACTATTACTTATTCAGTGTACTAGAAATATATAGATTTTATTTTTATGCTTGTCCATTTTATCAAAAAAGAGAATAATTCATTTTCTTCTAATTATAGCCTTATTATTAATAAGTACCTAATATTTCCCAAACCATTTCCCAACTTCTCGAAGTAGTACAAGTTAATTAGCATTAATAAAGGGTATTTCTTGAGCGGGGTGTACCAACCAAACTAAACTCGACAAATAAAATTGAACAGATGAAATAATTAAGATTAGAGCTATTCACCAGGATATTAAAATATTATACCCGTCCTTTGATAAGTGTTCATTTTCATCTTTTTATTTGTTTCAAAATAAGTGTCACTTTAGTTAAATCAATAAAAAATTTATTACTACCTTTTCTCTAATTTTACCCTTGCCAATTAAAGAGGTAACATATGATTAATGTACTTAAAGTTTGATTATCAAATCTAGTAAATAAGGGTAATTAGGTGATGTATATGTATTAGTACTCCGATTAATTTTTTAATGGGCCTGAAATGAAAAATCGACACTAATAATGGGACGGATGGAGTACTTACTCCCTCGGTGTCATTTTATTTGACTTCATTATTATTAGATAATGTGACTCATAACATTTATCTTTTTTTGAAATATCATGATAGAATATCATTAATTATTTATTATGTTTTCACTTAGTCCTTAGTATCGATTGATCTTAAAAGTACAACAGACAGTGTATATTTATTGTATAAAGATTAATAAGCTGGAAAATAAAAGATATAAATAAGAGTAAATTAGTCATATAACGGTCTCCTTATTAATATTTTTCTAAGGGGGTGCGGGAAAAACAAATACTTAGACAAGTAAAATGAGATGAATAGAGTATAAATGATATTGAAGTCATTGGACTGGATGAGGTTGCTGTTAATGTGCGTTCAATTGTTTAAGGATAAGTTATCAAAGCTCATATATGTACTAAATGTTTTAGACATAAGATATAATGTAACACTAATAACTGTCCAGCTGTGTCACACTGTCACTGTCACTGATCAATATCATATATGTAGAAACCATTGGAACATGTCTTTCACCACAGGTAGTAAAAGAAGTCAGTGAAGATTGCAAATATGAAATTCCTCACACACAGATATATATATATAGTGTTACATTAAGATATTTTTGTTGTCATTTATAATAGTTGATTATAATTACATGACATTTTTACTATACATAGTTGAAAAAATAATATAAGAGAATTACGCAAATAATATGAAAAATCTTTGTAGAATTCAAATTGTAAAAAGGTATAGGAGATCACCTCCTGCTACCACATGAATTCAGTTGAGTTAATCTTTTGATTAGATATTGCATTGACAGCATATTTGTTGTCAACTCAAGATAAATGTTTGTTCAACATTAGAGTCTCTCTAATATAATAAATCCCTCAACACATTTCAAATGAACCACCAAACGGTGCTAAAAAAGCAATACGACATTTAACATCCCAAATTTGTTAAATAAAAGAAAAGATCAAGTGTGAGTTCTCTGGCAAGAAAATGTCTAGGTCAAAAAGCGCACACTTAAATACTATTCCACAAATTTGTATGACGAATGCTTTTCCTCAGCCTGGAAAAGGAGTAACTATGATAAAATTGGTAATTATTGATCTTAGGCCACCAATTGGTGCTATAACCATCAATAAGACTCCAAGAATAATGCAAATCTGTCATCATATGGACATTTTAGATTAGTTCATTTTTAAAAATATAAATGGGAATATCGAATGTGGTATTGAACAACTGAGTTATTAAGTTGCACCATACCCAATTAATAGTCCAAGAGAGACTGAATTTAGCTGGTCTGTAGATGTTTAGCCACATGATGCAAGGGAGCTGAACAAATCAGTGAAAAGCAAAGTTCTTTAATACCAAACACACCGAAGAGGAAACAAAAACGAAAGAAATTTAAAGAGATTGAAATTAAATCTCTTACAAAGTACGTTGTTGGGGCAAAAGCAAATCCTCCAAAGAATCCAAGCAATTCACTGAAGAAAGGGAAGATAATGCCAAGAAACATTGTGAAAGCTGCAATAAGAGCAAAATGTATTACAATTTTAGCTCAAACGAAAACAAAATTGGAATTAGCGCAGTAGTTAACGTTATAGGAGTAGTGTTAACGTTCTCTATATTACATAAATTCATTGTACTACTACAGTAATAAAATTATAACTTATATATAAGCAGTGGCGGAGCCACATGCAAGTAAGGGTGGCCACGCGACCACCTTCGTCGAAAAATTATATTGCGGAGATAGGTTAAATATAGTTATTTACGGCTAAATAATAGGTTTTGAACACTCTTGACACAATGATAGTGCTAACCTATTGGTGTAGGGTGTTCAAAATTAGCTAAACAACCTAGGATAAAGTCTCAGGTTGTACATTTTGGGGAAAAAAAATTCTTCTTTGAAGCTTGACCACCCTTTGAGAAATTTCTGGCTACGCCACTGTATATAAGGCCTACATAAAACATTTGATAAAAATGAAATAAAAGGCAGCTTACTTACCCACGTAAATGTTTCTGGAAACAAACCTCAAAATCCAAGTAGGCCTGAACCTAAGTTTTCTAACAAGTACCGTCTCTATCATGTCAAACACTGGCACTGCATATATCTACAAAATCACACACCAAAGGCATGTCAAAAGAAGAAAATAATTAGAAAAAGATGAGAAATGAAGAGCAATATTGGTTTGCACCTGATAGCTCCCAATAACATGAACAACAACAAACATGTTAGCCATAGCAATAAGCCAAGTTGGTTTCTCCAAAGAGATAAGAATATCATCTCCCACTTTATTTCCAAACATCCAATACCCAATAATTGCAACAGGAAAGTAACAAATTGCAACAACTATGTAAGCAACAATAACTCCTTTCCACATAGGTACTCTTGAAGGCACCTCAGGTGTTGAAGGCATTGTAGCTTGAATTTCCAACACCACATTGTGACCAGCATAAGCAAATGCAACTGATCCCAATGCACTAAAGAAGTTGAATATTGTTCCTGCTGTGGTATTAGCCTTGTATCCATATTCCACATCTGGTTGTATACCTTTTTTTACTGTAGCCCCCCAAGCAATTGTAGAGTAACTTAATCATATATAACATATCACAAATCAGAAGGATTTCTCCTAAAAAAATGATTTCAGTCAAACCAAACACTTCCGAGAAAGTAATACTAATATGCATACCTCAAGGACATGAGAGCTGCTGCCAAAGATATACCAGCTAAGGAATTGAAGTCTGGAAGATGGGAGAGAACAAAATGGACAGAGGCGAAGATCATGATGAAGTGAGTTTCTTTTATATCTTTGCAATCTTTTTTACATAGTAATTCGTGGAATTTCATGAGTGATTTTCCTCCCGTCACCATATAAACTACGTCAACTCCAACATCAACAACCAATTGTTGTGGCACAACGATCCAAAGGCCAAGTTTTTCACCAAAAACATGTTGCCCCAATTCATGATATCTATCGAAACGTTTCCCTGGAATCGCTTCGTGCATCTCAACCATTTGCCATAAAGTATAAAAAGTGATAATCCAAGAAAGCATAAGTACTGCTACGCCAGGCCCCCTGAAATAATGATCTCTTCTTTTAAATGAATAATTATATGGCTATTGGAGTAGTAAAGGCAGAAGTGATTGATAAAAAGCACCAGGCAGAGTAATATATAAGCAGGATCATAAATCTGGAATGAATAACTTTATTCCGTAATTTTGCTTTTAAGTCATTACTATCTCTGCTGAAGAAACATACCAAAGAACATGGGTAAATACTTTCTTCTGTCCAAGTTAAAAGAAATCATGTCGCTTAAGGTTTGGCACACTTATTAGGAAATTTATTTAATTAAGAGAATTAATCATATGGGTTATTTGACTAAACTTTCATTGTATTGATCTTCTCAAATTACACTTCATCTCCTAGACTTTATAGATCATTATTTGGAGCAAGTATATAAAGGTGTGAAAACTAAATACTACATAATACCTCGTTAATTGTTCCTTAAAGAATACTACCTACTACTTATTTTTGACGAAACTAGTTTAGCTTAATTTATAAATTTATTTCTTCGTCGTTGGTTAGTGTTCCTAGTTGTTTATTAATAGTATACTCTAAAAATTAATGTGTTAAGAAGTGCATACCAGCCAAGCTGTGCCATGGCATAAGGGAGACTGAGGACACCAGCTCCAACCATAGCCGTAATATTGTGGAATGCTGAATACCACCACTTCCCATTCCTGTTTGCAGAAATAGGAAGCCATTCGTCTATTGCAATCTCTTGAGCTATTATTTCATTATCCTGTCATGTCATATAAAATTAAGTTGGATAAATACAGTGATATACATATGCTTCCTCCTTCGACTGCATGCATGAAAATATACTCCCTCCTTCGACTTTAGTGACATGATTCGGAGTTCTATGGATAAATACAGTGATATACATATATATATATAAGCTGTTGTATTACTATATCTTTTACCAATCTTCGTCATATAACTTAACAGAACATTTTTATAATTGATCTCCCATAGAGTACCGAAAAAGATTGCTAAAAGACAAAAAGAAGTTTGTCACATCATTCAAGTTGGATTCTATAACAGAAATACAAAGAGAAACAAAAATTGGTCGAGAAGTTCAAAATTTTCTCAGAAGATATATATAAAGTAAATAGAAGTGTACTCAACAAAGATCGAAAATCTTTTGAGACATATTTAAATAATCTTTTTGTTCATAAAAAAAATTACACAAATTGATCTTTATATAGTTCATTCAAAAAAAAAAAAAAAGATGCCACAATGTTTACTTTGGCAATGATTTAATTTCAGATTTCTGACTTTACTTTTAATGAGATGATTTATAGTCACACTAATATCTATTATTATAATAGATCATGATTCTCAAAATTCTTTATTTTTTTTTAAAATTTGATAATTTTTTTTTAGAACAGATGAAGTAAATAATATATTCCTTCTAACAATTGATATAAATTTTATACTGATGCTCACACACTTTAATACTAAACATGCAATAGGCAAGTGGATATCAACAAAACTCATATACTCCCTGCATACATTATTTTCTATATTTTCCTTATTAGTTCGTTAAAAAAATTACATATTTTTAAATTTTTAAACAACTTAACTCCAAATTTCCTATTTTTTTCATTTACAACCACATGTATGTATGTGTGTGTGTGTGTATGTATATATATATATATATATATATATTTATTTATGATTTTTTTAAACCATAAGTTTCAAAAATCTTTATTTTTTGTTACTATGTCAAGCCAAACTATTGTGTTTAGCAGTTGAGTTTTGAAGGATGACAAACAAAGAACCTGATAGTGGACCTGGTTCTTACTTGAAGGCACAACTGATTAAAAAGATGAGCTATATTCTTAGTCCTAACCGTAAACGGAGAGGAAGACTGGCAATCCTGGTTGAACTAGGAGAAGCTGAGCATGTGAAAAGTGACAATTCTATTCACTTAATGAGTTGGAGTTGTGTCCTAGCCGCCTTGAGTTACGTAAAGAAGAGTTAGAGTTATAAAATAAATGTCTTTATAGAGTATCTTCTCTTACCTTATATGGAGAAGAATTCTAGTTGGAGACGGCTAGGGTTTCAACCCTATATATACTTAAGTGAGACGTGCTAAAAAATGATTCATTCACTAATACGAGAGAGCAAACCAAAGGCAAGGATACTTATTGATCGTGCGTAAGTGGACAAGGCAGGGTGCATTCGAAGAACCAAGTGCTAACGGAGGTCCTTATAGTGTTCTTAGATTGTTTTGATCTTTGTTGTTTGAATTCAAATGATTACCTATTTGCTTACACTAGAAGTTTTGTGATAGGTGTTCTTTGTAAGGTGTTACATTGTAAAAACTAGAGTTCAGTTTTGAGTAGTACTATAGGTACTAAAGTTTAGTCCCTTGGTTATTGCGATTTGTAACCTAAAACTTTCTTGTTGTACTGGTGAAATTTTTTTTATCAAAATCCCTGAGATTGGATCGTGGTTTTTCCCCCCTTAAGCAAAAGATTTTCCACGTAAAAAATTGTGTGCAAATTTATTTTCACATAACTTTGTTAGCACAGTGGTAGAGAGAGATTTAACAAGAACGAGGTTCTTGATATTAGGGGCAATATTTACGAAAATCGGAGGATACTATCACCCCTCCCCTCTAGTGTCTATTAACGGTGCCCCAAGTGCAAACATATAGCAAACAAAGCGGACGCAGAAAGTAGTCGAATAGACAGATAGGAGTCTTAGTTAGTTAAGACTTAAGATTCAATACTAAGCACGAAGGATTTATAATTAGAGCAAAATCTTATTATCTTGATATGCATGTCTATGGAGAGATAGAAAGAACTTACACTATTGTCGCTGTGGTTATTGTGATATTCAGTTGAAGCTTGACATCCCATGACTAGCTAATTTGTATACTTGTCTGGAGAGTGGAGACTTGAGAAATGGCTATAGCAATTAAAAAGTGAAAAGAGAAGGAGAGACCAACAAACAGAAACGAACTCCTAATCAAAGGAATATCAAAGCAGTTGAGTAAATAAACAAACTACAGGCTCTTAGCTATGGAAATGATTGGTTGATCTCAGTTGTTAGCAGGCTGGTTATGCCGGTATTTAAAAATAAAGTAAACAATTAGTTGTTTGATGATCTTGATTAAACAGTTACAAATAATACACTTCCTATCACGAGAGCTTAATTGGCTTTTTATATGTTTAAATTTTTTTATAATTAATTATGTGATTGAAGGCGACGTTTCCGTGTTGGACAATAATATTTTAGAAACAAAATAGTTGACCAACCTCGTATTTGTATAACAGGAATCTTTCAACTCGATCCTGTTACAACTCAAAATGTAGTTGTTTGACTTACAGGTAATTCCACGACCCACGCACGATCTTTATACTACTTATATACATACTCCATAATTAGTTAACAACAAAGAGAATTAGTTAATTAACTATAAAACTAAAATAAATAAATAATTAGACAACAAATGAAGAAGAATTTCCTGCCTTATTCATGATCAATACAAGACTAACATATACGTGTAAGTGCGTGGTCCTCTTGATGGGAGTAATGAACATTAACACCTACATCTTCCATTTTTGGGTGCTATTTGATACAGCAAAATCTTAAAAGAACATATAGAATTAAGAATTCAAGCCAATTAGTTAAATTTGTCATATGCTATATATAAATGCACGACGCACGACTTATGGTATAAAATTTATTTCGGATTAGCTAATCCCACCAACCGAACATGGAATAAATTGTTAGCCTCAAGGTTTCACCTATTGATTTTGATGATAACAAACTAAGTTATTTTAGTCAATGAACATTTACTTGTGGTTAATCTATTTTTGTTTAGGTTTGCTCATGAAGAAGAATATGGTGAAGATCTTTTATGGAAGAAGAATTATATTATGGGTGAAGTATAACCAGCGCTACTAAAAGTGAATATCATCCAAGATCAAGAAGGAGCTCAAATTGCTTGAATTATTTATGGAGAACATTGTTATTACAATCTCTATTTTTGGAGGATATATTTGTGCTCAACTGAAACGAGGAAAAGGAGTATGGAATAAAATATATATAGAGAAATTTCTTCTTCTACTTAATGGGAGATATTTTATTTATAGGAAAAATTTAGAATTGTGTTGAATCATTCCAAGATACATATGGGGAAGATTTCACTCTTAAAGCATAAGGAAAAGAAAGTCACGTTGGGGTTTTTTTAAGGAATGAATACAAAGCATTAAATATAAGAGTACAAAATTTTATGAAAGTTGGCTCTACAAATGGAAACAATATATGCTGAGTTTGTACTCTCTATGGACGTAGAACCCATCAAAGGAAACACTATGGTAATAAAGGAATTGGATTTGGTAGGTAGGGCACGAAGATAAGGTGTAGACAAGGGTTTAAGATTGTGAAGTAAAGATGGGTCTGAAGTCATATGATCATAAGCCTCTGAATATAATATGTATCCAGAGTTTGTGTAAAACAATCGCATTCTAGTATGGTCGCCATAAGTGGAAATGGTTCCCAACATAAATTTCTCTTTGTTTTTCATCATGGATAAACGAATACGTTTTCTCCACAGAAAGGAGTCACCAGTAATATGACTGAGTATATGATTCATTCAACCCTATAAGAAACTGCATAAGTCTGTTGTACTCAAGCAAATCTTAATTGTGACTACGTCCCACATTTACGAACACAACATGAACAGACCATGAATGACTCAATGATAGCTAACTCATCCCAGCACCTCTTGCGTCTTTGCTGATAAGTAGCAATATCATTTGTGCCTGGAATGATGCCATTAAGTTCTTCCTTTATTTGAAAAAATTTGGACAACTTGTAAATATATGACTCGTTACTAGACAACCTTTTTTGGGTTTCTACCACATCGAAACCACATATAGAACTTATTTTTCTTTTTTCTTGAAAAACTAGTACACAATGGAGAAAGGTAGAAAAACTTATTGTATCAGCTGCAGAAAATTCCTTAAATTACATCCAACTAAGGAGCTACAAAAACAAAGTCATTTAGTCACAACAACAAAGTTAAAGCCTATTTACATTTTCTTCTGGAATAAGCAGACTACTACACACTGAAATGTTAATAGCTCCGGAACTAAGAGGACATGCCAAAGGTGATATTTCTCATGAGAAGAGCTCCTAAGCTGCGGATAGAACAGACCGCTCATAAATTTCATATGGTTGCATCCCACTTGAAGGGGCCTTGACAGGTTGTCCTGAAGTACCAAAACACAAATATTGGTTCACCAAACTTTTACGTCCTGTGCTTTGTTTTTCTATTGAGTCTGACGATACACCCTCTACCTGATTGGAACAAGAAGGTCCAGCAAGCTCAGTCTCAATAAAAATTGCCTTTTGTTTGTCCAAAGAACTGCGTGAAGATAGTGATGTAATTGAGAATGAACTAGCACGAGATGACCTTCGAGGGATGCTAAGATGCGGTATAGCCTGCATGACACCATTTACTATCCCTGAAGCAAATTTCTTCTTTGCAGTTGGACTTGGAAGGTTACTACTAGCAGAGAGCGCCCTTTTGTGGTTTGGAAGTGATGAGGGCTTGGAGTATCTTTCTCGAAGAGAGACTGGTGCCACATCCGAATTGCTTGCAGAACATGGATCTACCAAAATCTTGAGCCTCTTAGTATCTCTTTTTTTCATTTTTGGCCAATGGAAGAAGCGTTTCAGCTTTTCTGCTGCATGATTTTCTGAACCAGGTTTCTTGCTGTTTCTAGAACAGTAGCTCTCAGGACTCACGTAAGGTTGACTCAGCTCACTTGAATTGCTAAGCTCAGCAATTCCACTGCTGTCTGATACATGCTCAATGCCCGTGTACAAGAATATTTCGGTGTCGGAGATTCTAAAAGAAGTTCCAGGACTGCTGTTTATATTTTGCATCTTTAAATGGGATGCAACAACTCTCCTTGCAGAATAATCGTGATGACCAAAAATTCCGCCTGCAGAGATCAACTGTCTAGTAAGGAGCTCTGATGAAGCGGAACGTGGTCGTTGCCTCAGGATATCAAGTGGTGTCATTCCATCCTTATCGCGAGTATTGACATTAATAAAGCGAACAGTCATAAGTAACTCCACCAGCTCAGAATGAATATTTCCAATGACAGCCAAATGAAGTGCAGTCCTACCATCATTATTTTCAGCATTAATGATATCTTCAATGTTGAAAAACTTTCCACCAACTAGTTGCTTCATGAGATCAATTTGATGGTCCAATCTGCGGAAACAAGGATTTTGGAAACCAGTAATGGCAACATGAAGAAATGTTTCTCCAGCATTGTTTCTTGAACAGACTAATGATGGTGAGGCAACAATGAGAGCTTCAACAACAGCTAATTGGCCCCTAGAAGCAGCAACGTGTAATGCAGTATTGCCTTGATTGTCCATGGAGTTGATAATATCAGAACTCTTTAAGAGATAATTAACAACCTGCACCCATATATAGAGCAAATGAAGGCTAAAGATAGCTTAACCATTAAGAACAGCATAGGTCAGATTTGAAGTCACATCCCTAACAATATCTAAGCTTGTTCTGAGGTATTGTTCAAACATTACAAACATTACAAGGATAGCATTTACTACTAGCTGATAAAATGATATCTTAAAATGCAATAAAATTTCTCTGCTTTAATGATGGATATAAACCATCTGCACAGTCTTTCCTAAGTTCTTTGACTGTGCAGGAAGCAACAGCCTGTAAAAAAGTTTACCTGGTTAAGTACAGATGCAAATCTATTCATAGTGTTGGCTTAATATGCATCAGTATTTAGCATTTTGTTAAACCCTCCTATGAGTTATTAAAAGCAATTGTCCAAATCGGTGAGATCCTCGACTGAAATGGACAACGTTTCGGTAATCTGAGACTCAAAAATCCTATAAGGTGAAATTTCTGCGATAAAACTAAACACTAAGAAGTTAAGCAAAGCAAGATCATTCCTAGTTTAACCCTTCATACTACAGCTTCTGTTGCCTTTTACTTGTCAAGTATGCTAAATTATATTTTCCCTTTACTCGTCCATTTTATCAAATCAAGGGAACTATTTTTTTCCAATTTTACCTTTGTCATTAAGTAAACATTTCCCAAACTTAATGGAGTACTAGTATCAAATTTATATTCCAAAGCATAATTAATAGGGTTAAGTTAGTAAAATAAACACTTAATTGATGCTTTCTCCAGGGGAATGCAGAATGTTAAATTGGACAAGTAAAAGGAAGGAGTATGACTAATACGATTTTGGTCTGTCTGCCTCTTTTATTACTTCTTTGTATACCCCAGTTCTTAGGATATGATTCGATCCAAAGAAAGTTTCTTCTTTCTTTCAGAGTGAGGAAGCACACGAAATTCCTCTTGCGCAAATAGTAGGAGGTTCCATTTTTTTGGCTGGGTGGAAGCTGGTGGTCAGGGCTTGCATAACCGTATACACAGAATTGGGATCTCAATTGCATGAAAATCTTTAAATCGGGAAAGACTTGCTGGAGTAATCTGAATGCATATGTCAAAACCTCATAGCTGAAACTTCTGGAGTCTATTAACTTTATATGGGGACTGGAATAACACCCTCATCCTCTTTGAGGTATGAAGTGGTTGGTTAAGATAGAAAAATTGTTGAGAATTGTTACAGTTAGACCACAAAATTCACATTTACAATCAGTTTCTACAATGTAAATATTTACTAAGTAGTTGATCTTGCCATACAAATAGTAAGTATATAAGCAATTTGTCACTTTTTCTAAAACAGCGAAATCCCTGAGGGCTAGTGGTGCATGATTCAAAACTCTGTCGATAATGAGCGATTTGTTATAAGCATTATGTTAGCTCCAGGGAATCTGTAGTGATTTCGACAAACAAGAACCAAAACTGAGCAACTGAGATCTGCAAAAGCTCAAACAGATAAGAAAACGAGTCGTACCTCAACCTGGCCTTTGCCAGCAGCTGTATGTAAGAGAGTTGCACCCTGAATGTCTCTGTAAGACAATATATCACAGCAGTCCGCCAGAAGCTCCCGCAGTATCTTCAAATTACCTCCTCTAGCAGCTGCATGGATAGCTCTATTCATCATCTCCCACTTATAAGCAGATGGGATCTCCCCAATCTGTTCCTCCACCTCTCTCCCACCGCGTGCTATCAACCTCGGAGACATAGCAAAATCAAACAAAACCTTGAACACCTCACAACTTTTACTTCTAGCAGCAGCATATAATATGTCAGTGACACCGTACTCCCCTTCTCCAAAGACTAAAAGAGGATCTTTTTCAAGCAACTCTTCAACAAAAGCCAGGTCTCCAGCAGAGGCGGCAGTGTATAAAAGCCATCCACCATAACCAGCTTTAAGTAGAGAATTTTTCCCCTTCTTGGTTCCACATTCATGAAGCAGTTTCCTTGCAACTTGTAACCGGCATCTAGCAACATCATCAAATTGTTCTTCATCATCCCAAACAGACTCAAGCCGTCGAATCCTACGCAGCGAAGTGAGCTTGATAAGGTGATTGCCATCTAGACGAAGAAGCTCGCGTACCAAATCATAGTGACCATTTGCAGCTGCCCAATCAATTGGGGAAGCATACCACCATTGGTCCCCAGTGCTCTCCCACCGAAGAGGTAAATATGTTGGAGGCATTGCAATGGCAAGATAATCAACACCAAAACAACTTCAGCAACAATGAACAAATCTTTCTAGGCAAATCAGTCCACCAAACTACTCTTTCGGGATCAAACTCAAGACGACGACAACCAGATCAAAAAGGGCTTATTATCAAGACAAAAAGAACTTTCAGCAACAAAGAACAAATCTTTTAGGGGTTTATCTCAAGAAGATAACAAGTAAAGTAAAAAGGGCTTATCCTGTGCACGAGGGAATATCAAGATCAAACTTCAGGTACAAAGAACAAATCTTTTTATGCTTAACTGTGCACAAATAGTTCCCTTGAGCAAACCAATGCTGCAACAAGAAAATACAATAGTTTGTTAATGCATGGAGATAGGGATGACAAAAAAGGTAACAGAGAGGATAATCAAAAGAGTAAAGGTGAATATGCAGATAAGGGAAATGTCAATGAAAAAGTAAGGAACAGAGATTAACAATAACTTTGAAGCTTAGAAATCTTAGAAAATCAGCAAACAATTGAAGAAGAACAGAAGACCCCACATGGCAAATGATCATTTCTTTTAGTAATTTAATAAGATAGCAAAGCAAGAAAATTACACCAATATACCAGTAATATCTCACAAGTGGAGTCTAGGACGGTCAGAACGACGTGAAAGGTTGTTTCTGGTAGACCTTAGCTAAAGAAAAACACAATTCGACTAAAGAAAGCACTTTTAAAAACATATTGGAAAAAATAAGATGAAAATATCACAATAAGAAAAGCAAGAAAACTATAGACAACAAAATGAGAAGAATTAAACAATACTAACCTTATTACAAGATTTGTGATTGTACTTTACCACAAAAGAAACTAGGAAGAATCATATAACAAGAATTGATGAAAAAAGGAGAAAGTCAGATAAAATTTGGTAGTAAGCACAGCACGTTAAGAGAGTCATGAAAAGGAGGAAAGATTCTTATTGAACAGAGAGAAAAGTGAAAGTGACTAATTATAGTGGAATAGGGCGGGGGCGCCAAAACTAAAACCGCCCGACTATTTGTTTAATGTTTAATGGTCCTGTTAGTTGTTGTCGGATAAGATGTTGATAGTTACATTAATCTTTTCTTTTAAATTTACAAGATTGTTGGATTAAGTTAAGTAATAGGCCATTCGTAATCTGAATTAGTTGAATTTATGAGTTTTAATGTCAGATGATTAAACTTAGTAGAACATTTTAGTAACTCAACTTGTCTTATTTCAAAATCGTATCGATTTATAACGATTCTATTTTTATATCGATTCTACTTTTATGGTCAGATAATGATTCAGTGAATTAAAACATGTTTAGTGATTAAGAGCTTATTCGATTTAATGGATTAAAAGTTATTTATAGTGCACTCTTCTATCTAACTACAAGAACGGATATGTAGTAGTAACAGGATATTGTATTATTCAAGTGGAGTATAGTTTTTCTTTCCAGGGAAAAAACAAGATCCTACATTAAATTGTACTTGGAAAAGAAAGAAAGGAGAACACGCCTAATGATGGTATATAATATACGTTCCAAAATGATTGTAATAATTCGGATTTTGAGAGTCAAACGAGTTCATTTTGACCGTGAATTTAAACATATAATTTTTAAGTTTTTTGTTACGATGTTTATATATTTAAAAACTACATAAAAAGTATTATAAGTCACAATAATTAATAATTCAAAATATTTAAAAGACATATGAAAATATTACAATCAAAATTAAACTACTTTGATTCTCGAAATCTAAACTATGACAACCATTTTGAAACGGATGGATTATAATATAATTCGTATTTATGTGCATATGTCAACGGCTTGCGTATCAACAAATTGTTAAGGCCTTGACGATGGAAATGACCAAATAAGTGGAATAAGCAAAAATGGCTTTTATACCAGAAAATTTGCGTTGGCGAACACTTGTGTTGACAGTGGACAAAGACCACACCGAACGATGCAAAAACTAAGTCGACTCATTAATTCATCGTCGGTTTGACAACTATTAATAATTGTGTTTGGGTTCTTGTTTTTTTTTTTAAGAAAATAATGTATTTAGTATCCAGCACCTATTATCTTGATTGATTCGAATTCGCCATAATATAATTTATTAAGGAAAAAATGCTCCATATAAAGATTTTTATTCATTTTCAGAGCTCAAACTCCGCTCTCACTAAACATAGAGCTAGGTATCTCATTCATCACACCTTATTCGATGGTTTTGAAATTCTTCTCTAAAGTATCTATCTACCCACTTATTCTTTTTCCTTTCATTACGTAATTTCACATTGTTGAAGGTGGAAACTACATCCTGCATCCCATCTTGCTAGAGATTCAATTGATTGATAGCCTTTTCTTAGTACTAAAGTAATATATTTAATTCAGACTAATACCTAACAAGACATGTACCACATCCAATCTCTCCATGAACATATCACACTCAGAAAAGAGGATATGCCCATATGAAAAAAGCAACTTTAGCTTTTACGATTAGAAATGAGTAAAAAAGTGAAGAGATACTGATATAGACATGCTAGTATATTGCTCTTGCTTTACAGAAATTATAATGTATAATGCATGTGATAGATTGTCAAACTTTAGCTCATTGGTTACACTACTTTCCAAATGTTCCATACTTTCCATCCCTTCTCCTTTTTACAAGTCCTTTTTCGTTTCCCCTTTTATATGTTCAGTTTACACTTAAACAAGCCACAACATCACATGTGCACAAAAGAAGGACAAGCTCTAGTCTAGAGTTGATGGAGTGCAGAGGCGGATTTAGGATTTCAAGACGATGGGTTCATCATTGTTAGGATTCGAGTTAGACTGTCTCAAAAATTTTTGACGAACAATCTTCGTAAAAAAATTATGTTATGTATATAAGTCAAATATCATTTAATATGATGATATATTGAGGAAAAAGATTATTGAAGTGCATTTAAATGAGATATATTCATACTTCTAAGTGTAAATGAACCGCCGTTTGTCTAAGTGAACCATTTATATGTTTTGAGCATGGGTTCACAAACATCATAGTAGACATATTTTGAAAAAATTGTACATAATATATCTAATTTCGTGAGAAAATTATGGGTTCACGTGAACCACGATTCCTATACTACATCCGGCTCTGATGGAGTGTATCGTGCAATGTTCATCACCTTACTACTCCTGCAATCAAAATTAAATGTGTGCTTTGGTGAATTCTGAATTTTGAGTCGGTTTTAAAATCTTAATATAACTCTATTTTCTGCACACATATATACGTTTTGATCCCAAATCAATAAATTCTATCAAACTTGCGAAGGGACTATGTTCCTGGCCTTGTAGATTTTCTATTGAGGTTTATAAGATTTTCTATTGTAGTTTGTTATCTGTTGCTCTTTTGTTTTCTTTCTTGGCTTCTCAATGAACTGAAGTGACAATTAAAAGGGAAACATGTGAGACGCCAAACTGCAAGAAAGAAGAAAGAGTAATAATGGCAATTCAATTCCTTTATGAGGCACTCAAGAGGGATGATTGTGCATGATCTTATCCCACCAACCAACTTCATTAGGCCTCGGAAATGGGGTGCAAAAGAAGGTGGCACAACCTCTATGTTTCAGTCTTGTTATTCTTTTAATTCATGGCATAATTCTGCCATCAAAACTTACACAAATAAGAAGGATTCACATATACAACCTCCGTCCCAAATTAGTTGACGCCTGCAGCTTCTGCATGCCCATTAAGAAATCAATAAATAAGGTATGTACTTTACTATTTTACTCATGTTGGCCACATTTTCAATATTAGGCTATTAATGTTTTTTTGAGAAATATTCTTTTATTAAATATGGGCATAGTTGGAAAAAATTGGTAAAAAATGTCTTGAATTTCTAACGCGTCAATTAATTTGGGACAAATAAATCTTGCTTAAGCGTCAACTAATTTGGGACAGAGTGAGTAGTATTTTTGCTTAGAGAAACTTCAACCTTAATCTCCACGATTGCCTCCATTTTGTTGACCATTTAAGCATGTCTTCTGCTTATAATTATGTTCCTATTATTTTTTAGGAGATAAGTAAATCAAATTAGATTAAAAAAACAAAAGGAAACTTCAGAAAGCCTCCATTTGTATTTATGCAGAGGCCTTTTAGTTCCGATGACTATAACCACTTGGATCCAATAGGCCTAAGTGTTGTTTCTTTATGTTTTTAAAAAACACTGTGCTTCTTGATTTTTCTTATAAATTTACATCAACAAAAAGAACTCAAAAAAAGAAAGGAGGAAAGACTAACAAAATATTACTCTTTAATGTAGTACTATCATAAACACTCTACCTAAATTGGAAAAGTTCTTAGACTAGGTTAAAAAGGGTATACAATGTTGTATTTTGTTTGTTTATTTTTTCTTTCTATTGTAGTAGCAAGTATGTTTTTATTTCCCTAAATACAACAAGTTTTATTTGTGTCACCTAGTTCATATTACTATTCTCTTTTCTAGAAAAAAGAAATTATAGTGGCTGTTTGGCCATAGATTTGAAAAAATATTTGGAAAAAGAGTTTTTGAAGTTGGGTTGAAAAATGATATTTGAAAGTTGAACTTGTGTTTGGACATACATTTCACTTGAAAAAAGGTAAAGTTTTGTGAGAGGAGAAAAAACTTTTTTTGAAAAAACTTGAAAAAGTTCTCTAAACCACTTTTTGGTTTTTCAAAAACTGTTTTCCAAAAAAAAGTTGAAAAAATCTTCATGGACAAACATGTTTTTCAAAAACTTTTTGAAAAAAAGCAAACAATTTTTGATGGACAAACGGGTCATATATAGGGTGCAAAAAATAAAATAGGACATAGGTTAAGGGTGCAAAGTGCTAAAGACCCTGAGAGTGAGGCCGGAAAAAGAGAAAATAAATAATGGAAATCAATCGCATTCGCATTTATTTTGTAACTTCCATCAATATCACTATTCACTAGGTTATCTTTGGTGATATCTCGTTTAGAAATTTCAATGAAAAAGTTTAGCAAGATAATTAATTAGCAAGTGTGACACAAAAGAAACAAAAATGACATATAGGGTAAAGGTACCACATGTATTATGCCTCATACATACTTATGCTTATATTGTGATCATATTATGTGTGATTTTGCACTCGCCCATAGAAACTGGATATTTGACACACAGTCCGGTCGCGTGTGTTACTACCCGTCTGGGGGATACAATCCCTCTGGTTCGGGCGAGAGTTGAAACACCTAGTGTGACTGGGTGTATTCACACATTCTGACCAGATAGACTAGATATTACTGGCTGGGGAGGGGGCATGGCCCATAACACCTGCCAGGTTTGTTATATACGTGTATATAGCCATAGTATGCATCACATGACTACATGAGGCTAGTTCAGATATTCAGTTACCTGATTTGGGGATACAATCCATAATACCAGACATGTACCAGTTTAGATAACATTTCAGTTTTAGTTCACTACCACTTAGCAGTTATCAATTATCAATATAGTTTAGCTCAGCCTTCAGTTTCAGATTCAGCTAGACTGTAGTTTATATTCAATCATGTTTAGTTATTCTTCAGACTTCCAACTACATTGCTATGCTCCAGCTCATATTTACATATTTATATTCCAGCCTACAGTTTCATTCATCTTTGATATATTTCTTTACTTTAATAATAAATGCAGTTTTTATACATGTAGTACTCCTATTAGTTATGGCTAAAATTTATTTATCAGTATTTATATTGAACCAATAAAATTAAATAATAGTAATTAAATTTAAAGTGAAAATATCTATGATTTGACTATGACTAAGTGATTAATGTATATATAAAGGATCATGGTTGGTGTAAAATAAATATTTAGGGTTCAGCCGTTTAGGGCGGATAAATATTTACTGTATTTATCACTAAACTGTTGATTTTTGTGTAATTACAAGTGCGAATAAGTATACCACTTAGGGTAAATTTGGTAGAAGCGCTAGGATTAGAACCTTCTTTTATTTGGCAATAGTAGCCATGGTGAAATCGCTTGAGATTTTGCTATCTGCACATAACATTCTCGGCTCCCTTCGGTCCGCTAGGTCCCTCGACCTCTAGCCAGTGACTAGCCCAGCTATAGAAGAAGGCTTTCAAGTCATGAAGAGATTCGCTCCTAAGGAGGAAATAAGGGACTCATATCGAAAGGGCTCTTTCCCTGCACCTAAAAGTTGCCTTAGTTCCCTTTTTCAAAAAAAAAAGATGCTGAGAAATGCAGCGGGATAATTCCTTTTTCATGTAAGGAAATTGTGATGTATTTCAAAAGATAGCATGCACCAAATGTCCTTCATGTAATGAAATCATGTACATGTGGATAATTGTGTGGAAGACAATTTACGAGTGTCTTTTGCATGAGACTATTTTGATAAGTGTCAAAAATTCCTTGCCAAGTGGCTAATTTGATTAGATACTTAACCAACATGCAAAGGGTGCTACCATGAAAATACCGTTATAAATAGAGGCTAAATTCTGCCATCAAAAAATCCCTACAGCCCATCCAACATTCTGCCAATATATTCATCCACTATTTCACCATTAGCCACTATTTTACAGTTAGACACTATTTTATTGTTTAGCCACAAATACTAGCCTAATCCTTTTTCTTTTGTCACCTCCACCTTAGATTTGTTAGGTACATTATATAATTTTACTGATTCTGGTAATAATCGTCTTGCATTTGTGGTCCTCAGTCAACTGTATTGACAATAAAATTGGAATGATACAAATTAAAGAGGATTAGCATGGTTCCTGTATAAGGATGACAAATTAAAATCGAGAGAATGGTCTTGTATTCCTCATCATCGAGAAAAATTCATCATTATAAGGTGACTTTATTAATGTGATCAATATATATGTTTAATGGGGACAAAGAAATTAATTATGGACAAATAAATAACATATTACTACTTGAGAGTGTATGCCCTAATAGAAATATGAGAGCAAGAAACGAGAAGTGTAGCCGTCAGAATTTCTTAGCTCTCTCGAGATGGACATTATGCCACTCACCAGCACCCTAGTTAGGAAAACATTTAAGATTCTTTCTTAGTTAAAGAATCTTCTATATGTAACCTCGAAGTAAAAAAAGGAGAAATTATGGTATCTCTGAATTCAATTCATATAAATAATCCAAACAGGTTTTGCAAAATGTTTCTTAAGTTTTAAGTTGCAAATGGTGTTTTATTCTTGTAGATATGCTCTAATGCCTTGAAGAAGAATACTAGCGGCCACTTGAATCAGGCAGTACATATTAAAGCTCAACTCTTTGAAAGAATGCTTGCATGCATAACTTTGAAGAGATCGCTGCAACGAAAGCTACATGCAATTTGTTGCTCCCAACGCACACGCAAGTATACGCGGTCGACAAGTAATAAAGTGATAAATCGAATATCGTTCCCACGAGGACTAAGCAGACTAATACTTCGTAAACAATGCCCACAAACTACTCAGGGATCTTTTCCCAATGGTTGTAAGAGTTTTTATAATTAAAATGCAGTAATTAAAGTGCTAGAGATGTAGTCAAGCAATGAGAAATACTTTGGTTGTTAACAATATCAAGAGGACGGTCCAGGGTCGGAGTTACAAACAAAGGTATCCAATTGATTCCACTTCTTAAATCCCGGGTTACTAACTGACAGAGTAAATGTAACTGTGAAAACCTTTCAGTTCTTCACAGTCTATGCAAGCTACTTCAATCCCTATATGTCTATGGGTTAAATCACATGCACGCATTAACGATTCATGTAATGAGTTAAACTAGGCAAACAAGTATATGTCTATCCTACCCGCAAATTGGTTCCCCGATGCTCGGGTTCACAAACTAGTTCTATTCTTTCTTATTACTTAATCAAATTCCCTCTTTCGAGTTCAATCCAAAGACCATAGATAATGTATAATTATCGAGCTCTAACAATTACACATGTGAAATCAAGAAAGAATAAGCAACCCGTTATGGGATTCAATCAATGGGAATCAACCTTCAACAATCAACTTTCATGTAATACTCTAACCCTAGAACGTAAAGTTTAGCCACACATATTCATAATCACAAGACAAGAATTTGGTGTAATAATGAAGTAAATGATGTAATAGATGAAAGATTAGGAATAAACCCTTGTTCAATGAGTGTGTAGCTCTCAATATTGCTCCAAAGTATCAACTCCCTTTCAAAAATTAAGTAAAGACTATTTATAGTGTTTACAAACACCTACTAATAAGTTAGACCCAAGCCTAGACGAAGTAGGAAGTCAAAACCCGCGCACGGGGCGCTATAACGGGCTCCCCGCGCCTCGGAACGCGCGCACCAAAGCAGAACTCGCCAAACTTCCACCGCCTTCAGGGCGCGGCGCGCAAGGAACCGCGCTGGGCAGTGGGGCGCGGTGGAGGGCGCGCCACGTGCCCTACAGCGCCCAGCCAACTTGCCTTCTTCCTTGGTCCGAAATCGTGCTCGTGTCGTGCCCTCGTGTGCTCAATCCAATCCTCAATCATCCTTCAATCAATTCATGCTCAATCAAACTCCAAAAATCTCCAAATACACCGCGTAACAACCTACACACGCACGACATAAAATCAGTGTAAAACCACATTCACAACCTATAAAACGAGTGCAAAACAAGCTCAAATATGCGGAAACATTAAGGAAACCTTGGCATAAAATGCCAAACATCACAATTCAATGCTAGTTTCTTACAGGATTCCCTCATTCATCATGATGTCTTCTTTACTGTTATTCTACCATTGAATAGCTGACCAGTAAAGGATGGAAATGCTGAGAAAGGATGTGGATTCAACATCTCCTGGTTTGCATAATTACATCCTCCGATATGACACTTTTGCTTCCCCAGGTTTCACAGTGTGTGGATGCCAACTCTATCTTCATATAGACGAAAGGACATTAATGCAGAAGAGGTAATGTCCAACAACCTAATTCTTTCGACGAGTTTCTTCAAAGTGCCTTCCTTTTTTTCCCTTTGTTATTTCTGTAAATCATTAATGAGAATCGCACACTGGACGCCTAGTTGGATGTTGTTATCATTAATCAAGTAGAATTCTTGTAATGTTGCACCAGCAATATAAAACATATGGAAGTTACATTCTTCAACTGTTCTCAGTTGATGCAGTATTCTGTTTCATCAGCTGAGAAAAGTAGTACTCCTTAAATCAAGAAAATGAAACAAACCAAGATAAGACTGACCTGGTGACTGTTTATAAGCAAGACATATAAGTAGAATTATAGCTGCCAGAAATAAAAAATGAAATTTAGCTGTCATGACTGGTTAGGTTGTAGCATCTGTTTATGCACATGATGAATGTGTGAATGCCAGCTGCTGATGCACTCAAAAGCAAAGGGAAAAACTCAAATCTTGTAATACAAAAAGTAAAACCACTTTTTCAGCTCATTAAGCTAATTAAGCCCTTGATGACTTCAATTTTTGAAAAGGATAAGGCTTAATTACCTAAGGCTTATTACTCCTCTTTTCATGTCAATAGCTTGTCATTCCAGTAAATATGCGATCAAATTCGAGTTTGACAGTATTGTCATTCGAGTATATTTTCACATGGTTGACTCCTAATACTTTGAGTCTATCTTACTACTATAAGTTAGCTAATTCATAAAAAATATAGGTGGATGAAAGAATGTCTTTGTCATCTTTAACCATTAATAAATATTTTTAAAGTATTCCTTGAGCAATTGGTTAATGGCAATTCAATTAAAGTACTCAGTCCATGTGACAGCCAACGGATGCAAACACAAGGAATAGCTGACAAAAACATTTTGTGCTATAAATAATGAGAAAAATTGAGACAGAAAATGGGTAAAAATAAAAATAGTACTACTAGAATTTTAGAAAAAAGTAATTGTGGAAATTTAAGACAAAAAAAATTTCCACAATTACTATGAATTATACAATCTATCTATGGTGCCAGCCGCCAATTATCCAAATGAGCAGCTCAGCCACCGACACACCGACTTGGTGAGTCACATGAGCACGTCCACCCCAACAATTCCTCAACTTCACAAAAAAATATTTTACCTACACTAAAAGTATGTCATTTCAGCTAAATAATACTCTCTTCGTCTCAAAATGAGTGTCTGGATTTGCCTGGACACAGAATTTAAGAAAATAAGTAAGACATAAAAAATGTATGTAATATGGGTCAGAGTCTTTAAATTCTGTGGTCCATAACAAATCTTAGATTTAAAGAATTGTCATAAAAGAAAGAGATACTCATTTTGGGACAAACAAAAAAGAAAAAATAGACACTCATTTCGGGACGGAAGGATTACTACATTCCATTTAGTTAATGTCAATTTATGAGGCAAATATTTTTTTATAGCCTAATAAAATTGCCAGTTTTCTAAAATTAAAAATAATTTAAAGTTCTCCGTTTACTTTTAATGAATAATTTTTATTGAACATAAAAATGATATACCATAAGATTCAAAAATCATCATTTTTCACAATTACTTATAAAAATTTATAATTAATGCTCATATCAAAACAAATGAATATAATTCGTGATTAAATTAATATATTTTGCAGAAATATTGATGCAAGTTATCTCATCAAATGCCCAAAAACACCGCTCGAAAGTCGAAAGGCCAAATTACTATAGCTAGTTTTTTTTTTTTTTTTTTTTTTTTTTTGGGTTAAAAAAGAAAATGATTTATGAATTGGACTATGATTGAAAATGATTTGAAAATACTTACAAGTCTTTCTATTTTCAAAAAAAATCATTTTCTTCACCATTTCAATCAAGTCATCCCCAACATTCCTTTCCCTTAATCATAATCCATCTCCCTAAACCCTTTTCTTAATCCTTCTCTAATGTAATTATCACAAATTCACCAGTTTCATTATACCAAAATTTCTTCATTTTTTAAAAAGCTGGTGAGAAATGCCAAGCGTAGCTGTTAAATTATACAGTGTTTTCTTCAAATTCATGTTAAAGCATCGTTTACAAACCCGTATCCAAATCCACAGCGACGATCTCGGGTCCGGATCATTTGGTGTCACTTCACGGCCCAATGAAGAATCCGTTGCCGCCCCCAATCCATTATTCACCGACGGTGTCGCCACCAAGGACCTCCACGTGGATCCCACAACTTCCGTATCCATCCGTATTTTCCTTCCAGAAACTTGCCTTGATTCCCCTGATTCCGATCCTAAATCTAGAAATACTAGGGCTTCGACCCGACCCGGATCAGACCCGACCCGGGATCTTGATCGACGGAACAGCTACGGGTATTATACCACGGATAATGTGATTGAGAATAATGATGATAAGAAGAAGACGTATTATTGTAAGAGTAATGGTGGGGGTCATAGTAATAGTTTTAATCATAGGAGAAATAGTTATGGTTGTAATGCTGATGATTTGTTGAAAAAATCTGAAAATGGCGTTACGTATAGAGGGTATTCTCCAGCGTCGGCAGCTGGTGGTGGTGGGGGTAAAAAGATTTGCAGGAAGTTACCGGTAATGTTGCAATTTCATGGTGGGGGTTTTGTGAGTGGGAGTAATGATTCGGTTGCGAATGATTTGTTTTGTAGAAGGATAGCGAAGCTTTGTGATGTTATTGTTTTAGCTGTCGGATACAGGTTAGCGCCCGAGAATAGATATCCGGCTGCATTTGAGGATGGGTTAAAAGTGCTGCATTGGCTCGCGAAACAGGCTAATTTAGCTGAATGTAGTAAGGGGCATTTCAGGAAATCTGATACGTATGGGCATATAGCGGATGCCTTTGGAGCATCATTGGTGGAGCCTTGGTTGGCTGCTCACGGAGATCCATCAAGGTTAAGTCTAAATATCTCATTCAGTGGTTATAGCCTTATTTTCTACTTATGCATGGTAATTGGTTGGAATTAATCGAGCATTAAACTAAATGTGGTCGTAAATGTTGTTTGTGAAGTATGAAATCCTTAGGTCTTGCATAACAGGGATAACACTATGTGATGAAAGTAGAAGCTGGGATAGAACCAAACAATTCTTTTGTATAAATGCTTAATTTTGGGTCTTACGAGTAACCAATACTTTTATACAATTGCTTAGTTCTGGCACTTGTGACCAAACAATGCTTTTATTCAAAGGGGAAGGTGAATGCTCTCCTTCTATTACATCTGGTTTTCACCTTCTATGTTGTTTTTGTTTTTGTTTGATGACAATGGTTGTGTTGAATGTAGATAAATTGGATGAAGTATTTTATAGCCAAAGTTAAATTCTCAAATCTCATAAATGGGAGCGAAAGATGATCGTTTTGGTGCATAGAGTCTTATGTTATGGTGATTCATTATTTTCCTTTTCTAATCATTATTATGGAAACTTTGAGCAGAATGCTCTTGATAGTAATATACAAGGAACGGTTAAGGTGCTTCCATGGGAGTGGAAATTAGGAAATTCTGGTTGTGATCTGACGTATTTGTGTGTTGCCGACACTATGATCTTGTTGAAGGAAATGTTGTTTCTATAAGGGATATAGTGATTAAACATAAATTTGGCAAATGTCATCTCTTCGTTATAGGATACTGTTTAATATGCACGATCTGGGGTGATGTTCGATGGTATCAATCTGTTTGTTTTGCTACTATGTATCTTCGCTTACCTCTAAGGGCTTCATCCGAATCTTGCTTGATGTGGACGCGGAAAAGAAAGATTGAAGATAAGACTGGCTGCTAGCAAAATAATTTTTTTTTGAAGGTTTAGTTAACTTCGATAAGTACTGTCCTGAGTAGCTTGCCAACTGATTTTTAAATTGTTAAAGGTAAAAGCTTGCCTACTCATCTTGTATCCATTTCCCCGTGCTCGAGAGATGACTTGATAATTAGAGAGAATTATGATCGAGAGGATCCCTAATATTACTTTTAGATGGGAAAAGAGGCAAGAAGTTGCCCCAACTTTTGATGAATTGTATCCCTGCACAATGAATTGCATTGCCATCCTCTTGACTTTCTTCTTATCATTTTCAGTCACACTTTGGGATAATTTGGTGTTTCACACACTTTTCATGTTAGTAAACTATGGTTTATAAATGGGTGCCTTTTTATTGGCCAAATCTTACTTATTACAGAACTTTACTTTCCATATGGTTGTGGAGAATTAGCAAAGTAAAAAAAGGAATTAGAGAGATTTATTGTGGTAAAGTCGAACCATGGATGATTTATGGTGTTCAATGCAACGTATCTTATCCTTTTTAGTAGGAAGGCAGAAGCTAATAAGAAGTTGCGGAAAATTTCTTTAAATATACTAGCTTCAAAGTTGGAAATGGGCAGAGAGTGAGATTTTGGCTTGGTCACCAACCTGCCAGATATCAGTTCATTGATTTCATGAAGTTTGTGCATGATCTGGAGACTACTACCCATGGGATTTTGCAACTAACAGAGAGAGCTCTCATAATACAAGTAGTATGAGTAAAAGTAAAGAACCTGAAAAAAGATTTTGATGGGAAATCTGCTGTATAATTTTTTTGATAGGAGATGCTTTTAAAGGACAAGTGGCCACTCTTGACTCTATTATTTTTTTTGTAGTAACTTTATTGAATTAATGGTGTCAAATGGATTACCTAAGAAGTCGATAGATCTAAGACTTAGCTCCTTGGGGCTATAATATGGTGTACATTTACACAGCACTTCCTTACTGCTCGTTGGTGATAGTACTTTATTACTCATCATATAGAATGTCCCCTTCAGTTATGTGTTAGATGGCATTATTGCGATGTGAATACAAGCCTATAGTACTTGCTAGTGTTTTGCCAAATCAAAGTCAAATGGTGATTTCCTCCTTGTCCTGTTCTTCTAATCTTCTTTCAAATGTAAGTAAAAACTCAAACTTGTTTGTCTTTCCATTATGTTCAACCAGGTGTGTCCTCCTAGGAGTGAGTTGTGGGGGAAATATAGCTGACTATGTGGCTCGGAAGGCTGTAGAGGCAGGTAAGCTGTTGGATCCAGTGAAGGTGGTGGCGCAGGTTTTGATGTATCCTTTTTTCATTGGAAGTGTCCCCACACATTCCGAGATTAAGCTAGCAAATTCCTATTTCTATGATAAGGCCTTGTGCATTCTTGCATGGAAATTATTTTTACCTGAAGGAGAGTTTGACTTGGATCATCCTGCCGCTAACCCCCTTACCCCTGGGAGAGGACCTCCATTAAAACGAATGCCTCCGACCATGACAGTCATTGCGGAGCATGACTGGATGAGGGACCGAGCTATTGCTTATTCAGAGGAACTACGGAAGGTAAATGTTGATGCTCCCGTTCTCGAATACAAGGATGCAGTTCATGAGTTTGCGACTCTTGATATGCTTCTCAAGACCCCTCAAGCTCAGGCCTGTGCCGAGGACATTGCCATCTGGGTTAAGAAATATATTTCTCTACGAGGTCATGAGTTCTCATATTGAGTCATATAGATGGTCCTGTATAGCAGCATATATGACATGATGATACTTGGGAGTTGACGTCTCCCATATCAGGCATATTCTTTTGTCCTCCTCCTTGTGTTCCTTTTGTAATATAGATGGACTTACCGGAAAGTAGAACTTAGTTGAGTTTGAGCCGCATTTTCCTCCTATGTGAATTAAACATGCTTGTTTGACATCCTTGTCAGCATATTTGCGATGTACCTCTTCCACGAGAGATCAAGGAATGAAATACTTCTTTTATCTCTTGCCTTTTGTGTGTTTAGTGGATTCTTTCTCTCAACATAACTTAGATAACTGTTTAATATACTGAGAGGCATTGGTGTTACTAACTTGTAAAGACGTACCATCACTGATTCATGAATAAACAGCATGACAAACTGATATCTCTATGCGTAACGTACAGATGTAGATTCAAGTTTATTACAAAACAGAACAATCATTTAATGAAGACGCCAAAGAGCCATCTTCAGAATTTTTTCTCAGAATGTGCACTTTAATTTATCTCCACTATGCCAGTAGTGTGTTATTTTCACTAGAATAGTAGAAATATGCAAAAAGCTTTTGTAGGTTGCAGACTTAGGGATAAAGCATGACACTAAGAATATACATGAGCCTTTTAATCATTACAAGCCATAGGTTAAATATGGTGACTGAACTTATAAGCCGATTACAAGTCGCACTTATTAAATGCGACTTATGTTAAGCAAAGATAAATTATACTGATGACTATCTAGTAGACTAAATAAACATAAAACAAAACGAGGGAAGTGACGAGCATGGTAATATATGGAGAGAAGTGAAGAAGAGCAGCAGCAGAGGAAGCTGGACTACCATTCTCCATCACCAGAATTTGCTTGATTCTGTTGGGGTTTTTGAATAGTTGTAAATGGGAAAATGCACCATAAGCACCTCTTTGTTGAAAAGGTATCACACCTTTTCATTACACCAATTCTTGGTCTATAAATAGTGAGACACTTCCTCATTTTAGAGATGCACAACAAAATAATTCTCCTCTCTTCTAGAGTCGTGTGATTTGCTACCGTATTTGCGTTCGCTGTTTACTGTGATTTGAATTACCGCTATCACAGTAAGGGTAATTCCGTTCTATCCTGGGAGAAATTAATCCACAACCTTGGTTAACTGTGAGGGGATTAGATTTCTTAAGGACAGACAGTGTATACTATTGGCTCGGAATTTTTCTACTCCATCTCTTTCTAATTTTTCAATTTATTTTCGAAAGTGTAAATTCTAACAATCTTAAGAAATCTAATCTTTTTATTATGTATTCGTTATTAATAATCAGTTTATGGAGATTGGATGCTGAGGATATTTTTACAGAACAGATGTTCAAAGCAAAACGGTGCTAATGAAAATCATAAACGTTGCAATGGTTTAGTTTGTTCTGGTGAATAAGATTTAAACTCAGCCATGCATGTTGATGAAAGTACTCAATATGGATTAAAAGATTCTTACATATCAGAGTACATTTCTTCAAAAGAGAAAATAATGAATAAATGAGAGTAAGAATTTGTCATCTTTTGATCTGAGCACTTTGCTTGTCATACATGCCCTATGTGTGAAATCAATTGGCTTTCTCATTTATTTGTCATCAGTTATGATAGTTGGCAAAAATTGTTATGTGCATGAGTATCCCTTGTTGGTGGTTCCCGTACTTTTTACGATGGATACTGATTGGGAACAAATGTCTGGATAAAATAACTGCAGATAGCATCGCTGCTTCTCGTATTGTCTTTCTTACATGTTTGATGTTGTTTTAATATTCTGTGTGTAACCATCCATGGGGTTGGATCTATTTTTTGTCCGCTGGTTCATGACAAAGAAATGAAGACTAAAGTCTTGTGGTTTTTCTCTTTTTACTTTGGAGATTAAGATCTTCGTGATTTTCTACTCCACAAGGAGATTAAAATCTTCGTGATTTTCTACTCCTATTTTCTACTCAATCGGTTTGAAGATTAAAAACTTCGCTGTTGTATTACATTGGTTTGAAGATTAAAAACTTCGCCGTTGTATTAGATTGACTTTGAAGATTAAAAACTTCGCCGTTATATTGAATCGGCTTAGAAGATTAAAAACTTTGCCGTGTTAATAAATATATATGGTTGTGTCATATTCCAACAAAGAAAGGAAAAATTGGAGTGGAAATCTTAGCGAAACAACGAAACAAATCGGCTTAGTTCGTTGGTGGAAGCTATTCCGCTTGATACATCTACATCATGAGAATTAAATTATAATTGGGCAGTTTGGAATTTTCATTAATAGATGCAGATGTTTTTGGAATAGTTCTGGAGGATGCTTCAAACTATAGTTTGGATTGACCTGATAATGATTTACGGGTACCAAAGCATGTGAATCAAGCTTTGTGTAATGTCTCAAATTCTAAGATATTGAATTAATGATGATTATGTCAAGTAGAGGCTACGAAGGAGAAAGTGAGAAGCCGAGAAAGGCTTATGTTCTGAACTCACAAATATGGGCATTAAGATATTGCCATTATCTTATTTGCATTACTTGACGTCTGTCCATGGAGAAAATAAAGAGTCAATTTTGAAAGGCAAGCCATGTGAGAAAGTGAATAAATATTCTTGACATATATGATGATCAAGCAGTATCGTGTTTGTGTGAGAAACAATTGTTCCTATTAGTCACATTTATGAAAAACTTTTGAAGATTAAAAGTCCGTTAGTACTTCTCTTCAAACTAAGTGCATGTTTAATGTGATATATTACATCCGCAAAGTCATGAATTACGACAATATGCGGATTTTTGCCATGTAAGTCATGAATCTGCCGAGTCTCTGTTGGATCAAGTCATGAATTGTGACTTGATATATGCCGTCTTTATGGCATTTGGAAATGTCCATGTCCTAACATGGAATTAACCATAAAACCGTAGTCTATGATTGAAAAAGAATCGATAAGGCACATAAACTATTTGAAATGTGGGGGCGTTTGGCGTATACGTAATTAGACTTATGTCTATATTATTTAGAAGAATTAGATATAATTTTTTTTTATACTTGGAACCCCACGAATCCTTAGTGAATATTGATATGATAATTTTTCTATTCATAACTAGTGCTATTTTGGAGCGACTAGTTGATGAATCTACCAATTCGAGAATTGGTCACGTGCCTTTTCAGAAAAAGATTGTGTAATTTCATGAAATTGTGTCACTTGAAAAGTTGTAACATTTCATGAAAAGATATGTCGGTTGATAGATAACGTTTCTTATAGACGGATGTATTAAAATATTGGTCTATTAAACGGTAAATCAACTATTAATATTAATGATAAAATCCATATCAAGTTGGATTTAAACGGTGAATCAACCAAGTATAATTATGAAATCCATATTGAGTTGGATTTGAAGCGGTAAACCAACCAATGATAATTATAAAATCCATATTGATTTGGATTTGTATAATGACTGAAGGTTCTATAATTAAGGCATCAAGTAAATAGCAATAGGAAATGGTTGAGAAATATATTAAATATTAAAAGGTTGTGGCCACAACTGATGCAACCATTCCAGCTATTGATAGTGATGCTAGATTAAACAGTGGAAAAAATTGAAGGGCTCCAAAATTTTGGAAGATATTCAATTTTGGCTCTAGCCGTTGACAGCGGTTTGCATACATTGCAATAGTCAAGCGTCAATAGGAAGGGTTGGGAGCAATATGTATAACGGGAAATCGTTACATACAACGAAGAAATAAAACCGTTTGACAACTACTCTCTAGGGGATTATCAATAGACATTGTAAGGTCAAGTAATAATGTGTCGGATCCGCTAACAAAAGGCTAAATAGAGAGATAGTAGAGGTCATCGAAGAGAATGGGACTATGGCCGAGGACAAGTAGTCATGGCGGTAACTCTACCTAGAAGACTGGAGATCCCAAGATCTAGGTTCAAGGAGCTCAAACAAAGTTATGTACGACCGCTCCAACATTGTCAAACAACTCAACCCGTTCTCGTAATAAGACAATGTTCAGTACCAAGGATAAAACGTTAAAGACGTTTTTTTAATGATTATCTAAGTTTGATACGTGAATCATCAAATAGTGTACATCTACGGGATTACACGTTTAGAAATTACCTATGTGAGTGTGAAGTGGAAGCCGCTTCAAGGAGAATTCTGTAAGGCCAATTCTCTACACACTCATGAACCAGGCGATGTTCATGGCTGAAACAAACACAACAATGAGAACCAAAGACGGCAAAGGGCTAATTGTGTGACATATATTGTCTAGGTATACACCAAAGCTCGACGGTTCAAAGATATCAAATCTACCGATTGATCGAGTATATCCGATATATGTTCACTACAGAAAGTTCAAAGGGAAACCTACTTATCTAGATGCAATTAGTTCTTACTTGCAAATCACACAAGTTTCTGCACATTTTTCACTATAGAGCCATTCCCCATTCATGTGGGGGATTGTTGGGGTTTTTGAATAGTTGTGAATGGGAAAAGGCACCATAAGCACCTCTTTGTTGAAAAGGTATCACACCTTTTCATTACACCCATTCTTGGTCTATAAATAGTGAGACACTTCCTCATTTTAGAGATGCACAACAAAATAATTCTCCTCTCTTCTAGAGTCGTGTGATTTGCTACCGTATTTGCGTTCGCTGTTTACTGTGATCTGAATTACCGCTATCACAGTAAGGGTAATTCCGATCTATCCTAGGAGAAATTAATCCACAACCTTGGGTAACTGTGAGGGGATTAGATTTCTTATAGACAGACAGTGTATACTGTTGGCTCGGAATTTTTCTACTCCATCTCTTTCTGATTTTTCAATTTATTTTCGAAAGTGCAGATTCTAACAGATTCGAGTGATTTGAAGGTTTTTATTGTCTATGTCTATTAGATATTCATGTTTTGCATAGAGCTTAAAATCTTGACCATGGCCAAGAGTTGCATAGACTTTCTCTGCAAGTTGCTTATTTCAGTAGAGTTTAAAGTCTTGACTATTGCCAATACTTATAGAGATGTTCTTTGTAAGTTGTCGCTTCCACCAGAACTTAGAGTCTTGGCTATTGCCAAGAGTTGCAGAGACTTTGTCTCCAACTTGTTCACTGCAGTAGAGGTAGAAGTCTTGGCAATTGCCAATACTCTTAGAGTCTTTTAGTGTAAGGTTCCCCTTGCCAGAACTTAAAGTCTTGGCTATTGCCAAGAGTTGCAGAGACTTTGTCTCCAACTTGTTCACTGCAGTAGAGGTAGAAGTCTTAGCAATTGCCAATAGTCTCAGAGATTTTTAGTGTAAGCTCCCCCTTGCCAGAACTTAAAGTCTTGGCTATTGCCAAGAGTTGCAGAGACTTTCTCTGCAAGTTTTGCATTGCAATATAGGTAAAAGTCTTGGCAATTGCCAATACTTGCAGAGACTATTTGTACAAGTTGCTCCTTCCACTAGAGTTTAAAGTTCTGGCAATTGTCAATAATTGCAGAGACTACTTGTACAAGTTCCCCCTTCCACTGGAATTTAAAGTGTTGGCTATTGGCAATAGTTGTAGAGACCATGGCAACAGGGCTTAAAGTCTTGGCAATAGGCAAAAAGTCTCTACACAGCCTCCCATTGCAGTAGAGTTTAAAGTATTGGCGCCAATACTTTTGAGGTTTTTCCGTCTTTGCAGCAGAACTTAAACTCTTGGCAATAGTTGCAGAGAACTTTACCCTTGCAACTTGAAGAAATCTTACGTTGAATCTTCTCTTGAACAAAGCAATCTGTAAAAGAAATAAGGTTTTATGGTTTTCTTGGTAGCGTGAATGGAGAAAAGGAAGGGAGGGACTGGGGCGCGTCTTTTTACTGATTTATAGGGGGGTATTTTGATCCAAAAAAATTTCATTAAACTAATGAGGGCATTTTTACTAAACATCTGTTAGTGAGGGTATTTTGGCAAACCAAAGCTTTCCGTGTCATATTTTTGCAAAACCCCCAAGTAAATTAAGCAATAGAATTGTTCAATCCTGCGCGAGATTTACAGAAAGAGGACACTATTTTGCCATTGTCTCATTTCTGACCCCCATTATAAGCTGTTTAGTTTTAGTCACCATCGTCAGAATATGGTGAAATCGCAAAGAGTTCTCTAAGAAACAATCCAAAGCTTCCCTGTCAAGACTTGACGAAGAGTAGTTTCTCCATGTTGTGGCAATGAGGCTAAGACCTAAACACTTTTTTTGCTCTCGTTAAAAATTTAATATGGTCCTGTTAAGGTCACTGGGTGCAATAACTTAAATTCTAGCTGAGATAAACAAATTCTATCTTGGTGATTAATTTTTTCCTGTTTACCTATAATTGTGGAATCCATAATTATACTTGTGGAAGATAACAGACACCTGATGGAATAATTAAGGAAGGTCATACAAGCTTTGGGCAATCCTCCACTTTTTGAGCCAGCTTTTCAGATGGAATTAGGCTCAAGCTTAATGAGTGCCCGAGTGTGAATATTGACATGGTATTAGAGCAAGGCAGACCCTGGCTCCAGAGTAGGAAGACCTAGCTCCGGATGGAACCTCTTTGAGCACAGCTCCATGTGCCACCCATGACGGGTATGGGCTGGCGTGCGGGAGAGTGTTGAATGAATGAAAGGTGTTGGGACAAAAAGTTTTCCCACAACGATGGTAGCAGGGAAGGCTTGATGCCCATATAAGCTTTTGGCAATCCTCCACCCTTTGAGCTAGCTTTTGGAGTGGAGTTAGACTCAAGTCCAATGGGTCCTAATTAAAGATTTATTATGGTATCAGAGCTAGGTCAGAACTATAATAATTCATCCTTCCGAGCACACGAGTCTGGTCTGGCCCTGCGTAGGGAGCCTCGCACACACTATTGTCCACGCTCCATCCATGATGGGTCTAGGTTTGGGCGTGCGGCGGGGTGTTGAAGAGTGTGTGTGGTGTTGGGACTTTGTCCCAATCCGCCTAAGGGCGAAATGCCCAAATATAAGGCTTGAGCAATCCTCCTCTTTTTAAGCTAACTTTTGGAGTGCAGTTAGGCCCAAGCCTTATATTTGAGCCTTTTTCCTTACTTTGGTTGTCCCAACACCACACACACACTTTTTAATGCCTCCTCCACGCCCAAACCCAGACTCATCATGGGTGCGGCGTTGACAATATTGTGTGCAAATTTCTCTTCTATTTTTTTTTTGAGATGCGCAAAGTTATAAATTAATCATTTTGAATTAATTCATTCATATATATTTTTAATGAATAAATAGACATGATTTATTCAGATAGCGAGTGTATGACTGAGACATTAATAATATGATAAAATTTCTTTCCAAAGTTGTTAAGTTTTTATTTTTATTTTTAAAGGACACAAAATAAAAGTTTTCTATAGTAGAGCTTCGTTTAATATTTTACAACTTTAAATTAAACTCATATCTGTCAATAAAAATTTTGACAACTATAACCAATGCCGTGTATCAAAGTAAATGACTAATATTTTGTTCACTAAAAAAATTCTTACTAATATATAAATAAAATATAACTAATAGTAAGTTTTTGGGACCCTTTGATTCTGGAGGCCTAAAGCGAAAGCTTTAGTGACTTATCAGGCTCAAGTGCACAAGCCAAATTGCATATTGCATTGCATTGTTTACACTTTCTCTTGCGCTTCTATCCTTCCTTTATAAATGGCAATAAGCACCTCATGGTCAACCTAGGTTCAAGTGCACAAGCCAAATTGCATATTGCATTGAATTTGTTACACTTTCTCTTGATCTTCTATCCTTCCTTTATAAATGGCAATAAGCACCTCATGGTCAACCTGTAAGTCTGCCACATCGCCCTGTACGAAGGAAAGCTCAAAATTTACTTTGTCTGCACAGACCACTACAATATAAGGTGAAATATGTTATATTTAGTCAGTGGTGTGGGACATAATTTCTTTCAGCCTTTATCCTTTAGGCAGCATATTTAGTTAAACTACCAAGTATTAAGCAATAAGCTCTAAAACTTTGTAGACAGTATTTTGGGGTATACTGTATCAAAATCATGTTTTCTTCTTGTTAAGATTAGAGAAGAAAGCAGCCAGCCCAATCCCTCAAAACTTTCAAAAAAAAAAAAAAGAAAAAAAGAGAGGAGCATAAATAATCACCACTAGCCAAAGCAAGAAAGAAAAAAAGGGAACGATGACAATAATTTAACGTTAATAGAGTGATCAAAATGAAATGATAGGGGAAAAAAGGGTAAATGGGTGTAGTTAATTAAGTAGACTTCTATGACATGATTAGAAGAAGCTGTAGTGGTAGAGGATTGAGGAGGAAGCAAAGTGATCTTTTACATATGTACTCCAGCATTAATTGGAGTGTCCCCAACATTAGTACTCCATATGTGATCTCTTACATGCTTCAACGTCAAGTATGGCTGTAGCTGTTGCTCTCTACATTTTATCTCTATCTGGAGTTCCCAAAATCATTTCCATCCAAAGCCATCAATGTAAACCAAACATCATCCATAACTCAATTAGTGATGAATTAAATAGATTTTGACTTAAATACAAAGCACAACCTATAACAACCCAGTGTTTGGCAAAGTTCAAATTACGGTTAGTAAGCATAATCAGTTACTCGGTTATAAATGCTTACACTTCAGAGAGATAAGTAAAGTCTAATTACCATCTGGAGCACCTCAGACACACTAAATAAAGTTCCAAAAAGCCCTACATTGTCAGGATTTTGTCGCTACAATGACCGAAGCTTTATATGAAATGACACTTACAACTTTGAACACTTCAAACTTTATGCAAAACAATGCTCTCTTGCATTTGAAAAAACATAAAAGAGGATCATCTCTCTTCTCCATAATATTACATGGCATCAACTTCAGCTTACAAGGGGAGATTTATCACCTGTACATTCAGAAGAAGAACTGATTATAGCAAAGTATTCTATATTGCTTACATGTTTGGTTATATACAGTGATTCATATATACATCAAAGTCACTATGTGATGGATGATATTACTTGCACTAAAGAAGAAATCCCTATCATATTTAGCTTCTTCAGAAGTGGACAAAACACTTTATTTTCATTAAAATTGCAAAGAAAAAAGTTGAAAAAGCAGTGCTTCTTTGTACATTTGAGTGATGGAAATAAGAAGCATTTGAGTGATGGATATTCTTATCTAATATTTGTACATTAAGTTCTTGTTCTTTTATATGAAAATGCTAAAATTTTCACGTATCAATTAATATGTTTCAACAAAGTAATCGATAATGCATCAAACAAACCAATGAATATAAAGTATCATAGATTGTAATTCTTTGAGTCAGTTTTATTTTTTTTAAACAATGTTTCTTTTGAAAAGTGGATTAAACCATTTTCAAATTTAAAAATAAACTTGAATTATTTCAACTGTATCATATTTTGACATATACTTGTAGAGGAGCAGTACATTATTATTAATCGTCAGTGTACGTTCTACAAAAATATAAATTAAACCTTAGCGAGTAATGATCAAATATCTTCGTGAATGATCAAGCACATGATGGTAAATAAAAATATTTTAAAAAATATTAAATAAAAGACATCTTATTATGGTCTGCTTTAGGCCACCAAATTCTTTGGGCCGTTTAAAAGAATATGAAAGCTTTTGAGGGTGTACAAATAAATTTTGTTCGATAATCATACTATTCTAAAAGAGCCAATCCCTATATAAAAAAGTAAACGACCATTTTACCCTTTAAAAACTAAATAATACCTTTGATTTTAGTATATACAAGTTTAGCTATAGGGTTAGTCTTGAAAATTTGAATTATGTCTTGGGATTTTCATAGAACTATTAAGATACATGTATACAAGTTCTTTTTATTAAGATTCATGTATCACTTTCAACAAGTAACTTTTACAAATGCAATATTTTTCATAAAATACAAATGTTCAAAGTGTTCTACGATTAATGCGAAAAAATGAGTTTTACATCTAAGATTTACTCCACACTTCCTTTTTCACGTGTCGTACTGTTTATGCCGTTTAGTCTAACCCTCCTCTAAGTTAATATCAGCATTCAACACAATGCATACTTCAATCTTTTTGCTTAAGAGTACTTATTTACATGATCAATAGCCTTTTGTTCTCTCATCTTCTATTTCTTTAGTTTTTTCAATTTAGAGAAAGATGACATTTCCATGCGGGACTACAAGAGATGCTTGCCATCATCGAGATGGAGAGTGGCAATTGGCTTAATTCTACTGAGGTAACTTTAATCTCTTTGCATTTTTTGCTTTCCTTTTTGGTCCTTATTAGATTCTCATGGTTTGAAATAATTTTGCACGTGATAGGTAGAAAATTATAAGTTAATAGCATATAACTTTGTCATGTTAGACAATATAATTAGACATTTATTAGTAGTATATAACTTTGTCATGTTAGATAATATAATTAGACATTTATCTGTCTATTCAACTACTTTTTACCTTTCATGACAGTCTAGAAGTACATTCATATCACGGGTTAAAAATTTGTCTTCATTTTATCATGGTTTCTGATAGCAATATCTCTATTTAGGTGCATACACTTGTGCTTGTATTATTTTTAGAAAAGTTTAGCTATGACAATACATTAAGAAATCTTTTTGTCAAGTAAACATATAACATTCAGAAATCATTGTCGATCTGAAAATTGATGGACTACTCAAATAATAGTCACTAATATATACTTTTTTATAACTCAAACACATTTTATGGTAATATTTATGTATATTTAAAAGTTATTTTATTTATATCTATAGGCCTCACGCGCGTGACGCGTGCCCAAAGACTAGTAAATTAAATAGCATGTTATCTCTTTTTTTTTTTTTTTGGTGCACCCATAAATTTTTAATTTGTATAAAAGATGCGATAATTAATGAAAAAAAAATCATTTTTTTTATAGGTTTTCTACTTCTTTTTTTGTATACTTCTGATATATGAGCTTGTTTTTAGTCCTAACAAGAATTACTTTATCAAAAAAATTACAAAATGATTTTTCAAAACCAACAAGAGTAAAAATATTGGGGCTGTGCTAAGCACAGGCTTACCCAACTAGTTAGTCTTAATAAACCCTTATTATTTCTTGAGTACATCTTTGTTGGAAAAACTTTATTCAAATAACTTATTATAATACCATTATTAATTTGATTTTTTTTTTTTTTTGTAGTCTTTCTATCATCTTTTCTCTTCTTTACTTTTCACATTTATTCTGAAGGGTTGAAATTAAGACTAAACATGCCATAAATAGTACTATTGTGTTAGAATGCTAATGGTTTTACAATCACCTGCATTTCAGCTCTGCTACAACATACGAAAAGTAGCCAACCAAATCTATTACCACACCCATGACTATTTGTTGAAATACCCACAAGACAACACTAGCTTCAATAACGTTAACTTATACACCTTACATCAAAATGGGCATTTACGAGACCAATATATCCTCAATCATATCATCTCCACATGTGCTAAATTGGGTTCTTTCTCAGTTGGCATTCAAACCCATTGTCACATTATCAAAATGGGTTTCAATTCAAATGTGTTTATCAACACTGCTCTTGTTGATATGTATGCTAAATCTGGTGTTATTCTACTAGCACAGAAGCTGTTCGATGAATTGCCTGAACGGAACGTGGTCACTTGGAATGCTTTGATTTCTGGTTATTTGGACACCCATTATCCTGAAAATGCTATTGCCATGTTTCTTGAAATGCTAAGAGAGGGTATTTGTCCAACCCCATTTACTGTTTCTGCTGTTTTGGTTGGTTGTACTATGTTAGAGGAATGTGCACTTGGGGCTCAGTTGCATGCTTTAAGTTGGAAAGCTGGTTTTGCTTTGCAGCTTGTTGTAGCGACTGTTTTGATTGATATGTACTCGAAATGTCACCATCTTGAGACTTCGAGGAGAGTTTTCTATCAAATGCCTGAAAAGAATGTAATTACTTGGACCTCCATGATTACTGGTTTTGCCCAAAAGCAATGCCCTTCTCAAGCTATGATTTTGTTCAAGGAAATGTTGAAATTGGGAATTAAACCCAATTATGTTACGTATACTAGTTTGTTGAACTCATTTTCTTGTCCGGATTACTTGGTTTATTGTGAACAAGTCAACTGTCATGTAATTCAGCAAGGTTTTAGCTCTAACCATTACTTGGTGGTAACATTATTGTCTGTTTACTCAGAGTGTAGTTGTAACTTAGAGGATTTTCGTAAGTTGTGCTCTGACATTATGAAATGGGATGAAATCTCTTGGAATGCTGTCATTGCTGGCTTCACGAATTTAGGAGTCGGTGGAGAAGCCTTCACATGCTTTGCCCGAATGAGGTGGGCGGGTTTTACTGTTGATCACTACACTTTTGCAAGCATTTTGAAAGCTATTGGGAACATTTCAGGCCTAGAAGAGGGAATGCAGACCCATTCTCTAGCTCTGAAAACAGGATATACTTCTGAAGTTGTCATACAAAACGGGCTTCTTTCCATGTATACAAGGTGCGGTAGACTTGAAGATGCTATGAGAATATTCTCATCAATGGAGGAGCGAGACCTTATATCGTGGAACTCACTTCTTACAGGCTGTGCCCATCATGGTTATGGTAAGGATGTGATAATCATGTTTGAGGAAATGAGGAGAAGTGGTATTAAACCAGATCTAACCACATTCCTTGCTGTGCTCTCGGCATGTGGACATGCTGGCTTGCTTGTCGAGGGACTTAAATATTTTGATTTGATGAAGAACGACAAATCTCTACCACCACCGAAGCTAGAGCATTATGCTTGCATAGTTGATCTTTATGGCCGCGCTGGTCATCTACATGAAGCAGAGGTCTTTATTAACAATATGCCAATAGCACCAGGACCTTCGGTTTTCAAAAGTCTACTTAGTGCTTGCAAACTTCATGGTAATAAGGAACTTGCAGGAATTTCTGCCAAAAAGCTTGTTGAACTTTGCCCTAATGATCCTGCAACTTATGTATTACTGGCAAATGTGCTAGCATCCGAAGGGAATTGGGATGATGCTGAGGGACAGCACAAACTTATGTTGGATAGAGGATTGAGTAAGAAACCTGGTTACAGCTGGCTATAATTCACAATGGGGGTGGTAATATGGTATCCTCATTGACATGACTTGATACTATGGCAAGTGAACTCCTTTGTCTCAACAATTGCACATACTAGATGTAGGCACAAGCTGATTAGGTTGACCAATGGGAGAAGGTCATTCTTAATTTTTTCTGGAGGTTCATAAAATAGGCTTAAGCAACACCATTTCGTGATTGTTCTTTTAAGTTTTAACTGAATAATTTCCGAGGGCCAGCTGACGCAGGGTTGGATATTTATGATTCTGTATTTGATATTTTTAAAGTCAATAACCATGTACAGAGTTATACGATTAACTCGCCTCACTTCTTTTACATGTACTTTTTTTCACCCTAAATTCCCAACTCTTTTCTTGTCTAGAGATTTTGCCACCAAACCTGGTCTTATCTGGAAACGATTATCTTCTTTCATGAAATGCGGCTAATAGACATGAATATGTGAGCTACAAGTCTACAACCTCTGTCCAATAATAAGTTCTTCACTCCAGACACCTCGAATACCATAACAATATATTTTCAAAAGATGGAGTGATATACCAGAGCAACAGTGAAGCAGTGGTGCGATTGCCTTAGCTCTCTTTCTCTCTGTCGTTCGTGTTTAACCCAGGAAAAGAGGGATGGGGAAACTGTTTAATTATAAAACTTACCTGGGATGCGATGGGAAAGGCGACGCACGCTAATACCGTTTCTAAATCCTGCGTATTCTGTTAGAGGCTCGCGATGGCATACGCGTCACCTGGTTATAGCTTTCCAGAATTTGTCACTCACTGTTGATCCACGCTGTGGAAGAAGCGACGCCAGTTCCATGGCTTTCTAGTTAATTCTGAAATTTTTGCTTCATCCGCTATGGCCTGCGCGACGCCTGTGTATCGCGTTCCAATTTCTGGACATTCTGTTTTACCCTGCGCTGTGAGACAAGCGACGCAGAAGCTATGGCGTTCAAGTTCTGGGTTCACTTTTTCTGATCCGCTATGAGAGAAGCGACGCGTCTCCTGTAGCTTCTCTGAGAATAGATATCCGGCTGCATTCGAGGATGGGTTAAAAGTGCTGCATTGGCTCTCGAAACAGGCTAATTTAGCTGAATGTAGTAAGGGTCATTTCAGGAAATCTGATACGTATGGGCATATAGCTGATGCGTTTGGAGCATCATTGGTGGAGCCTTGGTTGGCTGCTCACGGAGACCCATCGAGGTTAGATTTTTAGTCTAAATTTCTCGTTCAATGGTTATAGTCTTATTTCTACTTTCCAGTTACAAGCTTAGATCATGGACTCTTATCTGTTGCCTTAATTGTTTTGATAGAATTTGATCGAGCACTAATCTAAAATGTGGTCGCAAATGTAGCTTGTGAAGTGTGAAATACTTATTTTTTAGCATAATATGGCTAACACTATTGCTGAATGTAAAGCTTGGATGGACCAAACAATCCTTTTCTATAAATTCTTAGTGTTAGGTCTTGCGACCAACCACTATTATCAATTGCTTAGCTTTGGGCATTGTGACCAAGTAATGCTTTTATTCAAAGGAGAAGTGAATGCTCTCCTTCTGTTACATCTGCTTTTCACCTTCTATGTTGCTTTTTTTCTTTGTTTGATGACAATGGTGGTGTTGAATGTAGATAAATTGGATGAAATATTTTATATCCGAAGTTAAATTCTCAAATCTCATTAATAGGAGCGAAAGATGATCGTTTTGGTGCACAGAGTCTTATGTTGTGGTGATTCACTATTTCCCTTTTTATGGAAACTTTGAGCAGAATGCTCTTGATAGTAATATACAAGGAATGGTTAAGGTGCTTCCATGGGAGTGGAAATTAGGAAATTCTGGTTGTAATCTGGCGTATTAGTGTGTTGCCGACACTATGATCTTGTTGAAGGGAATGTTGTTTCTATAAGGGATATAGTGATTAAACATAAATTTGGCAAATGTCATCTCTTCGTTGTAGGATACTGTTTAAAATGCACGATCTAGGGTGATGTTCGATGGTATCATCTGTTTGTGTTGCTACTATGTATCTTCGCTTACCTCTAAGGGCTTCATCCGAATCTTGCTTGATGTGGACGCGGAAAAGAAAGATTGAAGATAAGATTAGCTGCTAGCAAAATAAATTTTTCGAAGGGGTTAGATAACTTCGATAAGTAGTGTCCTGAGTAGCTTGCCAACTCATTTTTAAATTGTTAAAGGTAAAAGCTTGCCTACTGTCCCTACTCATCTTATGTCCATTCCCCATGCTGGAGAGATGATAATTAGAGAGAATTATGATTGAGAGGACCCCTAATATTACTTTTAGTTGGGAAAGAGGCAAGAAGTTGCCCCAACTTTTGATGAATCGTATCCCTGCACAATGATTGCATTGCCATCCTCTTGACTGTCTTCTTATCATTTTCCGTCACACTTTGGGATAATTTGTTGTTTCATACACTTTTCATGTTAGTAAACCATGGTTTATCAATGGGTGCCTTTTTATTGACCAAATCTTAACTTATTACAGAACTTTACTTTCCATATGGTTGTGGAGAATTAGCAAAGGAAAAAAGGGAATTTAGAGAGATTTTATTGTGCTAAAGCCCAACCATGGATGATTTATGGTGTTCAATGCAATGTATCTTATCCTTTTTAGTAGGAAGGGCAGAAGCTAATAAGACATTGCGGAAATTTTCTTTAAATATACTAGTTTCAAAGTTGGAAATGGGCAGAGAGTGAGATTTTGGCTTGATCACCAGCCTGCCAGATATCAGTTCAATGATTTCATGAAGTTTGTGCATGATCTGGAGACTGCTACCCATGGGATTTTACAACTAACGGAGCGAGCTCTCATAATACAAGTAGTATAAGTAAAAGTAAAGAACCTGAAAAAAGATTTTCATGGGAAATATCCTGTATAATTTTTTGCATTGGAGATGCTTTAAAAGGACAAGCGGCCACTCTTGACTCTATTATCTTTTTGTAGCAACTTTATTGAATTAATGGTGTTAACATGGATCTGGAGACTGCTCATCGTAAAGAAAGTCCCCTCCAGTTATGTGTTAGATGACATTGTTGAGATGTGAATACAAGCCTATAGTACTGTTTTGCCAAATCAAAGTCAAATGGTGACTTACTCCTTGTCCTGTTCTTCTAATCTTCTTTCAAATGTAAGTGTCGCATGTTGTAAACCTAAGTGCAAGGTGTGAATTATTACGAAGGGCCATAAGGAATCCAAAACTATGTAAAGTGGGGATTTTAACATTTCATGGAGAAACCAAATATAATACTGATAAGTAACTGATTCATGAATAAAGAGCATGACAAACTGATATCTCTATGCGTAACGTACAGATGTAGATTCAAGTTTATTACAAAACAGAACAATCATTTAATGAAGACGCCAAAGAGCCATCTTCAGAATTTTTTCTCAGAATGTGCACTTTAATTTATCTCAATTATGCCACTAGTGTGTTATTTTCACTAGAATAGTAGAAATATGCAAAAAGCTTTTCGAGGATGCAGACTTAGGGATAAAGCATGACATAAAGAATATACAGGAGCCTTTAATCGGTACAAACCATAAGTTAAATATGGTGAATGAACTTATAAGCCGATGAAATAATTAAAGCTGGTGATCAGACACCACCGTTGTAGAAAAACGTCTTATAAACATTTTGCTGATTAAGAACCAAAAATGGCTTATCAGTATAATTTGATGTTTCATTTGGTCAGGAAATATAAGGTGTGTAATCGATGTCTACATTCATTAATTTGCATATGTTAGCATTAAAACAACTAGAGATTTTCCATTTACAAGCTGGAAATGTTCTTGCATTACAGGGATATCCGAGACGATTCAATCTCTTTCAATATGATTACCATTCTTTGTTATATATATATCATCATGGAAGTAGAGAAATTAATCACATTAGCAACGTAAAACTATATCACCAAATAAATAAAGATTGAGTTGCAGTATATGCATAACCAACGTAAAACTAGCGAATTTATAATGATTAATTCATAATACAAAGTATGGAGCGACATAAGTACTTTTGATTGAGGCATAGTAGTAAGTATTAGTATAGATTTTCGCAAGGCTTAGTTGTTATTATTAATGTGTCGATAGTCTTTTCAATATGACTAAAGACTTGTAATTAAGTTAGTGTAGTGATATGTGTGCATGAGATTGAAAGAACCTTCAACTTTAGAAAGCCCTTATGTTGCCTTGAAAATAACAACTCCATTTGTTTTGAAAACAAATGACGCCGTATTAGCAAATTGATTCATATAGTCGATTTTAATTAATTTAAAAGTTAAGCTACTAGTTTAAAGTTAAGATATAGCTGATTGGACTATAGCCATAAAACTAGAAAATATTTGTGACGTTTAATTATTCTGGAAGAATATATTTCTCTCAATTTTGTCCAACTTTGTAGCCTTTAACCTGTAATCTTCTATCAATGCACAATTAACCACATCAATAACACCTTAGTTATTCATATAAGTACTTCTATAATCATTTATAACTTTATTTTACGGATGATATATCCTACCACATTGTAAATGTTCTTTTCTCGGATAATCTTTTTTTAGGAGATTGGTAAAATATAAAACACGAGATCTTCCCAACGTCCTTTTTTAAAATTTTAATTGTCACTCCTTATTTGAGATAATTTTCACCACATTTTTTGTTACAAAATAGAATGAAACCGGGGCAGAGTCTGTTTGACCAAATTTTTAAAAACTACTTATGTTGAGTGCTTTTGGAAAGTAAAAGTTTGTGTTTGGCCAACTTTTTGAGAATTTTTTTTGTCAATAGTTGAGTATTAATTTGTATTTGGTCAAGCTTCTTAAAAATAATTTTGAGTGTTAATTTATGAGCAAGGATAAAAAAAGGAATAAAGTACGATTTATAGTTTATAATCATTAGCTTAATATGAGTAAATATAGTATTCGTGTATCATTGCACCTACCTAGTTTATGTAATTGATTTATTAATATATCTAACAAAAGCTAACGTTGGTAATCTCTAGCAACATTGATTGAATAGCTTTTAATTTTCTCGTTATTTTTGGATAGGAAGGCAGAACAAATCATAAAATAATGAATTGAATAATTCGCGGCAAAACTTTAAAAAAAAATAGTTTATTGGAGTTAACTCGTTTAACATCACAATAAAAAAAATTGTTCCTTAATTTAACATGAGATTTTGAGTCGTAGGTTAAAATATTGTATTAAAAAAAATATGATAACACCGTGATAGTGATAGTTATAGTTATATACATTTACAGACTTACTAGTGTCTAGACATTTATGTGTGTGAATATTTTTGAACTTTACTTGCTTTTGCAGCCCGGTAATGTTTGGGTACCCTTTATGACACTAGTATTTTTTGAATTTGACCACCCCAACAACGCTCAACTTTTTTATGCAAATTAATCAGTAATAAAATGTTACCTATTTACTCGTTACATCTGAATTTCGCTATCTTAAATTACTATGCATTTCTTTGGTTGTTATATACACTATTATATAAAAGCGTAGGTGCTATAAAGTGTAGGCATCTATGAAGGGCATTTCTGCATGTATTATTTTGTTCTAGGCAAAATACATGTACGGCCCCTTAAAGTTGGCGCCAGTTGTCAGTTTGACACTCCAACTTTCCAAGTGACTTTACAGACACCCCATGTATACCTTAAGTTAAACTTTTAAACACCCTCGTCCAGCAGTTTTATCGAGTGAATGCCAATCGCTCCAACGTGGCAAAAATATATTCCACGTGTGTGTTAAAAAAAAGATAAAACAGAATATATTTTACACGTCGGATTGGGTAAACTAAAGGCCGGTAAAACGACAATTAACCCTCAATTAACCCTACACGCAGCCGATTCTCTCTCTCTTTCATCTCCTTTCACCTTCATCTTCCTCTTCGATTCTGAAGCAATTGTTCGGGTTAATCTGCTTTACAGGTAAGGATTCGTTACTTTATTATCCCTGTAATTATTTAATTGTTCTAGAAATTAGGGTTTTTAATTAATTAGGGCGATAATTAGGGCTTTTTATTTAGGGTGATAATTAGGGCTTTTTTCTTAGGCTTTAAAAAGGAAGGGAATATTGACTGTGTAGTATTTGTTTTTGTCAGAGAAGGGTCACATGGATGAGTATATCTATGTGACTTTTCACCATGGTGGGAAATTTTGTCAAGACGAATATGTTGGTGAGGCCGAGATAAAAGGGCACATAATCGACAAGGACCACTTTTCACTGTCCGAGCTGGAGTGCTATACCAAGGAGATGGGGTATCCCGGTATTGATGCTTTTTATGTTAAAAACCCTAAAAATAATAAATTTATTTTATTAGAAAATGATTTTCAGTTAGTAAATATTATTAGCACCCTGAAACATGGGGACCACATTCACATTTATGTCTCCCATGTGATAAATCTTCCTATAATAGAAGAAGGGACCCCTGTTGCCCTTCTTCCTGCTGCATCTGTTTGTGACACAAATAATGAAGGGGTAAGGGCTGACACTATTGAAAATAGTGGCATAAATGAAGGGCCAGAGGTTGGTGGTATAAATGAAGGTGCAGGGTATAGTTGTGTCAATGAAGATGAAGAGGCTGCTGATGGTGGTATAAATGAAGGTGCAGGGTATAGTGGTGTCAATGAAGATGAAGGGGCTGCTGATGGTGGTATAAATAAAGGTGCAGGGTATAGTTGTGTCAATGAAGATGAAGGGGCTGCTGATGGTGGTATAAATGAAGGTGCAGGGTATAGTGGTATCAATGAAGATGAAGGGGCTGCTGATTTAAATGGTAATGAAACTGTGGAGAATGGTGTGGACTTAGGTAATGAGACTGATTGTAGTGATGACATAGATTTTGGGGAAGATAATTTGGATGAAGTTCATGATGAGGATGATAATGAGGTAGATGAAGAACTGAGAGCTTTTAGGGAGGCTGCAAGGAAAGAAAAGAAAAGTGAGAAAAAGGCTAATGCAAGGGCTTAGAGAAGCCAGAAAATTCCTGAAGTTGAGCTTGGAGAAGCATGGATTGATAAGGGATTTGAGGATTTAGAGAGGAACAAGTCTGGTAGATATATTGGGAGGTCAGTCTGTTCTTTACTCTTTAAATAAGCTTAGATCTTCTGTTTGACTTCATTTGATTTCAAATTTTACTGATTTCTTAACTGATTCTTATTGTAAGGTTGGGGGGTGATGAGGTCTTCATTGATTCATCTGATGTTGATAGTCAAGACAGTGATGAAGAACTTGATCCACTAGCACAACCTGGTGCTGATTTACCTTCCAGAAGAAGATCCAAGAAGATCAGGTTTGATTTTGGTGCTAAGTTAGAAAAATTTGAACTTGGCATGCTATTTGAAAATGCTATTTCCTTTAGAAAAGCAATAGCTGATTATGCTGTGCAAAACAAGGTTCAAATTAAGCTTAGACCAAATGAAAGACATAGGGTTATGGTGAAATGTACTGGAAAAAACTGTCAATGGACAATTTATGCTAGTATTGACAAAGGATCTGGTGATTTTGTAGTAAAAAAGTATCATCCTGTTCATAAGTGTACAACAAAGAACAAAAATAAAATGTGTGGATCTAGTTACATTGTTAGGAAGCTTGGAGATAGAATACTTGAACACCCTGAGATTAGGATCTATAAATTGCAACAAATGGTAAGAAAAGAGTGGGGGCTGCAAGTTGGGAGGTCAGTCTGCTATAGGGCAAAGATGACTGTTATTAGCAAGTTTATGGGTGACTGGAAACTTGAGTTTTCAAGACTGTTAGACTATGCTGATATGATCAAAACCACAAACCCTGGGAGTTCATGTTGGGTCAGGACTGATACTGAAACAGTCCCAGGAAAATACTTGTTCAAGTACTTCTATGTTTGTTTTGAGGCACTGAAGAAAGGTTGGTTAGAAGGGTGCATGAAGATCATACGGCTAGATGGGTGTTTTTTGAAAGGTGTTTGCAAGGGTGAATTGCTTGTAGCTGTTGGCAGAAATGGGAATCAACAGATGTTTCCCATAGCTTGGGCAGTAGTTGATCAAGAAACAAAACACTCTTGGAAGTGGTTCTTGGAGTATCTCATTGCTGATTTGGAGTTGGGTGAAGGGCATGACATTACAATAATGTCAGATATGCAAAAGGTCAGTCCAGTAGTTTACTTTTCCTTTTCTGTTTTTATTTCCTTAATTATATGCTTTGCTTACTGTTTCCTTTATGACTTAGGGACTTGTTGAAGCTGTTAAGGAGCTGCTGCCACATTCAGAGAAGAGAATGTGTGCAAGACACATATGGGCTAACTGGCAAAAAACCTGGAGAGGGGAAGAAAGAAGAAAACAATTTTGGAAGTGCAGCAAGGCAAGTTTTAAGGTAAGTCTGAAGGAGGAACTTGATGAAATGGACAAATTAGGCCATAAGATCTGTGAATCCCTGCTTTCCTATAATAAAGAAACCTGGTGTAGGGCTTATTTTAATGAATCAGTTAGGTGTGATGTGGTGGAGAATAATATGTCTGAAACATTTAATGCATGGTTTGTGGGTCCTAGGCATAAGGCAGTCATTAGCATGTTAGAAGAAATTAGGCATAAAGTAATGAAGAGGCATGTTGATATGATCAAGTTTGGTCAAGGATGGGATCATGACATTTCACCCATGGCTAGACTTGTCTTAGAGGAAAATAAGAAACTTGGGAGAACTTTAGAAGTAACATGGAATGGGGATACTGGATGTGAAGTAGAGGAAGAGGACTATAGGCACACCATAAACCTTGAAAGGAGGACTTGTAGCTGCAGATTATGGCAGTTGAGGGGAATACCTTGTGCACATGCTGTGTGTGCATTGTATAATATTGGCCATGAACCAGAAGATTATGTTGAACACTGGTACAGAAAAGACACTTTCCTAAGCTGTTACAAGTATTTCATTCAACCTATGCCTAATATGAAGATGTGGGAGGAATCAAACAACCCTCCAATTGAGCCACCTGAAGTGAAGCCAATGCCTGGAAGACCCAAAAGGTGTAGAAGGAAAGACAAGGATGAACCAAAGAAGAAATGGGGGAAACTGTCAAAAAAAGGATGCAAAATGAGTTGTTCGGTATGTGGTTTAACTGGTCACAACAAATCTGGATGTAAATCAAGAGTATGTCCATGTCTCTACTATATTTCATTTCATTATTTCATCTCTCTACTATATTTCATTAACTTCTTTTTTCTATCTCTAATGCATGTAAAGAATGCACCAAGGGCTGCAGGTGAAACCAATCAGCCAACCACTCAGGCTACAAATAACACACACACTCAGGCTGCAAACAACACACACTCAGGCTACAAACAACACACACAGTCAGGCTAGCCAATCTACTGCCAACACTGGTCCATCATCTCTTTGTCAAGAGACTTCAAGGGTGCAAAGATGTAACAATACTGCTGGTAGAAGAGGTAGAACACTTGGAGTTGGTAGGGGAAGGGGAAGGGCTGGTGGAAGAGGAAGAGGTGATGGTTCTGGACATGCTACTGCTTCTAATGCTAGTGGTTATGCATCTGCAGCATCTGTTGCATCTGTTACTACTTCTATGTCAGCTGCTGTTGGAAAAAAAAGATCAAGACATGCTGGATTTGGTTTGTTTGTTGACACACATACTGGAAGACAAGTTCTAAATGTAAGTACTGTTGGATGCTAATAGTTCTAAAAAAAAGTACTGTTGACACATACTTGACACACATCTGTTTGCATAGTAATAACTGTGACTGTTCTGTTTTATTGTCCTTAGCCTGGCCAGTCAAGTCAACAAGTATTATCAAGGGGTAAATAAAAGAAAGATGCATCTCAGACCAATATTGAACTTGGATACAAGCCACATGGTTTGAAATGGGGAGGGAAAGATGCTATCACTGGAAACCAACTACAGCAACAAAGGTTGAAGAAAATGCAGAAAACAAGTGCAGCAAGTGGAACTTCTCAAAGCCAGCAAACAGTCCCTTCAAGAATGTCCCATAATTAGGAGTTTCAGTTCATGTTTTTGTGCTAGGACAATTAAGATTTCACCTTAACTGGTTGGTTTAGACAATTTGATGTTGCTTCAGTTTGTATGTTGTCTAATTTAATGGTCATATGCCCATATATGTGAACCATTTGTATTATGGCAGCCTTGTATGAACCATTACTTTTGTCTAATATAATGGTCATCAACTTTATCTATCTTATGTGTCTTTCGAGTGATACACCAATGGTATATGTTTGGCAATTTGGCAAGGCAATAACATACAACATACAAAAACAAGTTCATAAATTAACATCATGACTACACATTACATATCCGGACTCCACCTTACCTAAATTAACATAGATTCATAAATTACTTAGCTAGAGATAAAGCTCTCTTAAAATCCATGCTACAATGACAAGAATGAGCAAATTCCTACACTTGGTTCTACTATTCTTCAACTTCTCCAATTCTTGGTCATGGACCTTTGTCTTCTTCAATAATCCCCAAATCACTCTACTAGCTTGATCGGGCATTTCATCATCCACCCACATAAAGAAATTGCACCCCCAACCTGTTGAATTGTGAATTAAAAGGAAAATTAGATACGGATTAGTCATCCTAATAATCTTACAAAAAATAATTTTTTACGTTTAGGGATGATTTTAATACGTACCATACCAGCTTGATAGCTGAGAAATCTTCGTCCGGGATTACTTTGTGTCCAAGATGTACGAACTCTAGTTGTTATCCCACAGTAACAAACAATGCCACTCTCCATTTTTTTATGTTTTTCAAGGTCTATTGTAACTATGGGAGAAGGATAAAGATGAGAGAGAGAAAAAAAATTTGAATTTTCAAGTTTTTTTGAGCTGTGAATGTATTTTAATGGAGGTATAAGGAAATGAGAGGGAAATGGTCTTTTAATAGAGGAAGAAGAAGGCTGTAAGGGTTTAAAGGTCATTTCCCCTATTTTTTACCGTTATAAACTCAGTGAAATTGGCTTCAACGTGCTGCTTAGGGAGTGCATCTCACGCTTTGTGCCATGCTGGACGGGGGTGTTTAAAAGTTTAACTTAAGGTATACATGAGGTGTCTGTAAAGTCACTTGGGAAGTTGGAGTGTCAAACTGACAACTGGCGCCAACTTTAAGGGGCCTTAATTTAACATGAGATTTTGAGTCGTAGGTTAAAATATTGTATTAAAAAAAATATGATAACACCGTGATAGTGATAGTTATAGTTATATACATTTACAGACTTACTAGTGTCTAGACATTTATGTGTGTGAATATTTTTGAACTTTACTTGCTTTTGCAGCCCGGTAATGTTTGGGTACCCTTTATGACACTAGTATTTTTTGAATTTGACCACCCCAACAACGCTCAACTTTTTTATGCAAATTAATCAGTAATAAAATGTTACCTATTTACTCGTTACATCTGAATTTCACTATCTTAAATTACTATGCATTTCTTTGGTTGTTATATACACTATTATATAAAAGCGTAGGTGCTATAAAGTGTAGGCACCTATGAAGGGCATTTCTGCATGTATTATTTTGTTCTATGTAGCAGCTAAAAGATAAAAGAGATTTCTTAGATGACATTGTGATTAGCCTTATTATTTTATAAAACAAACGTGAGGCCAAAGAAACACTTTTAGACCTTCCTTTGTACTCTTTATTAGTTTATGTGATTACATCTCCCAAAAGAATGACAATTTGTATAATTAAAAATAATTTTAGTAAAACTTATTAGTTTATCTTTAATAAAATGTATTTATAATCAAATGAATGTCATGAAATGTTTCATCAAATTCATTATCCCTCTTGTGAACTTCATATTAATTGGACTTTTGCTATAAATTGTAAACTTCATATTAATTGGACTTTTGCTATAAATTGTGAAACATACAGCGTACGGAATATATTAAATAAAGTCTTAAGTAGAGTATATTCTGTGTCATGCATAAGGAGCAGGTTTACTGGCCTATCTATTTTTGTGTAATAGGTCTGTATGCAAATGCCTGCGCCTTTATTTTTGTCCTTTTTTGCTGCAAAATCTTTTTTGTTGCTAATGCAGTGAGCACAAGCACTACTCTACCAAATTAAATGAACCTTCTTTCTCTCACTAAATCTCACTAAATATTTTTTTCTTCGTCTTTCAAATTAAACTTATATTTTGCTTTCTTTTTCAGCTTTTGGGGTGGAGTTAGACCCAAGCTCAATGGGTCCTAATTAAAGATTTATTATGGTATCAGAGCTAGGTCAGACTATAATTAATTCATCATTCCGAGCACACGAGTTTGGTCTGGCCCTGCGTAGGGGGCCCCGCACACACTATTGTCCATGCTCCACGCGTGCGGCGGGGTGTTGAAGAGTGTGTGTGGTGTTGGGACTTTGTCCCAATCGCCTAAGGGCAAAATGCCCAAATATAAGGCTTGAGCAATCCTCCTCTTTTTAAGCTAACTTTTGGAGTGGAGTTAGGCTCAAGCCTTATATTTGGGCCTTTTTCCTTACTTTGGTTGTCCCAACATCACACACACTTTTCAATGCCCCCCAACGCCCAAACCCAGACTCATCATGGGTGCGGCGTGCTCTTCTTATTTTTTTTTTTTTTTTTTTTTGAGATGCAAAGTTTTAAATTAGTCATTTTGAATTAATTCATTCATATATACTCCCTCCGTTTCAAAATGATTGTCATAGTTCGGATTTCGAGAGTCAAACGAGTTTATTTTGACCGTGAATTTAAACATATAATCTTTAAGTTTTTTGTATCGATGTTTATATATTTAGAAACTATATAAAAAGTACTATAAGTCACAATAATTAACAATTCAAAATATTTAAAAGACATATAAAAATATTACGGTCAAAGTTAAACTCGTTTGACTCTCGAAATCCGAACTATAACAACCATTTTGGAATGGAGGGAATATATTTTTAATGAATAAATAGACATGGTTTATTCTGACAACGAGTGTATGACTGAGACATTAATAATATGATAAAATTTCTTCCCAAAGTGGTTAAGTTTTTTTTTTTTAGAAAAAGAAACAAAATAAAAGTTTTCTATAGTAGAGCTTCGTTTAATATTTTACAACGTTAAATTAAACTCATATCTGTCAATAAAAATTTTGACAACTATAACCAATGTCGTGTATTGAAGTAAATGACTAATATTTGATTTAGCTTCCCAAATTTTAAATATATTGTAAGAAACTATCAAGTGGTTTTTGGTAAGAGTATTTCTGATGAAATTATGAAGTACCCTTCTCTATAAAGCAAAAAAAGCCAAAATTCGATCGTGTATCATATATAGCACCTACTTAGTTTATTGGACACATATTTTAATTCGTTTTTATATCAGTCAATCACTATCTAAAATCTCACTATCTGAAATCACTAAGCAATTCTTTTATTATTACTATATGTATAAAGGTGTACACGCCTACTAAAAGGGCATTTCTGCATGTACTATATATGTTGTTCTCTGTAGTGGCAACAAGATAAAAGAGATACTTGATGATGATTGTGATTAGTCTTATTTTTTGTAAAACAGACGTGGGGCCAAAGAAACAGTATATAAAGCTTCTTTTGTATCCTTGGTTTATGTGACACCGTCTTCAAAATTAGACTATATGCAATAATATTTAAGTTCTGAAAATAAATCTACTTAAAATTGCATTTGAGCAAAACTTAAAAACCACAAATTGTAGAAATTGGAATTAAACCCTCCCCATTTACTTTTTGTCATTTTAGCTCTACAAACCCTTTTTCGCTGCTTATATACTCTACATATCTCATTCCCATTAGTCACTCTTTCTCTCCACAAACACTTTGATTTGTTTTTTCCTTCATTTTCTTATCTTTCAACAGTTATTTGGCTTCAATTTTCTGGTAAACTCTCTTTCCATTCTAAGAGTCTTTAGTTTGTGAGCATATTTTTTACTCTGTTAGTTTTATGTACTCCTTCATTTGTTACATTATTTACATTTTGCTCAAGTTTCTTTGATTTCTTCTAGTTCTATCTTTGAAATCATTTTGTTTCGTAAAATCATTTCTTATCTTCAATTGATTTTTATATTATTTACATTTTAATGGATCTTCATGGTGGGTGGTTAAGTTGATGTTGGTTTATATATTTTCTTAACCCATATTTTAACCAAGTTCTATATTTTGCTTTTTTTTTTCAGCTTTTGGGGTGGAGTTAGACCCAAGCCCAATGGGTCCTAATTAAAGATTTATTATGGTATCAGAGCTAGGTCAGACTATAATTAATTCATCCTTCCGAGCACACGAGTCTGGCCTGGCCCTGCGTAGGGGCCCCGCACACACTATTGTCCACGTTCCACCCATGATGGGTCTAGGTTTGGGCGTGCGACGGGGTGTTGAGGAGTGTGTGTGGTGTTGGGACTTTGTCCCAATCCGCCTAAGGGCAAAATGCCCAATTATAAGGCTTGAGAAATCCTCCTCTTTTTAAGCTAACTTTTGGAGTGGAGTTAGGCCCAAGCCATATATTTGAGCCTTTTTCCTTACTTTGGTTGTCCCAACTCCACACACACTTTTCAATGCCCCCCCCCCACGCCCAAACCCAGACTCATCATGGATGCGGTGTTGACAATATTGTGTGCAAATTTGTCTTCAATTTTTTTTTTTTTTGAGATGCAAAGTTATAAATTAGTCATTTTGAATTAATTCATTTATATATATATTTTTAATGAATAAATAGACATAGTTTATTCAGACAATGAGTGTATGACTGAGACATTAATAATATGATAAAATTTCTTTAAATTTTGACAACTATAACTAACATCGTGTATTGAAGTAAATGACTACTATTTGATTTAGCTTCCCAAATTTTAAATATATGGTAAGAAACTATCAAGTGGTAGTTGATAAGAGTATTTCTGATGAAATTATGAACTATCCTTCTCTATAAAGCAAAAAAAATAAAAATTCGATCGTGTATCATATATAGCACCTACCTAGTCTACTGGACACAGGTTTTAATTTGTTTTTATATCAGTCAATCACTATCTGAAATCACTAAGCAATTCTTTTATTGTTACTATATGTATAAAAGTGTACACACCTACTAAAAGGGCATTTCTGCATGTACTTTATATGTTGTTCTCTGTAGTGGCAACAAGACAAAAGAGATACTTGATGATAATTGTGATTAGTCTTATTTTTTTGTAAAACATACGTGGGGCCAAAGAAGCACTTTTAGTCACTTAAATTAAATTATTTATGGTAATTAATGAAGTAGTAATAATATAAGCTAATAAGTGATCATAGTATGTATATAAAGCTTCTTTTGTACCCTTGGTTTATGTGACACCGTCTTCAAAATTAGACTATATGCAATAATATTTAAGTTCCGAAAACAAATCTACTTAAAATTGCATTTGAGCAAAACTTAAAAACCACAAATTGTAGAAATTGGAATTAAACCCTCCCTATTTACTTTTTTGTCATTTTAGCTCTACAAACCCTTTTTCGCTGCTTATATACTCTACATATCTCATTCCCATTAGTCACTCTTTCTCTCCACAAACACTTTGATTTGTTTTTTTCCTTCATTTTCTTATTTATCAACAGTTATTTGGCTTCAATTTTCTGGTAAACTCTCTTTCCATTCTAAGAGTCTTTAGTTTGTGAGCATATTTTTTACTCTGTTAGTTTTATGTACTCCTTCATTTGTTACATTATTTACATTTTGCTCAAGTTTCTTTGATTTCTTCTAGTTCTATCTTTGAAATCATTTTGTTTCGTAAAATCATTTCTTATCTTCAATTGATTTTTATATTATTTACATTTTAATGGATCTTCATGGTGGGTGGTTAAGTTGATGTTGGTTTATATAATTTCTTAACCCATATTTTAACCAAGTTCTATATTTTGCTTTCTTTTTCAGCTTTTGGGGTGGAGTTATATTTTGCTTTCTTTTTCAGCTTTTGGGGTGGAGTTAGACCAAGCCCAATGGGTCCTAATTAAAGATTTATTATGGTATCAGAGCTGGGTCAGACTATAATTAATTCATCCTTCCGAGCACACGAGTCTGGCCTGGCCCTGCGTAGGGGCCCCGCACACACTATTGTCCACGTTCCACCCATGATGGGTCTAGGTTTGGGCGTGCGACGGGGTGTTGAGGAGTGTGTGTGGTGTTGGGACTTTGTCCCAATCCGCCTAAGGGCAAAATGCCCAAATATAAGGCTTGAGAAATCCTAACTTTTGGAGTGGAGTTAGGCCCAAGCCTTATATTTGGGCCTTTTTTCTTTGGTTGTCCCAACACCACACACACTTTTCAATGCCCCCCACGCCCAAACTCAGACTCATCATGGATGCGGCGTTGACAATATTGTGTCCAAATTTGTCTTCATTTTTTTTTTTTTGAGATGCAAAGTTATAAATTAGTCATTTTGAATTAATTAATTCATATATATATATATTTTTAATGAATAAACAGATATAGTTTATTCAGACAATGAGTGTATGACTGAGACATTAATAATATGATAAAATTTCTTTCCAAAGTTGTTAAGTTTTTTTTTTTTTAAAAAAGACACAAAATAAAAGTTTTCTATAGTAGAGCTTAGTTTAATATTTTGCAACTTTAAATCAAACTCATATCTGTCAATAAAAATTTTGACAACTATAACCAATATCGTGTATTGAAGTAAATGACTACTATTTGATTTAGCTTCCCAAATTTTAAATATATGGTAAGAAATTTTCAAGTGATAGTTGGTAAGAGTATTTCTGATGAAATTATGAAGTATCCTTCTCTATAAAGCAAAAAAAGCAAAAATTCGATCGTGTATCATATATAGCACCTACCTAGTCTACTGGACACAGGTTTTAATTTGTTTTTATATCAGTCAATCACTATCTGAAATCACTAAGCAATTCTTTTATTGTTACTATATGTATAAAGGTGTACACACCTACTAAAAGGACATTTCTGCATGTACTATATATGTTGTTCTCTGTAGTGGCAACAAGACAAAAGAGATACTTGATGATAATTGTGATTAGTCTTATTTTTTTTGTAAAACATACGTGGGGCCAAAGAAACACTTTTAGTCACTTAAATTAAATTATTTATGGTAATTAATGAAGTAGTAATAATATAAGCTAATAAGTGATCATAGTATGTATATAAAGCTTCTTTTGTACCCTTGGTTTATGTGACACCGTCTTCAAAATTAGACTATATGCAATAATATTTAAGTTCCGAAAACAAATCTACTTAAAATTGCATTTGAGCAAAACTTAAAAACCACAAATTGTAGAAATTGGAATTAAACCCTCCCTATTTACTTTTTTGTCATTTTAGCTCTACAAACCCTTTTTCGCTGCTTATATACTCTACATATCTCATTCCCATTAGTCACTCTTTCTCTCCACAAACACTTTGATTTGTTTTTTCCTTCATTTTCTTATCTTTCAACAGTTATTTGGCTTCAATTTTCTAGTAAACTCTCTTTCCATTCTAAGAGTCTTTAGTTTGTGAGCATATTTTTTACTCTGTTAGTTTTATGTACTCCTTCATTTGTTACATTATTTACATTTTGCTCAAACTTTTTTGATTTCTTCTAGTTCTATCTTTGAAATCATTTTGTTTCGTAAAATCATTTCTTATCTTCAATTGATTTTTTACATTATTTACATTTTAATGGATCTTCATGGTGGGTGGTTAAGTTGATGTTGGTTTATGTGTTTTCTTAACCCATATTTTCTGTGTTGGATACACTTACATGTATATACTTATAAATTTAACTAATTGTTTCTCCTTGAAGCAGCTCACTGTCATCGTTTCTTAAGAAGACGAGATAAGAAACCTAAAGTCAAGTTGGATTGTCATGTCATATTAGTTTGCACCAGTACTTAATATCGTGGATCTAAGTGTTTGATATTTTAGTTTGCGCTAGTACTTACCAAGTTCGATTGTCATGTCATTAATCTGAACTACTGCAGGATATGTTAAGCTAAATTATTTTTATTTTCGACTGCAAACTTTGATTTTCTGTTGTACTTATTCTTCTTCGCATATATAATTGAATAAATATTGATTTTACCATATTAGTTTATATGTGAAAATCGAACTAAATCGAAGTGAATTCTTAAAAATCTAACCAAGCCGAATTAATTTTGGTTTGGTTTTGGTTTCTAATATTACCAAATCCAAAATCAAAAAACCAAACCAAATTGTTTAAATCGAACCGAACCGACCAAACGCCCACCCCTAATAGATGGGATATTATCTTAGGCTCAGTAACTCTCCATTTGGATGGTTGTTACCCATCGTTTCATAATGTATTGTATCGTACTTTATCGTATTGTACTGTATCGTATTGTGTTGTACAACGTTTGGATAAGCTGTACTGTTTACCATGATTTAATAAGTGAATATAAGGTAAAAAGTAGAATGAGAATATTAAATAAAAAGTGAGGGCATGATGGGAAAGAGAAATAAGTAACGACACGATCCCACCCAATTAGTCGTTACATAAAGTGATAGTTTTCATGGTTATATAACTATGGAAATTTAGGCTTGGGTATCGAGATCGAGCCCGAGCCGAGCCTAACTGAGCTTACTATACTACGGAGCCGAGCCGAGCTTTATACCATACCGAGCCGAGCCGAGCCCGAGCTGATCTTGAGTAGAGCTCAACCGAGCTTTGCTATAGTTTGACATTTCATACTTTAAAAGCTTTTAAGCTAGAGAAAAATACATCATTAATGGAAATGAGCTTTGACCGAGCCGAGCCGAATATTGAATGAAGCCGAGTCGAGTCGAGTCGAGCTTCTTTTTGAAACGAGCGGAGCCGAGCTAAAATGCAACTGAGTGGAGCCGAACTCCGAGCCGGCTCAACTCTATGCCCAGGCCTACATGAAATTAACGATACAATACAATGATAATTAGAGTAACAATCAAAATAAACGTCGTACTCATGATAAAAATATAATACGATACAAGTATGTGAAAACGGGGGCAGAGTTACTTGTCTTCAATTGAATCCTCCTTCGCCAGAAAATTGCATTATGTAGAATCGGTTACCTTTGTGAACCCAAATGCTTAAACTGGAAAGCTAGTGGAGTAAAATCTTAGGCTCTATAAGTGAGTGTGAAACAAAGCATAAATAAATTCCAAGAAGGGAACATGAATTTTGGATCATTATTTCCTTAATGCTCAGATTAAGAAAGGACCTAACTGAATTTAATTCATGTTTAGAAAAAATAAATCAAATGAGCTTAATAATGGAGTATGACTTTTGCATAGTCCATACTTGAGCCAATTGCATAGTAATGGAGTAACTCATTTGATATATAATTAAAACTCCCGTCCAATATGCAAACCATTACTTTATTTTCACCATTTGCAACTAATTTAAATTATGCACATTGCAACTATATCAATATAACTTATGAATAAGTTTATTGGAGCAAAACATTTTTTAAGCGGGGCAAACAGTGCAATACTACTGCCTATTGGGTCTATTCTTGTAAATTACCCCCCACTCGAGTTGGTCTCCTGTAACCCTGAGTATGGACATGAACCAGAAAGTGGCGTTGCCAATAGGAGAGGAAACAGGGTCCATGCCAGAGAAAGAGTACGATTCAGATGATAGCCTCTCTGGCCTTTTCGCCAAGGAAGGTGATTCTGATTATAATTCAGATGATGATGTTGATCCTGATCTTTTGGACAGCTACTACCAACAGATGAAGGAGAGCGATGTAAGTAACCCTTTTTTTTTTTTTATGATCATTTAAGAACATCATCATCTGCAAAGTTTTAAATATTACCTTGTACTCGTAGATGAAGGAGAGCGATGTAAGTAACCCTTTTTTCTTTACATGAAGCAGAAAATCAATGGGCAGAATAGACTCTGTGGACGCCCGTCAAGTAGTTCTGTCTATTATTAAGGAAGAAGGTTTAGAGAGTCATGAAAATTTACTTGTTAGTTTTGTAGCTTTTAGTTGGTTTTGAGTGGTTGGATTCAAAGAGGTAACATATCCAGATCAAATTACTTTGTTATGTGGTAACCACAAGCCCATGTATTTATGGATACTTGCCTCTTAAGTATATATATACACATATGTATAGGACTGCAATTTTTTCCAAGGTTAGCCTGTTACATAGAAAATTGGATGCAATAGGTGATGTTTGTCTCTTATTGGTCCGGTTGTGCTTTGCTAGGGATTTGATATCACAGATTTTCCTCCTGGACGGTGCTGGTATACGAGCATCTTTCCCATGACACACTACTTGGATGATCCAGAGTCTGCTGCCGAGTTGAAGGATTATGCTGGAAAGGCACTTAAATATTACAACGATAAGAAGGTATACTCTAGATGCAATTTCCATGTCTTTCCAGTTTATCCTTTTCCGACGTTTTCCTCTACTAAATGTAGTAAGTTACCTCTACTTCTTTTAGGGCACCAATTATGTGGTCAAGGATGTTTTGAAGGTGAATGGAGATGGTTGTCGGGACTTTATATATTATATTACCTTTTCTGTCAAAAATGGTGAGGCCGAGTTTTTTCAAGCAAAGGTGGTGGAAGATTTGAAAAATAATTTGGCCTTTCCTATTGTCAGGCCGAAGGGTAAGGCTGCAGTTGGGTAAAGGCTGCTACCAGAACTCTTAGACAAGATGTTTTCAGTGTGTTGATGTTTACTTTGATGTTTTAAGCATGCTAATATTTCTATCCGGAGTCTTGCTGAAACCATGTTTATGCTTACAGAATTTGTGTTTGCAAGAAGCACATTGTAACAGCTTTTAGTTATAAAGTTCAAACTAGTAGTTTTAAGTTGAACTATGTACTTTCTTTTGCTTGATACATTTGCGCAGCTATAAAAACTGTGGTTCTGTGGGAGTCAAAGTAGGAATTGGAGGCATTCTTAGAGATCAAAGCGGAGAATTGGTGATGGCTTTCTTTGTTCCTATTCAATGTTCTAGTAGCAATATGGCTGAAGCTCTTCCAGTTAAATTTGGAAAGGAGCGGCAGTGTTTTCAGCGATATCATCTTAAAAACTGACTCTTTGATAATAGCCAACATGTTGCAAAACAAGCAGACCAATAATCTTAAGTTGAAGGCTCTAATTGAAGACATTGTCCAAATCTTTCCTCAAGTGAATTGCAAGATTGAACACCGTTTTAGAAAAGTCAATCAGGTAGCCAATTCACCGGTAAAACATGCTACCTCTGCTGTAGATGATAAAATTTTCACATACTTCCAGCAACTCCACAGAGATGAAAAAGGGCCACTCCAGCTTGGCAAATGGCAACTCCCTTACCTTTGTGAACCAAAATGCTTAAACTGGAGTCTAAGAGGGTCGAAAGGACCTAACTGAATTTAATTCATGCTTAGAAAAAATAAATCAAGTGACCTTAGTAATGGAGTATTACTTTTGCACAGTCCGTACCTCAGCATGTTGCATAGTAATGGAGTAACTCATTTGATATAATTAAACTATTGTCCAATACTATGTAACACATTACTTTGTTTGTAACTAATTTAAATGTCTCGAATTCTTGCATATAACTTATGTCGGATGCGCAACATTAGCTTATTCGAGCAAATTCTCTTATGCTTAGGTCATTCTTTTAAAGATTTTTTTAAGCGGGGCAAACAGTCCAATACTACTGCCTATTGGGTCTATTCTTGTAAATAACCTCCACTCGAGTTGATGCCCTTTATTCGATAACGCCAAGGTCTGCTGTAACCCTTTTGTCTTCCAGTTTAGGTGGTTGTTTTGTTTTCGTTCATCAGTGTCACCATGAACCAGAACGTGGCATTGTCAATAGGAGAGGAAACAGGGTCCATGCCTGAAGAGAAACATGAAGAAGAGTACGATTCAGATGATAGCCTCTCTAAATTTTCTAGCCTTTTCATGAAGAAAGATGATCCTGATTATGATTCAGATGCAGATGTTGATCCTGATCTTTTGGACAGGTACTACCAGCAGATCGAGAAGAGCGATGTAAGTAACCCCTTTTAGCTAATTTTCTGGAGTCAATATTATTGCATGTGCTAGCAAAACGCCTAAAACAGTTAAATTAATTGATGCATGATCATCTAGTTTGTCCCCGTAAACTAGTTTGTTTTAAACATCATCCCATCATTTAAGAGCATCATCATCTGCAAAGTTTTGAATATTACCTTGTACTCGTAGAGTATATAAACGCGTAAAAGTATAAGATCGCTTTGGGTCTTGCAAGAAATTAAACTCAAGAACTTAGTAGGTAATTGTCTGGTTCCTTTGCAGAGACATCGTGCTGTTATGTTGAATGAATAGGAAAGGTCTGTTCAACTATTATCAACTCACCCAAGTATTATGTATACATTTACTATTTTTAATATTGTTTCGTTGTGTGTTAGCTAATTTTAATCTAACTGTGTGTCTAACTTTGCATGCATTAGCTAGAGATTAAATGGTGCATGCTGGTTAGTTCTTGAGTTGAGTAGTGGTGCATAAGCTTTGATTACTGAGTTTAGCTCTAGGTATGTACATTTCATACCAATGGGCAGAATGGACTGTAGTTATGTCTATTATTAAGGAAGAAGGTTTAGAGTCATGAAAATTTACTTGCCCATGAAAAGGGATAAGAAAAATTAGTTTTCTACTAGTTGGTTTTGAGTGGCTGCATTCAGAGAGGTAACATATCCAGATCAAATTACTTTGTTATGTGGTAACCACCAAGCCCATGTAGTTATGAATACTTGCCTTTTATATACACACACACATATATATAGGTCTGCATTTTTTTTTCAAGGTTAACTTGTTACATAGTAGCAAATTGGATGCAATAGGTTATGTTTGTCTCTTATTGGTCCGGTTGTGCTTTGCTAGGGATTTGATATCACAGATTTTCCTCCTGGACCATGCTGGTATACGACCATCTTTCCCATGACACACTACTTGGAACTACCTGAGACTGCTGCCAAGTTGAAGGATTACGCTGGAAAGGCACTTAAATATTACAACGATAATAAGGTATACTCTAGATGCAATTTCCATGTCTTTCCAGTTTATCCTTTTCCTACGTTTTCCTCTACTAAATGTAGGAAGTTACCTCTACTAATTTTTAGGGCACCAATTATGTGGTTAAGGATGTTTTGAAGGTGAATGGAGGTGGTTGTCGTTACTTTATACACTATATTACCTTTTCCGTCAAAAATGGTGAGGCCGACGTTTTTCAAGCAAAGGTGGTGCATTTAAAAGATAATTTAGACTTTCCTATCGTCAGGCCCAAGTGTTGTTGAGTAAAGGCTGCTAACAAAACTGTTAGACAAGATGTTTCCAGCGTATTTTGATGTTTTAAGCATGTTAATATTTCTGTCCAGAGTCTTGCTGAAACCATGTTAATACTTTCAGAATTTGTATTTGCAAGAAGAACATTATAACAGCTTTTAGTTGTAAAGTTGAATGGAGGTGGTTTTCTTTATTTACTATAGTACCTTTTCTGTCAATATACCTAATGGTGAGAACGCTATTTTTCAAGCAAAGGTGGTGGGAGATTTATAGATTACAGTATGGAGTTTTTCCTATAGTCAGGCCAAAGGCAATGGTTGTTACAGAGTAAAGCTGCTATTCAAGCCGTTAAACATTCGTTGGTGCTTCTTCTGCTGATGTTTTTAGCATGTTGATGTATCTTTTGATGTTTTCAACATAGTGATGCGTCTATCTGGAGTCTCAGTGAAATAATGTGTTCTATAAGTTGTTAGGCTGCTACAAAATAAATATTAGATTAGTCACTAGCAAGTTAACTGCTCTAATTAAGAACGATGGTTAACCAACTAGCAGTTTATCTAGGTATAAGCTTTTCTTGGAAAAATACTAGTCCATTCCCATTTTATGACAGAATTGGTATGTTAGACTTGTCTACTGTAGAAATAGTTGGCAAGAAAATTCAGATATAATAGTAGTAAAAATCCATTGGATTATTGATCACTTCATCGATGAGAAATCTAAGACTGAATTTGGTATTTTCTAGCGTCTTTTATTTTATGTGCTACATATAGTTGAGTCATTTTTCTATTAAGAAAATAAAAAGGAAGTTAAACAACCCATCCATGAAAGTATTACAGAAGATGAAGGGAATTCTTCACTTTTGAACTTTATACCATCAAGCAAAGCTACTTTGTCAAAGGTTTAAACTAAAATCAGCATAATTTCAACCAGTCGGAAGAAAACCAAGAGCGTTGAAATGACAAATGAGAAAAAATGGCAACGATGCAATAACAATCAGAACAAAATTATATTGAAATAATAACAACACGATACAATAAGTAACAGCTATCCAAACAAGCACCAAGAGCCCTAAAATGTCTTTCCTTATTGTTTCACTTGTACACAACTACAAAGGGCTAAAAGTAGTGTTTACAGTATACATATATTGAAGTTGAAGTTTTGCGCAGCCAAAAGAGAAATGCTTAGTTTTATATCTGTTAGAAAAACTTGTGTCGCGCTGAAATAGAGAATCAAAGTTCACGAGGTATTGCCATGTTTGCAGCAATGAAGAAGGTGACAAGACAATGTGACCGGAAGATAATGGAGTTGGCAGCAATGAAGAAGGTGACAAGACAATGTGACCGGAAGATAATGGAGTTAATGGAGTTGGCATCATTTTACATCGCAGACATACTTAAATGAGAGCCACGAACAAAGATCCTCCAATTTATCATGCATCTGATTATCCAAATGCAATATGGCACTATGCTCTTTAATTTCATGTTATTGGCATGCTTGCCTTTCAACTGTGGGAAAGCAAAAAAGAAAAATATTACTTTTAGAACTTTCAAATATGTAGGTTAAGATTTGTGTTTGGTATTATATAGTAGTAATTATTCTTTTTATATCAGGTACTTTTATTATGAAACAAGATGGTAATTTATATTAGGTTTCGAATATATTTTCTACTAGGGCTAAAACCAGAATTTACTTATAATACATATAAATTCCACCAAGGCTATATCCCTATATGATCTAGTTTCGGAGATTTTAAGGTTCCATTTATCACTGACGACATGAATCGCCCTCAGCCACCTCAAAACGATCCATTGTCAATAGCAGAGGAAACAAAGGCGCCTTTGCAAAAGAAGCCAAAGATCAATGAACAAGAAGAGAAGGTCGATAGCGATGACGAGATCATGCTTTACTCGGATGAAGAGAATGATAAATCCAGTCCCATAAAACCAACTTATAGCGTGTATGATTCAGAGGAAGATTGTTACAACGGCAACTATGATAAAGAGCTTTGGAAGAGGTACCGTCAACAGGTCAAGGAGTCCGAGGTAACCCTTACAATTTCTTTGAAATTAGTTCACCATTTAAGTGTCCATACTGTATCAAGAAGGCATAAAATAACAAGCTTCACATCAAGAAGATTGTCATAATTGTTGCATGCCTTTATAAAGTATATGATGATATAATTATTGGGGATACTGGTCCACCCATGAATCCCAATCGAGCGGATGCTTAAACTAGGAATCTAAAGGGGTAGAATCTTAGGCTCAACAAGTGCATCAATGCTGAACAAATTCCAATAGCGAGGAGGAAACCAAAATAATCTTGGTACTTTATATATATAACTGAACATGAAGCAGCATTCATGTTTGTATAAGTGGACACCCTTGGTGACACCAGGACGTGTGGTTTAGCACACGCCATAAATACGAACCCAAAGCTCAGCATTTAAACGGAGAAGGGTAGGGGTTGACCCTTATCCACCTTGTTTCGAGCCGTATGGCGTGGCCCTGCGGATTTTTCATTATATAAAATAAAATAAACAAAAATGGCCATATTTTGTCTTGGGCTAAACTAGACCCCATATTTTGATCGGTCAAAGCTGTATATTAACGACTGTGGAGGTATTGGAAAGAAGGAAAATGAGCACTTCTCTTCATAAATCTCTCATCACATGTTAGAGAGGCAAATTTTTTTAATTGTTTTTGGCACCAAAACCATTCTTTGAATGTCAAAGATTTGGCATTTGTGATTTTAATTAGAAGTGATGTTCATAGAAAGGTCTAAGGAAGAGAATCAACTCCATGTTATGGTGCGAATCAATTTTGCTTACGATTGCTGCTTAGTCCTGATTCAACTAGCACAGTTGATTACTCTGATTAACTTGAGCATAGTCCCTATGTTTACCTGAGAGGCTGCATTTAAAGAGGTAACATATCCAAAGCAAAGCACTATGTTATGTAGTACCTTCCATATATTTTTAGATACTCACCTGATATAGGTCCTGCAATTCATTGAAGGTTAACTTGTTATATTGCAAGTTGGATGCAATAGGTGTTTGTCTCTTATTGGTTTGGTTGTACTTTCATAGGGATTTGATATCGTAGATTATCCTGGCCAGTGCCCAATGACGACCGTCTTCCCCATGCCAAATTACTTGAACAATACCAACAATTATAACACATTAAAGGATTATGCAGGGAAGGCACTTAAGAAATACAACGATAAGGAGGTATAGATGGAGTTTCCTTGTCTTGCCAGTTTGTCCCTTTTTTTGTTTTGTTCTGCTAACTAAGAAAATGCGTTTGCTGGTTTTTCAGGGTACCAGTTATGAGGTCGATGACATTTTGAAGGTAAATGGAGGTGGTTGTCGCGACTTTCATTTCTATATTACCTTTTCTGTCAAAAATGGTGAGCACAGCTTATTTCAAGCAAAGGTGGTGGAATGTATAGATAATTATTTGGAGTTTCCTACCGTCAGGCCAAAGAAATAGGCTGCAGTTGTGGAGTAAAGACTGTTCTCAGAGTCGTTAGAAATTAAGTGTTTTATTTTGTTTTTGATGAACGGTAACACAGAAATTTGTTTGTGTTTCATAGCTGTGTTAATATTACCATGTGTTCTATGTTCATTCCTAAATGTGTATTTGTCATTCATTACCAGAAGAATTTAAGTTGAACTTTTGCGTAGCCAAACGAACAATGACTAGCTGAAAATTTGTGTCCAACTGAAACTGTATGTTAAAGTTCATGAGGTATTTCCATAAACTGGTAACGGTACATATTGCCGTATGAAGTGCTGTTCCAGTATTTAGCACCAATTTTATAGTCATTACTCTGTATGTGTTGGTGTGCTTATCGTCACCAACGAATAAACGATAATTACACAAGCCTAATAAACCATTAAAGGTTTCATTGCTTGAGCAACCAATGAGTGTCTCAAGCAAACAGTAACTACGCTAGACTAATAAACCTTATGTTAGAAAGAACGAAAAAGGACTAGATTTGCTTTATTTCTCTATATTTATTACTAAAGAAACAACAATACACATCAAAATCAAGTCTTCACCTTCCTTTGGAATTTGGATAGGTTTCACAAACATTAGGTGCGTACTGCGTAGGTGACAAAAGGGGACTTGTTCAGAGGTAATTGTGTATTCTCTCGTATTTTAATACATGGTTTTCAACTACACATACCATATTTAGTAAACTTGAGTAGCTAATAGCTTTAAGCTTCCGTTAAGAACTCAAGAATAACATAGCTAATTTTTGGGGAGCTGTATTTCGACTAATTTTTAACTCGTTGATCCTTATTCGATAGCATCTTGTTTATTTTATTTTATTGTTTAGTAGGCGGCTAGGAGTATTTGATTTGATAAACTCACAATGTTTCTAAACCTAATATCCATTCTACAAAACAACATACTCAGAATTCGAACATATATAATCTAGCTTCTCTGCATATTCTAACAAATATAATACTGGTAACGCCAAGGTTGTAACCCTTTTCGCGATCCAGTTTGATTGATCGCCATGGACATACCGCCACAAAACGTGTCGCAAAAGAAACAGAAGATGAGTGAAGAAAATGGGGACGAAAGTTGCAGCGATATCGAAGCCCTTTTCAGCGATGAGGAGTATGATTCAGATGACGATTATGATCATGATCTTATGAAGAAATATTGCCAACAGGTCAAGGAGAGCCAGGTAATTTAAACATTGCAAAGAATACAATATATAAATACTGAAATTTGTTATGTTAGGTGCAAGTTAGATCCTGATACTGAAAAATAGTCATATATGTTTGATATTTTTCTTAATGTCGTTAATTGTGAGCTTCACTTGTCGCCTTTCGCTTCACATTGCAAAGAATAAGATTGAAATACTTCAACTGGAAATTTAAGGGGGTAAATATTAGGCTCAATAAGTGAAACTAGAGCGGAGGTACCTTGAACTCCCTTGGCCAGAATATTGAGGGTCTATACAAGGTAAAATTCAGTTTTTTTATCTACATATACCATATATTGAACCCCCTTGACAAAAGCTAAAGCTTCACTTTTTATATTATTGAATTTCTTGTTGGAAATCCAGCATCCGCCCCTGTGAAACAAAGCATGAATAAGTTCCAAGAATATTTTAGGCAGCAGAAAAAAGGACCTAGCCGAATTTAATTCATGCTTAAAAAAAAAATAAAGAAATCAAATGACCTTAGTAATGGAGTATGACTTTTGCATTGTCCATACCTCAGCCAATTAAAGTGCATCTTAAATATAGTTTCGTCGTGCGTTAGCTAATTTTATTCTGATTGTGCGTGGCTAACATTGCAAAAGTTAGCCAGGAATTAATTGGTGCATGCTAAAGACTTTTGCAGAGTCTTTTGTTTACTGAGTTTAGCACTCTTAATTGCAAGCTTTTACTTAGTTTTAAATGGCTGCAGCCTGCATTCAAAAGGGTGTGTATCCCTTCCAATACATTTTGCTCCTGTATTTTTCAATGGTTATTTTGGATTATGCCAACTTATCAAAATAAAATCAAGCAGCTATGGCTTATTTATGTAGAAAGCTTATCATAGCGTCCATCAATCTGCATGGACTTGCAGAAATTGGCTTTCAATTAGCCACCATTAGATTCCACCTTGATAAGTTGGGCTTAAAACTAGAACTAGGAAGTTCAATAAGAAAATAAGACATTTCACATATCTTGGTTAAAACTGTTCCAGACCCTTGGAGGACGAAAACAAAGAAATAAAAGAAGAAGATGATGAATAATAGAAGAAGCACACAGTAGATTTGGGACAAGTTTTTAGAGTTTTGAAAACAGTATACCCAAGAATCCTAGTATATATGATTCCACTGCCAGTCTGCTGAGCAAAGTTCTTATATCAACTTTGCAAAGATGTCTTCAAATGCGTGTGTATGAGAAAGCTTAAACGTAGAACATGAGTAATCTGAGAGAAACTTTGAGGAAGAAGAGGAACCTAGACAGAATAATTTGTTCAGAGAGTTTTAAACGTGAGAGAAATTGATGGACCAGAGTTCAGAATAACTACAGCATTTGTATGTTCGATAAGTTGGTATAATATGAAACAACCATGGAAAAACAATGCACCAAATATAATTACTGGAGGGATCCCAACCCCATTCAAAGAGGTTGCATATCCAAAGCAAACCTATCTTATGTGTACCCAGAAGCCCATATATTTTTAAATGATATTGGTTCGCAATTGTTTTCAAGGTTAACTTGTTACGTAGTAGATTTGATGTATGGTGATGCTCATCTCTTATTGGTTTGGTTGTACTTTGGTAGGGATTTGATGTCGAAGATTATCCTGGACAATGTTGGATGACGACTGCCTTCCCCATGCCTAACTACTTGAACAATCCTGAGAATGTTTACAAGTTGAAGGATTATGCTGGAAAGGCACTTAAGGATTACAACGATAAAGAGGTATACTAAGGATGCACTCCCTTGGCCAGTCTGTCCTTTCCCTTTGTTTTCTTTTACTAACTGAGGAAGTTATCTTTGCTGATTTTGCAGGGCACCAGTTATGAGGTCGATGACATTTTGAAGGTGAATGGAGGTGGTTGTGGTGACTTTGTTTACTACATTACTTTTTCTGTTAGAAATGGTGTGCACCGTAGGGTTTTCCAAGCAAAGGTGGTGGAAGATTTTAATTGTCACTTGGAGTTTCCTATTATCAGGCCGAAGGTAGAGGCTGTTGTGGAGTGAAATTGTTATCAAAGCCGAGCCGTTAGACATTAAGTGTTTATTTTGTTTTTTCTTTTTGATGAAAGCTACCAGCAAACATTTGTTGGTGTTTCTCTGATCCTTTTAGCAATTAGGTCATTCCTAAATGCATTTTTTGTTACCAGAAAAACCAGTCTTTTAACTTGAACTTTCCGCAGCCATTGAACCAATGATTAGTTTAATATCTGTCGGAAAATTTGTGTCTCGTTGGAACGGAGTATCAAAGTTCATGAGGTATTGCTATAAACTAGTAATGGTTACAATAACAATATCTGGAAATATTGCCTTAAGAACGTATAAGTTGTTCCAAAACCACATTTCCTAAGATGATATTTAGCACCAATTTTATAGTCATTACTCTGTATGTGTTCGTGTGCATATTGTCACTTATATGGTCACTCAACTTTGAGATATGAGTGACCAAAGTTTTTGCTTTGATTTGTACTAATAAAGTCACTCAACTTAAGGTAATTAATCTTACCAAAAATCATTCTAGCTGACATGGCTTTTTAACTTTTATTTATATACATGTGGGTCCCACTTTATTTGCCATGTAGGATTTTCTAATGAGTTAATTTATTTCCATATGACAAGAAGTGATTTAATTCTTCAAATATTGATTTACTTTTGTAAACTTTATATTTTAACTCACGACAATCATGCTATCTTGTGATATTAGGACAATTTCTAGAGAATATGACTTCAAATTAGCATGCATCATAAGTGTCAAGTGATCCGCCAAAAAGATGCGGAACAATTAGTTAAGGTTATCAGATCACCTTGCACATGTGAAAGTCTTTTCATGAATAAAATCTCGTCGACGCATATGAGAAAAAAATGAATAGTTTTCCGTTATGGTGATAACATCCCGATGATCAATCTAATGAAAAGGAGAATAACAAGAAAAAAAGAAATGACGCTTATAGCTTAATAGAAACACAACTTGTAGTTAGTTAACTTAAAAGAAGAAATGACAAGTATTTTTTAAAATATAAAATTTACAACAGTAAATCAACATTTGAAGAATTAAATCATTTCTTGTCATATAAATATAAATCAACTCATCAGAAATATCCTACCTAACAAATAAAGTGGGACCCACATGTTATATAAATAAAAAATAGAAAGCCTCATTAAATTTTCAGAGGAGGAATAGTGCAGAATCCGGCTAGATGGTTTTTGGTGAAAATTACCTTAAAGTGAGTAATTTTATTAGTACAAATCAAAGTAAAGTGATTTTACTCACTCATTTCTCAAAGTTGAATGACCATATAAGTAATTTACTCGAATTATTATGGTTTTCACCTCGCTATTGGAACTTAATCAGCCTTCTTATGCATCATAACTCATTGGAACTTATTCAAGCTTATTATAAAGGGGGTGAAAACCATAATAGTTGAAGTATCCGTGCGATTGGATTCATGGGCCGACCAACGACCAGCATCCATGATTATCCATCACATTCTAGTAATGTCCAAAGTTTACAGAGAAAAACTAGGTCGCAGATTTATGTATACTTAAAGGGGTTCGAACCCCATTTGTCGAAAAATTATATACACACTAATGGTCAATGGTCATATACAGCCTCGAAGTTGGCATTCCCTTAATATGAATGAGTTTTCATAGCTGTTCGAATGTGCAGTACTATTGCTAAACATTGTGTCTTGTCAGTTTGTTGTGCGTCGCAAGTACGTATATTTTTATTTTAAATAGGTTTTTTTTCCCTTTTTTTTTTTGTGATCTTTGGTATTTTTAGTTTTTGAATGGCATTTTGGTGTATTTTAGATTTTTGAAAGGCATTTTGGTAATCTGACTTTTTTAGAAAATGAGGACATGTTTTTATAGGGCATTTTGGTAATCTGACTTTTTTAGAAAACAAGGACATGCTTTTATAGTAATATTAGTTTCTCGTCACGTACGTTGCACGTGGATATCAACTATGTAATAATTTAAGTAACTTATCAGAAGATTATAAACAAATTTACATTAACATATACCGCAATAATTTCTCTTAGAACCTTCAAATCGTGCTTGTTTGGCAAACCAAGCAAAAATTCAATTAATTGACAATATAAGTTTTGTAAAGAAAAAATGCATCCTAATCATAAAATGCAAGCAAATCATTAATTCACTTCATCAAAATTATAAGTAAAGAACTTAATTCAATTGACTAAACACCATAAACACATAAGTTCAGTAACGGTCACGTCAAATAAACTGACCATGATTATTCTGGATAAATTCTAAAATGAAAGACACTCTTAAAGACATATACATATTCAGGTCCTTGAACTTTAACTCACCAACTAATGAAAGATGATATGGCATTGCTAAGCAGCAAAAAAAATACCATTCATCTAACGTGTATAACTATTTCAATATAACAATGATAACAATAGAGCTCACATTGGAATGAACACAATGATTTAAAATGATCACATGCATAATCCATTTATTTTTCTAAAGATATTTCATTATGAGTGTTTATGTTCATTTGTCCTTTTATTCAATAAACCAACATATTAATGGGTTTCTTTCAATAATAATAACCTTCGATTCTTTAGTGTGATTTTGTCGCCTATAAAATGGCAAGTGCTTTAATATTACTAAGATTTTCTGACTAATTTTCTTAATATAATTAATAGCTTGCTAATCGATTCATTTTGTAATCATATATTTTATTATTTGGTCGTGGTTGTTTCAATTAAGGATTACTCATGTAATCCATTCATAGATTTACCTCCACCCGCCGACACTTTCTTGAGCTTTATAATTCCAAAAACAATCCCACAAGAAAAATTAACTAACAGTTGACAGAGATATATTGCATATAATTAAGGGATAATTACACTAAAAGACAAGCAAAAGACGAAAATTACCAAAAATGGCCCATATTTCTGAATCTTATCCGAGCTGTCACCCTTTAACTAAAATAGCAGACTGCCGCAAGTTTATACAATTTTACACAAATTTATACACGTGTATACAATTGTATAAATTTGTATAAGTGTATATGCGAGTGAATAAATATGTATATTAAGGATGTTTATATGATTTTTTACTTTTTTTGTGTATATTTTTGTATTTCTCTCATTGCTACATATTTATATATGTATATTCATGTATAATTTAATTTTTAGAGGGAGATTTGTGTGTATAAACTTGTCCAAAGCAATGATTTAGACGCAATAAACAACATAAATTCAGTAAAATACAAAAAAATAATGACACCATTGGCGGGGAAGGTGTTTTCCGGTGACTTAGTGGCTGAGGACGGAAAAATTTGGTAGCTAGGGTGTTTTTTATGAAGGAGTGCTAAAATTTATAATTTTAGGGATGGGTGCTATGCATGAAAAAAAAATATGGCCTCCTGTTTGTAATTTTGGGTAGTGGGCTGCCTATTTTTGAAAATCCCTCTATGATTAATCAAGGTACTTAATTATATAATCCTGTCACTGCCCTTGAAAATCATGAGAGGTTGACATATCTTTCTAAAGTTTGTAACTTTTTCGCTACCTTGTTCTAAACTGTATATCTTAGTTCCTAAAAATAACTTATGTTAAATGATAGTTTTGACCTCTCTTTCCTTACATGTGAAAAAATGCATGCAAGAAAATTACATTGGCCTGGTTCATACTCATCTTTTTAATCTCCAAATTAGTCCGAGGAAAGATGTTAAAAGCATAAACTTATTATTGTAGTTGCAGCCCGTGGATATTTACTACTCAAGCAACTTATGCAAAGAAAAATCTTACAATTTTGCACTCTTGATTTTTTTTCAGCCATAACGAAAACAATTAAAAAATCAATTAAGACACAACAGAGGTAGCAAATATAAAGAAATGTCGGAGAAAAATACGAAGGAATATTGGCATAATTTATTCTCCATTTAGACATATGAAATTAATATATTTAAGAGAAATTTAGTGATATGAGAGAGGAAATTAACTTACCCGTCAAATAAAAGTATTTGTGCGTGCATCAATGAAGCAATGAGGCAACAGAGGAGAAGCTTAGCATGCATGTGTTGGTTTTCTAGGTATGCTGGCATACCAAAGTAGATGATTGTAAAAAGCTATCAAAAGAATGGGTATTATATTTTGGCTCTATGAAGTGACGATCTCCTTATCTGGTTTTGTGACAAACCAACGGCTTGTGAACGGACGCAACTATTGATGTGAGCAGCGTTAGGTTCTTCATTTTTTTTTGTTAGTACTTAGTAGGATTTTTAGATAATCTAAAATGGTACTTTGGTAAAATGACTTTTGATTTCCCTAGGACATGCTTTTATAGTAATATATATGATGATGATGATGATAAAACAAAAAGAACTAGAAAAGCCTAAATTCCATCCCAGAAAACACAAGTGGCTACCACATGTATAGGAAAAAGATTTCTGCCAAACCCCTCGATGAAGTGAGTCGCTAATCCGGTGGATTTCCACCACTATTATGTTAAGTACTTTCAACCCCAATAAGTTATATACAACTTGTATATAAGTCTAGTAGTGCTTATACCTTAGAAAACTACTAGTTGTATTTTACACCAAGACTCCAGACAGAAGTATCAACATGTTCAAAACATCATCATCAGAAGAAGAAACACCAATGAATTTAAACGGTTAAAATAACAGCTTCACCCCATTAAAGCCTTAACTACCTTTAGCCTGACAATAAGGAACTTCAAATTATCTCTTAAATCTTCCTCCACCTTTGCTTGAAAAATGGCGACCTCACCACAAGGTGTAGTGACAGAAGTAATTAAATATGCCACCACCACCTGCATTCAACTTCAAAATGTCCTTGACCTCATAACTGGTGCCCTAAAAAATCAGTAGAAGTAATTTTCTTCGTCAGTAGAAGAAAACACAGGAAAATGACAAACTAGAAAGACATCGAATAGCATCTAAATTATACATTACTATCGTTGTATAGATTAAGTGCCTTTCCAGCATAATCCTTTATCTTGTCAACATACTTGGGATCCTTTAAGTAGTATGTCCAGTTCATGACGCTAGTATGCCAGCCCCCTGGAAATTCTGTGACATCAAATCCCTACCAAAGTACAATTGAACCAATAAGAGACAAACATCACCTATCGTATCGAACCTGCAATGTAACAAGTTAACACTGAAAACAATTGCAGAACCTATATCAGACGAGTATCCAAAAATATATGGGCTTGTAGGTACCACATAACATTGTGTTTTTTCTTTGGATACATTACCTCTTTGAGTGCAGCCACTCAAAACCAAGTTTCTTCATTCCTTTGGACTAGTAACTTTTTTGTAACTATGTATACCAACTACCTTAATATAACAGACGGAGACACCCAAAGGGCGTCGACATAGTCCATCCTGCCTCGTGATTCTGCCCCCATTGATAAAATGTGCTAAACTCAGTAAACAAAGACTATGTACCAAAATTCATCTCATGAACTAACTCGCACTCGACAATTATTCCTCTTGCTAAATTATGCAAGATTAGACATGCACAGTCAACTTTTTAAATTTAGCTAAAGCACAAACAGAAACATTTTTTTTTTTTTTTTTTGCGAGACACACGTGGGGCGAATACTTAGGACCAACAGCAGTGTTGAAAATATGGGATAATGAGTCCGACCTCTACCCTTCTCCACTTAAAATATCAGACTTAGATTGCATGGCTCAGTGCTTGATCCTGTTATCTAAGTCACAAGTCCCTCAACCTGGAAATTAGCTAATTTTACGAGTAACTTGGAGAAAAAATAAAAAATATTGTAATTTCAAATAAATGGGTGAGGGTTACATACATCGCTCTCGTTGATTTGTTGGTAGTACCTAACCAAAAGTTCTTCATCTTCTTCCTCTGAATCATAATCAGAATCACCTTCCTTTGCGAAAAGGCTAGAAAATTTAGAGAGACTATCATCTGAATCATAATTTTTTTCATTCATTTTGCCTTTCTCTTCTTGCAGAGACTCTCTTTCCTCTACTATTGACAACGCCACGTTCTGGTTCATGTCGACAGTGATGAATGAAAACTTTACAACCACTCAAACTGGAAGACAAAGGGTTACATGAGACCTTGGCGGAACTATATGTGTTGCCTATAAAAAAAATTACTATACATATAACCCTATTAAAAAAGTAGAAGTTTTATTATATAAAATATAAGTTGAATAAATAGTACCTATGCAATCGAGTATTGTATATTGATAAATAAATCTCGAATATTGCACATTTTTAATCGATATCGTATATTTTTATTAATTATTATAATATTTTTAGCATATTGTATTCAATTAATATCAATATATGTCATATATAAGAATAGGAAAATAAGCAACCAAACAGTAAAATCAACGACACAAAGTAAAAGATAGAAGAAAGAAATAAATCAAATCCCACAATTAGTTAAATTAGAACACTACAAATAAATTATGATACCATAATTTAGACGATGCAATTAAAGATCAATATCCAAGTGGTAAGAGACTTGAACTCAAGCAATGGATCTCTCACACAAGGGAATCCAAGAGAGATCTAAGAAGAGAAAAAGAGATACAACCCATACACACTCTCACAAGAGTATTTTCAAATCATTCATCATCCAAAATCTCATCTAAACCCCTAGAATTAGGCTATTTATATTAGCTAGTTAAATACAAGGATAAATGGACTAAATAGTTCCTACTGCTGATTCTGGAATTCTGGCCTCCGTTCTTCATCGCGACATCTTGAATGTCGTGATTGCGTCATGTGTTCATGAAGCTTCATTGCGATCGCGTTGAGTATCTCATGGCCGCGTATTTGTATGGACCGTTTCATCGCAATCATGCCCTGTAGCCTCGCGATCGCGCAACATAGTTGACTGCTTCTGCGCCATCGCGCCTGTTGCCTCGCGATCGCGTGCACCCAAACTTCAGTAAGCTCTCATTTGCTTGTTTGGCCAATCCTTTGGCTTGATTATTGTCTTCCAAGTCCTTTTGAAGCATTCCAAGCTCCTGATGTTGAGCGTGAACCCTCCACGGCTTTGAGTATTAATCCGAATCGCATCAGGAATATTCACTAATTTAAGACAGTAAATTTAATATTCAAAATCTGCTTTATTTTATATTATTATTGTGGTTAAAAAAATTTATGAATAGTAAAAAATAAATATTTAGTTATAGGCATATATATATATATATAAACACTCCACAACTGAATAGAGCGAATCAACTTGAGCTGGTTAATTTACGAGAATAGACTGAATAGACGGTAATATTGGACCTATTGCCCTGCATAACAATTTTTTTTTTTTTTTAAAAAACAAACCTAAGCTTAAACAATTTTGCTCGACAAAACTTATGTTGCCCATCGAACATATGTTATGTAGTATTTGTAATTTGCATAAGTGGGCATAAACTACGTGTAATGTGCGTAAGTTAATTTTATCTATGAGGCAAGAGTTTTGGGACAATTAATAAGTTGCAAAAGGTGAAGATAGTAATCTTCATATAATTTTTCAATACATTTCTAAAAATATTCTTTGAATATTATTGACTTTTAATATATACTATAGTAACATTTTCCTGGAAAAATGATTTACTGCCTTATTAGTTATTATCAAAAGGCATGGTGTGCAGGGGCGGCCCAACTGAATTTGCGGCATAAAGCGAAATCATTTTTCGAGGTATTAGATTTGTTTCACGAAATTCATATACTGGCAAGACATTAAAAAACTAATTTTCTGATTTATATATGAATAAATTAAACAAGACAACGAAATAAAGTTTTCAAAAAATCTAAGACAAAATTGTAAAGTCATCGCCAAAAACAAGAATGGGTTTACATAATACTCAATTCTTTTCAATTTATATGACATAGTTAACTGGGCAAAAATTTAGGAATAAAATGAAGACTTCTAAAGTTTCTCTCAACATATGTCATAATACTTGTGTCAGTGCAAAGCTTTTGAAACTTATGATCTTAAACATATTATTTATGATCTTAAACATGTTATAACATTTGTCTGGTAGTAAAAGTTTCTCATAGAAAATAAAATAGGAAGTTTACTCAACTTTTTTCAAGTATTTTCATGAGGAAAATTGTGTTTTTCTTTTTTGAACAAATAGAACATAAAGGATGAAATTGAATTGTAGAAGAAACGACTTGAGACGAATTAGTAAAATTAATAAAAGTACAATAATTTTTAGACTTACCAATTCTAAAAAATTGAAGAAAAAATATATAATTATAGTCATTCAATGAATAATTATATATTTTATAGGGTAGTATACATATGTAGCCATTATAAATTTGGGGCCTTTAAAAATTGGGAGCCTAAGCCAAGGGCTTCACTTGCCTTACCTTAGGGCCGCTCCTGATGGTGTGACATATGGGTACCATAGCTTTCAGCTTCTCTAGCCTACTGATTTTAGTCAATGAACAGATTGAATCTTACCTATACTTCAACTAATTAAAGGAAATGCTTGTAGGTCTGCTTAAACATCAAAGTAAAAAATGAAGAAACATAGAGTGACCTTATTTTTACTATGCTTGGATTAACATGGTTAGTCCCTCCTCCTTGAGGATATCCTTGTGTAGTTACTTGTTAAACAAATTGAGAGGATATCCAAAATTTTCATAAGGTTCAATAATCTTACAGCTAGCTGCAACTGAGAGGAGACAATTATTCTGTTTCAAATCTTACAAGATCATGTCCTTTGAATATAATAAATACAAAATCACTAAACCAATAGCTTAATGCTCTCTTTATAAACCTTCATACGTTGAACTTGCCTAGCCTTAGAGTTCACAACAATCATTAGGGAATATGCCTGACTTGTATGCATGAAAAACTAATTAACTCTGTACATGAACCCAACATCCAATTTATTTATTTAGTTTTAGTATAGTTTGGTTTGATGTATTTTATTGATTCCTTAAATTTTGATAATGATGTTTTAAGTACGTTCCCTTTACAGGGTTGCATGACCCTTCATGCCACCAAAGAAAAGCACAACATAATTAACAACTACTCTTGACCTTTGATATTAGTTAGCCACTTTCACCCTTGTGACACATTACAATCAAATGTATAGTCGAGTTATTTTTCCTTATAAAATAGGCTTATGACATTACTGAAATAAAACCAAAAACTAAAAATGACTATCCGTGAATTTTACAATTTTCTTCTATGAGTCAAAATCCAGGGAGTTCTTTGTTTTCTTTGCTTTCTATTATAAGACACAATAAAGTTGAAAAATTATAGGCCAACTTCTAATTTAGTTAAAGAAGCATTGCACGAACGTACTATCTTCTTGTAATGACTTAATCTATGTCGCCTTATTGTTTGCATTTTCTGATTTTGGGATAGATAGTCCCTCCGTTCCAAAATGGTTGTCATAGTTCGGATTTCAAGAAAATGGTTGTCATAGTTCGGATTTCGAGAGTCAAACGAGTTTAACTTTGACCGTAATATTTTCATATGTCTTTTAATATTTTGTATTATTAATTATTGCGACTTATAGTACTTTTTATGTAGTTTCTAGATATATAAACATCGTTACAAAAAACTTAAAGATTATATATTTAGATTCACGGTCAAAATGAACGCGTTTGACTCTCGAAATCTGAACTATGACAACCATTTTGGAATAGAGGGAGTACAAGTTAATAGCATGGTGAGATACCAAATGAAATCAGCACTAAACAAATATATAATGCAGAGGCTTACTTATATCTTAACCTTTAGTACTTTGAATTATATTGAATGGATGGAGAAAAGGAGTTGCTTACAACGACAAAACTGGCCAGCTTTAAGGAATATCATCCATTTGAGTATTAATTATTAAAAATTCTAATAAGGTCCATAAGGAAGTCTTTGGCAGCTATATAGTTATAAATTATCAATAAAATCAAACATGTCCACGTCTGCTGATTCTTGTTTAGCTTGCTTTTCATGGGTATAAAAATTTCTCCTTGAAAAGGAAAAAATATACTCCCTCCGTCCCACTTTGTTTGTCGTAATTCGGATATTGAGGGTCAAACGAGTTTATCTTTGACCGTAATCTTTATATATATCTTTTAAATATTTTGAGTTGTAATTTATTGTGACTTATAGTACTTTTCATGTAGTTTTCAAATATGTAAATTTTATTTAAAAAAAGTTAAAGATTTTATATCTTAATCTACGGTCAAATTTAAGAAGTTTGACTCTCGAAACAGTAATCATGACAAACAAAATAGAACAGAGGGAGTACTAGTTAAAGAAGAAAGACGATTTCGTGGACTTGTTATTGGATTTAAGTTATAAACACTAAAGGCCAAAGTAAGTTAACAAGCTTTAATATCATCTTGTCCTAATTTTTTGTAGATCAACTTAATTTGATCGTCTTAAAAAAATTTAAACAGCGTCAGTGCACAAGATTTAAACTCTTCTCCATTATGTTACGACCAATTGATGAGAAGCTGCCATGACAATGATTATGGTTATGGTGGCTGGCCACTTCTATTAAAAAATATATATATATGAAAAAAGGTCTTGCATGCCCATCAACTTTACAAGCTTTTTTTTTTTTTTTCCTCATTCAATCATGCATATACCCTCCTAAGTAGCATATCTCTTTTATATAATTTGTCTAACTGACCTGGCAGCATCTTTTCTTTGCTTCTAATACAAACTCCCCTTTGTTTGCCCCGCACAACAATATATATAGGAACAAGAGTACCTACATATTTTGTGCTATCAAGTCTGCTTATTGTTAGCTTTTCTCAACTCTCTTGTATTAGAGTCACTAGACAAGACTCTTGTAAAATGGGAAGGCAGCCATGTTGTGATAAAGTTGGATTAAAGAGAGGTCCATGGACTATAGAAGAAGACCACAAGCTGTTGAATTTTATTCTTAACAATGGTATTCAGTGCTGGAGAATAGTTCCCAAGCATGCAGGTTTCTTTCTTTACTCTGTTGGTATATATTATATCTATCTGCTTCCCAGCATGTTTTTTAATAACCATGGCGCTCGGTTTAGCTTGTGGACACCTCAAGTATTTAATTGGTCCTCGCTACCTTCTATAAGCACAGGTAACTCGACCCGTCAAGTCTCATGCAGAGACTTGAGCAGTGTTTGCCTCGGTTGGAATTTGAACTATGGTGGTCTCTTGTCACTCACACCCTTAAGTGGACTGTGCATGTTTTAACTTCTTTGTCTTATATAAGATGATAAACATGTTCTTAATTTGTGATGAAGGTTTGCTGAGATGTGGAAAGAGTTGCAGACTGAGATGGATTAATTATCTTAGACCAGACCTTAAAAGAGGGCCACTATCAGAAGCAGAAGAGAATCAGATTATACAACTTCATGCCCGTCTTGGTAACAGGTGCTTGTTCATCATTTACTATAAAAGATAATTATAGTTTATATGTAGCCATCCATAAAAAAAAAAAATAGGATCAGTAACTTGAAAATAAGATAAGTTACCTACTACAAGAAGTTAAATACATTAATAGTCACGAACTCTTTTACACAATAAATGTTAAATCATTTGTCAAGCTACCACGTCAAACTTATTAGTATGAAGAGTTACCTGTTGTTGTAGGTTAATAGATGGTGCACAAATTCTGTTCACTGAATTGAACATAAACTTCTCTGGCCTTTTATGCAGGTGGTCTAAGATAGCATCGTATTTTCCAGGACGAACTGACAACGAGATCAAGAACCACTGGAACACTCGGACTAAGAAGAGACTAAAGCTTCTCGGCATAGACCCTTTAACCCACCAACCAATTGAGCCAATTGACAATTTTGAACAGAAAGCAGATGATACAATCTTGCGATCCGACATGCTAACACATGATCAAGAAACAGAAGAGAAGTCATCAACAAGCAGTGGCACAAATATGACAGAAAGAGAGGGTAACAACAAATACGATAAAAGAAATGAAGAAAGCACCAAGTTTGAGGATCACACTAAAGATTTTTCACTACTAGACTATGAGTACTCCATGTTGTCTGGAAATTTGGATATGGACTTGTGGAGCAATAGTACTAAAACTATGTGCTACTCTGCTGAATCCATCAACCTTTCATCAGCATCAGCTGCTACTGAATCCTCTAGTGATGTTGTCCCTGCAGAAGGACAAGATTCTATACAGCAATGTTTTTATAGTGGGGATTCATTTTTCTCATGGGACAACAATATCACTCAACTCGGAGAAGACCTTTTGTCTTGGAGAAACTACAACCATTGATTACTCAACTTTTAGCTATCATCAATTTTTATCTATCAATGACATCAAAGAACTAATACATAACTATCTTGAATTCGTTTTTGTAGCAAAAGAGGTTCTTTCAGTTATGAAACTACCTATTGACGTGCAATGAACATGAATTGTAAACTAGTGAGATTAGAGAAACTTCTCTAATAATAATGTGGACAACATCACACCATATTATGAGTGTAGTTAGTATGTCAACTCTGTTAATGCAGTTTCATCACCCACAATACAATAACACAAGAAACTTATAGGGAGAGGCTCAAAGAAACTAATAGGTAGTCAGGCATTTACTCTACTTTTCACACTATCACAAGTGTTTACCATTTCAGAAGAACATCCCTTCCAATAAACCAAGAAGAAGACCAGGAAAAAATAAAAATAAAAATAAAAAATTTTCCAAATTCCAATGATCCAAATGACCTATTCATACTTGTCCATGGGTATTTTCACAATATTTTCTTCATTTAGCCAAGTACCATGTCATATTGACATATCACTTGCGTCATTCCATCTTTCTTAATCAGCTGCCATATACACATAAGAAGCTAACGAACATAGGCCGTGCGTGAAATCACCTTGTTTCTTCATGCTTACAAAATCAGAAAAGAGGAAAGTTCCTGGTCAGAGGTTCATTTCTTTTAGTAATAATTATCTGTCTTAACTTCAGAATAACTGTACAACAACAACAACACCTATGCTTCAATCCCAAACAAGTTGGGGTTGGCTACATGAATCATCATCGTCCAAGTAGCTGCACGGAGGCTCATCTACTTCAGAATAACAGTGTACATAATCAAAATATACATTTGCTAATTCACAGTGGAGATGCATTTTTCAGATGAATGATGCATTATACATCTTCCACCATTTCACAATGGAGATATTTTCAGATGAATGATGCATTATACATCTTCCTTGCGCTCTTCATCGGAAGAATTAAGTAACGGCTTCTTGCCTATCACATCAACATCTCGAAATTTCCAAGAAGGATAGAGCACATAATGTTGCAAAATGAAGAGAATGTCAAAGAATATGGACACCTGCAATATTCATCCACCAAATTAAATAGTAGTCAGAGCCTCACCATACTAGCAATCAGAGTGCTAAAATTAAGAAAAGAGAGGAACTAATCAAGAAGAAATTACAGATATGTTCAGAAGGCTTAGTTGGTTGGTCCCTAGTTCATACTAAGAAGGCCTCGAGCCTTTTCTAGCTTTAATTAGCTTCATTTATAACCTTGTTAGTTGTAACCTGTCATTATCTCATGACTCAGTCTGTTTCTTTTCACAAGTCCAGTATGCTCTAAAAGGAAAGCTACGGCATATGATTAGTCATTTTTGAGCCATTTTCATGGATGAAGAACCAGAAAGTTCACAAACATTGAAATAAAGTATAACAACTATAAACATGCTGACCGCAGCAAATAGATAGAAGGATAGAAAGTAATGTTCCATACCAATGACAATAATGTCTTGCCTATGTTTCCATAAAAGTTAACCCAGGAATCTGCATAAAAGGAGTTCAAACAGTAAAATATTTAGATACCATGACTTACATCTGAAGATAACATACAAGTTACAACTCCTCTTAGACTTCATAAGCAAAATAACTAGAAACCATGACTGACTTATATCTGAAGATAATCTATTTAGTTAAAAAATGAACTCACTCTGATCAATGGATTGCACTGCCATCTGCCCATAACTTGTAACACCTCCAAGTAAGTCCAACAAAATGTTGCCAATACTAAATCCAATAGTGCTCTTCCGCTGAAAGTTCATAATAGCCTATACATTTGAAAGAAGCAAGAGTTAATCCAGGAAGTACAAAGAAACTTACACTGAGAAGCAGAATCAACAAAAGACAACTTTAGACATATCAAACAATTATAATAATTTAAAGAAAAAGGTAACCCAAAAAGAAGGTGCAGTTGATCTAACGTGCAAGAATTTAATTGCTTATACCTGAGGAATGTACTTAATCACTGTCATAACAACCTGTAATGTGCTGCAATCAAGATTCAAACATAAAAGATTAGCACTGGTGGTGAATCGAAAATCAGCCATACACCACATACGTAGAAGTATAAACACTTGGCCTTTGGAAAGAAAATGAAGAAGATATCAAGCTCATAAGGTACTTCAGAAGTACTCAGTCAACGGACTGACCAATAATCATCTACTACTATACAAATGTCTTTCCATTGTGTGAACAGTGTTTAAATTGGAACAAAGAGACATAGCACAGGCAGTCACAAACTTCACACTTCTGCTACAATAACCAATGATATTTTGTACAGGAGGGACAGGGTGTCAATAGGAATAGGTTCTTACTTGAAGCAGGAGATCAGCCAAAGCCAGGAATGGCTGGGGAAAGCTATGAACACACAAACTGCAACAGTCAACCAAGCAACAGACACAATCGCTATCGAAGTCTTTGCGACCTTCTGGTTCCCACGCTGTAATGAAAGCAATCATTGCCAAAGTAAGTACAAAGGCATTTATCAAGGTCTCCATCGGCTTCAAATAAAATACCTCTCCATGAACTACCTTTCAGGTTCAGAAAACAGTAAAAGAACAACGAAAGTATTCACCTCCGAACAAAACTCAAACTGAAAAGACTTAAGAGTATGCAAGAACAGTCTACTTACATCATAAACAGCAATCTGAAACAGGGTAAATGCTGTCAATAGAACAGCATGGGCTGAAAAGGCAACATCATTGGCAGCCACAGGTATCATCTGCAGTTCAACAGTCAATGCAATAGCATCAAAGTCATTAAACTGCATGGAAGCTTCCTTCACATAACATCAATGAAGTTAAGAAAAGGAGACAAGACAAAAGTAGTACAACTACTTTATGACCTAATGGATATGAAAACTATTTTTTTCTATTTTGGAAGATGATGGTGCCTCACCAGCTTGTATGCCTCGACTAATCCATCAGGCAGCTTGCTACAGGTCATAAGCACAGGTGCACAGTGATCATATCAACCAGGATGGCTGTATGCTAGTGTTCTAGTAGCCCAGATGCCAACTGTGATCTCCAGGTTATTACTCCTATGCCTCAATCACTAAACCATTCACTGGGAGTTTGTTCTAAACCCCGCTCTAATGAAGACTACTACTGCATTCACTATTTCTTTGTGACAATCTAAAACGATGTGGATAGCTTCGACTAGTCCACCAGTCAACTTGCTACAACTCATAAGCACAGGTGCACGTAATCCTGACCACCAAAATGGGCTTATGCTAGTGTTCTACAAGCCTAGATACCAACCATGACCTCCAGGTTTTTACTCCTATGCCTCAATCACTCAACCATCTGTTGGGCCATTGGTTTCATACCCCAATGCTATTATTTCATTGTGACAATTAGTGCGAATTAAGTATAAGTGTATATACTTTTTCATTCTTTTCCACTTATATATAATTCAAAAGAAAACAAATTAAGCTAGAAAACAACAACAAAAAACAAAAAGTCTAACCTCATCAAGGCCATATTTCTCACGGTACTGCTGCTGAATAGCAGAACTAAAGAACATGGAAGCATTGTAAATGAGATAAGACGAATGCTTTGTCAAATTCAACACCACGAAATCGAAATTCAATCCCACCACACTGCATTTCATTTCACAATAAACAAAGGGTCAACAACAAAATCCAAAAAGATTTGAACTTTAATATAAACAACCATAAAAAAAAGGGGGTCTCAAGCAAAATCCAAAAAGATTTCAACTTTGATATAAATAAACAGAATGAAGAAAAGGGTCAAAAGATAAATACCAAAAAGATTCGAACTTTGATTATAAACTAACAACAACAACAACAAAATACCCAGCATGATCCCACAAGTGGAGTCCGAGGAAGGTGACATATACAGACCTTACCCCTGCCTCAAGTGAGATAAAGAGGCTGTTTCCGAAAGACCCTCGACTCAGAAAGCTTTAATGTTTATATAAAACAAGAAGTAAACAACAAAAAACCAAAAACAATAAGGAAGAACTGGAAACCTTTTGCGGCGATAATTCAAGATAACTTGAGGGTAAAAGCTAATAGACCAAGAAAAGAATGCGATCCATCCTAAAACATTGTATAATACTTCAAGAGGAATTGAATTCCATGATGCCATAAGTAGTACGTACTATTCTTTGATTTCTCTAAATCCAAACAATGGATTAAATGAATCTTTTTTGTGTTTGTAGTGAAGCTTAGATTCTATTTTGGCTAGTCCAATAGGCCAACAGATCGAGTCAGGAAAGCCCCCAATAGTGTATAATGGATTTGACCTGTATTGCGTCCTTATTCAAATACCCAATATTCTTTTCACATATTTTTAGTTTTTCTTTTTCTACTCACATACTAGTTCTTTTAGGGGTCGTTCGGTTCAATCCCGGAATTGTGGGATTAATAATACTATAATTTACGCATAAAATTTGTCCTAGTATTAGCTAATACCTAATACCAAATATGAGATAAAAATAATCTTGAATTCTATCCAATCCCTTATACTGAACGACCCCTTAAAGTAATAAATGGTTCGTTGTAGCTTTTTATAATTTGAATGAATATTAGAAAATAATCATGTATAAATATGTTACTCCGTGATCTCAAAATGAGTTTTTATCTTTTCTTTTTAGTTTATTCTAAAAAGAGTGTCTCTTTTCATATTTGTCGTCTCAAAGCATAAATATTTATGTAACTTTTGTCGATGTAAATCAATGTATATATCAGCTATAGTTAGTGTGAGTATTTTAACCATATTAAAGATATTTTTATCAATAGAAGATCGAGAACTTCTAGTACATTTTATTTTTAATTTGTATGTTGATCTAAGATGAATTTAATTAGAGATACATGATTAGAGGGTTAACATATGTGAAAGGAACTTGTTTTAGATTGAGGCGCAATAGAACCAATAGTTCATTATCTAATGGATTTTTCCGTTTTAATACTCTATCCGAGAGTTAATAGTTCTGTTTTTTTATGAGAAGGTCCAAGTATGCCGTCATACTATGCGAAATTCAAAAAATGTACCTTCTATTCATAGTTTGGATTATCTATTTCCTGGCTATTATCGTTTTGATCTAACTATTACCTTCATTTGGCTCGTCTAGCGGTAAATATGAACCAATTGCAAACTATAAGGACATATTTGGTCTATCTTTAATTTCGAAGCACACCTACTCCATAATGATACCTCCTAGTAGACCCATATGGAACACTCGGACATTCAACAATTTTTTGGAAAAAGATAGAGAGGAAAATAAGGAAGATGACAGAAGTTAAACCTTAAACCTAATTCAGAATTGAAGAAGACCATATATGCCATTATACTTTGTGAATGGTTCATAGTTGCCCCAAAATGAGCCAAACTATTAAAGAATGGCATATTTGAACCAAAGTGGAAACAGTAGAGGCATAAATGCGTAACTATTAACGGATGATATATTTGTTTAATTTTACCTTAAACATGTGCACAATTTGGACTGAAAATTTGTGGATTTTGTTCACAAGAGTCTATTACCTTTGCTCTTAATAGTAAAGACTCACTATCAAAGGTAACTTCATTCACATAGTTAGAACTCGTTGAGATTCGGAAGTAGGCCTAGGCATCCAACGAGAGAGCCCAGCCTAACCGAACTTACTATACTACTGAACCGAGCCGAGCTGAGCTTTATATCATACCAAGCCGAGCCTAAGCCAAGCTCAACCAAAATTTGCTAGATTTTTACGAGTATGAGCCGAGCCCGAGCTTGAGCCGACTTATATTTTTTGTATCCTATACTTAATAATATAAAAATAATATTTAAACATTCATTTTAATCATAATCATAAAAAAAGATAGAAGTACCAGTTTATCAATTGTTAACTACTGCATTAAAAAATTAAATAACCTTCTTATTTATTTAGTAATTGAACTTAATGAATGAAAGTTATATTTTAAATAAAAAGTTACACCATAAATCAAGCTAATCGAGTCGAGCCGAGCCCAGCCAAATTTTGAATGAGGTCAAGTCGAGCCGATTTTTGAAATAACCTGAGCTGAGTCAAGTAAAAGGTAATCGAGCCGAGCTCAGCTCTACGCCCGGAAATGTCATTTACAGTAATATTTTAAGACACGACGAATGTCAAATTCAATATTCACATTCACAATCGCATTTTTATAGTAAATGTTACCCCTCAACTAGACAAGGGGAGATGAACAGGTTGGATCCTTTGCGTGTGTAATCTGACATTATTATTATTAGTAGTTGTTAGGAAGTCATGGGAACGACAACTAATTTTCAAATTGATGCCACCATTTCATTTTGTACTTTTATTCCTTCAAATCACCATCTAGATCTCCACTCTTCCCATAAGACTCGTTCTGATCATCACCATCATCTCTGTATCTCTCTTCTTTAATCTCTTCAATTACAAGACTTGCAATATAACACATTGATGACTTCTGTAAGTTTCTTGATCTCTTTCAGTTACTTTCAGTTTGCAAATGATCATACTGAATAGTTTGGTTCTTGTTTCATTTCATGTTCATTCTTGAAAATTGCTGATTTGAAAATGGATGCGATCAATCTTGTTTAAAGTTAATTGTCTTGAATAGTTGTATAAGGTCTGATTATGTGTTCGCATACACAACTTTCGACTCGAATTATGTATAATTGAACATCATTCAGAAATGTTTTTATTCAATTGGAACTTATGAACATAAACAAACAGTGGATGTAGTTGTATCTTGTACTCTTTTCTCTATCAATTTTCTAACATTTCCTTCACCTGTCTAAGTTGCATAACTTCCTGTTTCTTTTAACAAAATGCACAGCAAGAGAAAGGTAGACCATTGCCCAAATTTGGTGAATGGGATGTGAATGATCCTGCCTCAGCTGATGGATTCACAGTAATATTTGCAAAGGCTAGAGATGAGAAGAAAAACACCAGCACTTCAGCCAATTCTGCAGCAGCAGCATCACCTAGGACTGAAGCTGCCTCTAGACACGACGACGCTTATCAACACGATCCAACGGTATATCTAATGTCAACTTGAATACCCTACTTGAATCATTTGTAATCATATTGTTCTCAATGTATTTTGATGCAGAAAAAGTGGTTTTGCTGTTTCTGAAACCTGGATGTTTGGATAGCTATCGCCTATCAGCTGAATTGCAGTTCAAGCCAGCTAGTCTATTTATACAAGTGGGAAATGCTTGCTGCTTCTTGTATTCTGTTTTCTTCTAGTGGTATGTGTAGCATATAAAGCTTCTTCTAGTCTCTCCTATATGGATTGCCAAGAAGAGATGTTCAATTTCAGAAACACAGTTTCTTGTGATTTACAACTGCAGTTGCTTCCTTATTGCTTATAGATTGAATACGGTTCACTTGTAGACCATGATGAATAGAACAGAAGATCATTTGTGCTCTGTACTCATAGCAGTTTGCTGCTGTCAAGAATTTAAACTGCTGTTTAAGTTTGACGTTTCGAAACGGTGATTATGACAACAGTCACGACTATAAACAGATTTTAGCCTCTCAAATCTATCAGAAAACTAGCTCCTTTACTAGACCTTGTAAAAACTTATTTTACATAGGACTAACATATTCTAGATTACAAGTACTCGTACTCGGTGTTTGTATCAAGTCAATAAATAAAAGATACTACATAGTTTACACATACATATTGTATGATTTGATGAAAATACTTAAAATATTCCCTGGCTAGGATCCTACCTCATTGACTGTTACTTCCAAACGGTTTAGGCTTTTGAATGGACCAAAAACTCGAAGACATTCAGTATACTTTTTGAACAAAATCACATTTAAAATTTATCTTCACCATGATTTAGACTTCAAGTTCTTATCATGTTCATAACTTTCCAAATAACATTGGAAACAAAAAAACAAGACTTTCAAGATTAAATGTGATATTGAACCTTAATAACTTAAATTCTTGAATACCAAAAAAAGCTAAGCTCTACATTTGTTTGCCAAATATTATGACTGTTAACATTATGAAAATTATGCATCCAAGAGTTCAGCCTAACTCTTAATGAAGTGATGATAATTTGACAAATAAGAAGAAAGCCTTTAACATCTTTTCATATGCATGGACAACAAATAATTAATTCAGCTGTTCATAAACTAGTCCAAACAATACGGTTGTAAAAAGAAACATTTAATATTTTTATTGTCCTATGATGGTTCACCTACAACTAGCTATCTCAAAATTCAGTTTATCCAACTCTACCAATATATACCAAACTTCTACAATAGCCATGCGCTATTAAAACCATACTATTTATAACACTCCATGCAAACTCCTCCCTCATAGCACTCTTCGGTCCACAAAGCTCCCGCGTTTCGGCCAATCTTGTAATCCATTCATCCTTCATGGACACCTCCATTTTCCAACACCTAAAATCTCAACCCCTTTGGCTTATTTTCCTTTTTTCTTTCAGTTTCTTTAAAATCTTGTGCTTTTCATTCACTTTCCTTAAATGGGTATATGTAAATTTCCTTAGACCAGCCAAGAATTTAAAAAAGTATGGTTCTTGGGCACTTATCACTGGACCAACTGATGGCATTGGAAAAGCCTTTGCTTTTCAGTTAGCTCATAAAGGTCTTAACTTGATTCTTGTGGGTCGTAATCAGAATAAATTAAGTGATGTTTCTGAGTCCATTAAGGCTAAATTTAGTAATATAAAAATTAAAACTGTGGTTCTTGATTTTTCTGGTGATTTAGATGAAGGGATTAAGAGGATTAAGGAGTTAATTGAAGGATTAGATGTTGGTGTTTTGATTAATAACGTTGGTGTTTCATATCCTTATGCAAGATTCTTTCATGAAGTGGATGATAAACTTTTGAATGATTTGATTAAAGTAAATGTTGAAGGGACTAGTAAAGTTACTCAAGCTGTTTTGCCTGGTATGGTTAAGAGGAAAAAAGGTGCAATTGTTAATATTGGTTCTGGTGCTGCTATTGTTATTCCTTCTGATCCTCTCTATGCTGTTTATGCTGCCTCCAAAGCGTATGTTCAACTCTCTCTCTCTTTACTTCTTTTTTTGGATAGTCTAAATAAACTCTCGGAGTACAGCTTGTTATGTGTGCGTTAGGTGCATGTCACCCTGGCAGAGACAAAGGCCTCTAAGGTAGTAGTAATAGAATATCGTAGCGCTAAAGCTGGGTCAAGAGTAAAGGGGCAAGTGCCTATAGAAAGTCAATTTCTTTTATTAGAACTCTGGTGGTATTTAAGTGGAGAAGGGTAGAGGGACGGGCCCATTATACGTTTAGTGTCAAAACCGTGTGCCACTGGATTTTGGGGATTTCATGGTTATCCAAAAACAGAAAATAATAGTATGGACCGAGACGGGTATAAATGGAGCGACATGGGCAGTGGGGAGTCATATAGCTAACCTTGACTTGCTTTGTGATTGATGCATTCTTGTTTTTTTGGATTACGCCTATAATAGTGCGGAAGAAAAAACGTTGAAATAGTGGTTAGAGAACTAGTTGAATATAGAAAACATTTCATGGAAGTTCTAATTTCAATAGATTAACAAATTTGAATTCTTGAAAGTTGTGAATGATGCCAAACTTTTTGGAATGGTTCGAAATGGAAGGTGTCACGTAAATTGGGAAAGAGAGAGAATTGTAGTTTAAACGAGCAATACTTTGAGGCCTCATATGGATGGACTGATATCAAATGAGTGTAAGAACTTGGAATTTGTAAATATAGAGCTCTAATATTTTAGTCAGAACTTATTAGAACAAGAGATTTCAAAATGATACAGTAATCAATAGACTTAGAATTCCACTAGAATTAGTGATATATCCTCAAATATTAACTATCTGATCTGAGATTATTTCTCTTACTCAGCTTTCTGCATAGTGGAAGCCAGGAGAGTTTAAGTGAAAACTTGTGAGCTAAATTTGCTTACGGGGAGAGTTTCAGCAAGGACTTGAGAGCTAACTTTGCTTACTGGGAGGTCTTTATTTCTGAATAGTACTAAATTGTTGGATTACAAGAATCTTCAGATCGTCGTTTTTGTTCTAAAAAGAATTATTCGTGGGCTAAAACTATATGAAAAAAGGTGAACTGATTCTGGAGATGGGAAAAGTTGCTAGGCTGGGGCTTCTCCCCAGCACCTTTCACAAAACTAGGTTGATGTCCCAACATATTACCTTCCAATTCCCCACTCTTGTCCTTCGTCTTCCCACCAGACAAAAGGAGGGTACTGATTTATTAATTGGAAACCACCCTGTACTTAATGCTGATTTTGTTTAGTGAGAATTGCATGTCTAACATAAATTAGAAGTTTTCTGATATTGTTTTTTGCTGATTGCATTTTACAACATATCCTTCAGATACGTTGATCAGTTCTCAAGATGCCTTTACATAGAGTACAAGAAGAGTGGGATTGATGTGCAATGTCAGGTATACACTGCACCCATGAGCTAGCAAGCGACATATTTGCTTGTTTGTTCTGATTCGAAGTAGATTATATTTGAAGTTGTATACATGTACTTAATTATCTTCATCCATGTCACAATATATTGTATGTGTTGACCAAATATAGGTACCCTTGTATGTGGCAACGAAAATGGCATCGATCAAAAGGTCTTCATTCTTTGTTCCATCAACTGATGGTTATGCTCGGGCTGCCTTGCGATGGATAGGTTATGAACCAAGGTGTACCCCTTACTGGCCCCATTCACTTCTGTGGGGTTTGATAAATTCTTTGCCAGAGTCAATCGTTGATGCTTGGCGTCTGAAGTTCTGCCTTGCAATCCGGAAGAGAGGACAGCTGAAGGACTCTAGGAAGAAGGAATAAGAAAGATCATATTCTCTCAGTCTTTTGCTCAGCTGGGATATTTCTCATTTATAGGTTCTGTGAGGTTATTTCAGTTAGACCTTTTATGACCATCTTTATGTGTCATCCTACAATGTTGTCAACTGTTTTCGGTATGAATATAAATGAATACAGGTTTCTTATATTTTCTCAGTTTCGGTTGTCAAGTGAGTGATTCTAATTCTTGATGTGCCATAAGTTTGATTTTATTCTTGTGGCATTTTTGTTGGAAAATATTTCAAATACTCACACTCAGTGCCATCATGTTTCCTTGAAAAACTTAACCATACTTGATGGCTCCACCAAACCAATTAGTACATGATCTATGTACTTTAATTGCACTTTATCACTAGCCATAGTTTGTACATATAATCACTGCAATGTATCTCACTTTAACCATGGTAAACTATTGTGATTTTGGTGTAAACACGAATGTGAGTTAGTTTTTCTCTTCCCTCCCCCTTTTGAATCTTGACAAGTAAACTTGATAACTTAAAATTGGATAGTCAGATTAAGCATACATTCTAAACTTTACACTGAAGTTTAATGAAAGAAACCAGGGGGACCAATGGACCAGCAGATTTACAAGCATAAGCAATAGATAGAAGATACAAAGAATGGAATACTTATGAAATATTGTCTAGCTATGTCTTGGTGTGGCTATTAACTTCTCTTAACACAATACAAAAAGAAAAAAACTAACTGGATTTCTATGATTTGTGGATATACAAATTCAAAAAGGCTCAAATAGGAAAAAGAAGAAAGAGGCTTGAAACTTTCCTCCATTGAATTTCAACATCTGGCTAAACCTCTTGATCAAATTTGCTTGTTCTGGTCCTGACAGATTTTTGGCTAAAGATACGAGCAAACATGCTTTTTGACCTGTAAAGTGTTAGAGGTGCTAAATCTTCTGATTTTCTGCTATCACCATTCTTCTTGGCTAGTTCTTCCAAAATAATTTCGATGCTATCATCAAACCGTCGCCTAAATGTTGGATACCTCGTTATAGATTTTGTAATGCCTCGAAGCCTTCAATAAAATGTTAGGAGTGTTAACAGAAAATCATAATAAATGAGAACCATAAAAAGAGCAGGATTCTTGATTTCCAAGAATAACTTGGATTATCACCTTCGAGCTAATGCATCAAGCTCAGCTCGCCTTAGATCAGATTCTGGTGGTGATCCAATATTTGTTTTTTTCAACCTCTCAGGATCACCAATAAACAGAACCAATTTACCAAGGTACTCAGCTTCACTTTCAGAAAGATTTTGAGCTTTGATCTGGTCTTTGATGATCAAAAGTGGATTGAGAAACCACTCATAGAAGGTATCTTTGGGCCTGTTTGTGGTAGTCATTTCAGTTATATTGTCATCTACAAAGGTTTACAAGGTTAGTCTTTAATAGCCCAGTTTTATAGTAAAAGATTAAAGCTTGCATATTTTACTTACTTAACAGAAGGCCAGTACTGTTGGCTCTGGCAGATCGTATAAGGGTCTGAAGGATGGCATATGCAGGTAAACCAATGGTAATAATCTGCCCACTATCTTTATTAGACTTGGCATCTGCAATATCCTTTAGTGTAAATACATCTTTAGATACCATCTTTTCCCCATAATTATGACAGTCCTTGAAAAAGTCATCAGCAAGCTACAGGAGAATATGTAGGGGCAATTAGGATTAAAGTGACGCGAATCATTATGATCCATAACCAGTTTAAGGAGTACCTTGACAGAGTCGCAAGAGCTATATATCTTGCATTAATATGCTTATTATCAGAAGAAAGTGTACCTCGAGGGGCTTCAACTCAATCATAGGAGTGTTGATGGAGTTTGTACGAGAAAACGGTTTCTTGGAAGAGTTACGCCTTGAGAGAGAGGCTGCATGAGAGCTGTCACTTGGCATAGTCTTCTTTCTGTACTGTGGCCTGTATGAATAGAGAAAATTTATGGCCTGTCAAAATTATGTAGAATACAAATTAACGACTATCAAGCTTAAAAGGATGCAATTATCAGAACCTAGGAAAGCAGGACCCTTCTGGCATGTCAAGAATATCATTGCTATATTCATCATATATGGACAAGGAAGCTACAATATAGCAAAGGCCCAACCAAAATGATTCTTCCTGTAGTCCAAGGCAGAGGTAAATGTTTAGCAGTTAAAGAAATGTAAAACATACACAAGCAGCCATCAAGGCCGTTGAAGCAGACAGTTCGTAAGACAACCTGATACACAATAATTCCAGCATAAGCACCAAGGAATACACTTGATAACATTGAGCCAAGGAGTGCCCCAACAACAGCCAATGGCCAGAGTAAGATGGCAAGACCAGCAAATGGCACACAGATTGTCTCTAAAAAGGGGCCTTCTCCACCTACACAGTCGTGCAACAAACGACTCCAACCCTTGAAAAGCATGTAAGGGAATTTACAAGCCGCAATTACAATGATCGTTGGTGTGTCTACCAAGACTCCTAGTGCCCCAGCTATCAGTGCTCCAGGAATATAAAGCAACCTGCAACAAACAAAAATATTAAAAAAAATCCTGGAAAAATAAGCAAATTCCCACAGGAAAATTTAACTTTAAAACCCTATTTTAGCTTTGGGGATAAACAACTAAATGAGCATCTAGGAAAATGTAAGAGTACTTTGTCATCTCCTTAACCTAAAACGACAGATACTGAGACCTAGCAACATCAAACAAAGGTAAATAAATTCCAAAATTACAATTACAACTGCAGTAGGTTTAAGAAACAAAATGGATTCGGATACGAACACTTAATGGTTTCGGAAAGGAACATTGTCCAATAATGAAACGAAATGGAACCAATGGAAAAAAATAGAGTATGATGCAGAACCTTACATATAGCTCAAACATCTAACAAGCTGCTTTTGCGGTACTTTTTCAATCCTAATATAGAAAGATTTCATAAACTAAGCACTAAACTAATTTATCCACTCTTTGACTTAAAAGATTAAAAGGAAGGATAAAAAAAATCAGAAATTAGCTAACTTTAAATGCAAGAAAATGGGAAAAGTAATTCTAGAAAAATCACAAAAAGAGAACCTGATCTCATAGTATTTTGCAGCAGGAGGCCCTTGACTTAGTAAATCATCCATGACTGACAAGTAAGAATGGTAACAAACATCTTTCGCATCCCTAACACTAGTAAAACTCCTTTCCACTGTGTCCCAAATTCCATCCTACAATAACAACAGAGTAACTCAAAAGAATCAATGCCAAATGGTGAAATAAGATATACTCACTGCATTTCATTTGACGTGACAGTGTTGTGTTTTCTTTTTAGTCTGTTTAAAAGAGAATGATACATTTTTCTATTTGGAAACTTTACAGTTTTAAACTTCTCATTTTACTCTTAATGAGATGCTCTTACAGCCACAGAAATATAATGAACCACAAGTTCCAAGGGTACTTTTGACACGTGACAAAAGTCTTTTCCTTTTCTCTTAAATTCTGTATACAATCAAACACCACCATCTAAAATGAAAAAGAGAGAGTACAATATATTTCAGAAAGTTGAAGTGTTTACACATACATATAGAATGTGGATTAAAGCATTAGTCTTTCCTCCACCCACAGCTCGAACAGTAGCAAACACTGGTGCAAGAAATCCATAAGCAGCCCCGCCAACAACGCTGCTGGCGAATCCAATCAATGGATACAGAAATAAAACCACAAGAACACATATGCAGAGCACAAGCTTCAAAATTGGACCGAACTGTTTTGTCCTGCATTGCAAGGTTGTCACAAAAAGATATACAAGGCTAGCAAGCAGATACAATCAAATACTTTATCTGATTCATTTTATACAACCGTGAAGAAACAGGCTAAAAAGGAAAGAGAGCACGATAAAGTGGAACAGAGGAAGAATCTAAAGAACACACCTCAAAAGACAATAATATGTATAGAACAAGTGCAGAGGCCAAAGACACAAAATTATGGCAGAGTTTCCAATAGTGATTACAAGGAGGACGAAAGGACACAAGATGGCACCTGCACAAAGTGAGTAGCAGAAACCTGTCAGTTCTATACATAGCAGACTTTTGAGATTAATTGCTCATATACACACAAGCAAAGACAATGTCAAATGAAATCTGACATTTGCTACTTTATTGTATTTGAAGGATCTAACATACTTGGTACCCAGTAAAGCAATAAATAAACATGCACTATCAGAAAGTTGACCAATGAAGGAACACAAAAATGAATGGTCCCTTTTCAATACTCTTTTTGTTCCAATTACGTGACATAGTTTAAGAAACGAAGGAAGTCTTTTGAAACGTGTGGTCAAGTACACCATAATATTTGTTAGTCCAATAAAACTTCTCCTTAAGGGTAAAATTATGATCTTTAAAGTTTACCCCTTCGTTTCAATTTACAAGTCATAGTTGACTTGATAAGTTGGTTTTTGTGTAGCTATAAATCATCATTAAGGTTAAATGAAAAAACTAAAGTTATATTGTTTACGATTTTAGAAATGCGACATTCTTTTTTAACGGACTATTAAGAAAAAATAGCGCCATTCTTTTTTGAACGGATGGAGTATATTTTCTAAACATACAAATGTTTCAATCATTTTCTAACGAATCAACGACGAACTAACAAGGAAATAGTGTCACATAAAATACAAGCACATAGAGTATAACATTAGACAAATAGGTAGAAAAGGTGCTGCTGTAATTGAAAAGAGAAGTAATGAGCTACTGACCTTTAATGGTACCAAGAATAAGCAGGCCAATGAAATAAGGCAAGAAACATATAAAGTTCCATAAAGAAGCCAAAAACCCCCTAGGGGGTTCCATTACACTGCTCAGTTTCAAATCTGAACTTCTGAACAGGTTCAGTACAAATCCTTTATTGTGCTCAAATCTTGAAAGAAGCAAAGATTCTACTGGTGGATCTTCTTGGATTCTCTATTCACTCAACTGACAAGCCTGAATCTTTTTCAAGAAAAGGCTAAATGGAGAAAAGGGAAACGAAAAAAAAGGTCAGAGTAACACTTGGGACATCATATTTGGGAAAAAAAGGTAGGCTAGTCAGAGAGTTTCTGTAACACAGCTGTGTACTTCAGTCAGTGCCTCAATGACACCTTTTTCTGCTTCATTTTTGTCAGCAAGTGAAGCCTTGTTTGGATATTTTATTACTCCTTTCGTGTATGTAAATCTTGTTGTCTTAGCTCAAAGTGTAATGAAGTAAGGAAGACGTTAAAATTTGTGTTCTAAAATAAGTTGTTAGTATTTGTGTGATTATAAATCATCTTATTTATTGCAGTATATTCAAATTAAATTGTTTCCATATTAAAAATATATATCATTATTTTTTGCATAGACTAAAGGGAAATATATGTTCACATAATTGAAACGAAGGGGGAGATTTTAGTAGCAAGTGAATATTACTACTTCCTCTGTTTCAAGATAGATGACATGTTTTGAATTTCGAGAGTCAAATAAGTTCATTTTGATCGTGAATTTAAACATATAATTTTTAAATTTTTTGGAATGACGTTTATATATTTAGATACTACATAAAAAGTACTATAAGTCACAATAATTAATAATTTAAAATATTTAAAAGACATACGAAAATATTACGGTTAAAATTAAATTCGTTTGAACTCTCAAATTCGAAACATATTATCTATTGTGGAACGGAGGTACCAGTAGGCAGTAGTACCTTTCATATTGTGTATGGTAGACATCCACCCTGTCCTTGTGAAAGGCAATGGACTTGTGGACCAGATAAAGTATCAGCTGAAATTTTGTGAGAGAATATTCTACTGAATAATGCAATTTTGAAATTAATTAATACTAATATTGGTTATTTTGGTTGTCCAAAACGCATCTTCGGATGAATAATTAAGGGAAGATAAACCTATATTAAAGATTGACAATTGGAGCTTCTTTTTGTGAAGAAACACTTCTATTACTGACCCATAAGTTAAATACTCCCTCCGTTTAAGTTTACTTGTCCAATTTTAGCAAAGTCAAATTCTTAATTTACTTGTCCTTTTAGCAATTCAAGATAAAATTAGCTATGTTCTTCCTAATTTATCTTTGACATTAAATTGTCAAATTCTTCACAATCCCTATCTAATTAATTGGAAACTACAACAAAGTATAATAAATAAGGGTAGATTTGTCAAGTTTAATTTTTCGTATTTTATCTTGGTTGTAGTGCAAAATTGAAAAGTGCATTTACTAATTACTATTGTTGGTTAAGCTATAGATTTTGAGTAAGGTCATAAATGACAAGTGAAATCTTTTGTTTGTGTGGGGAGAAGTACCTACAATGTCAACTAGGTATAGTAAATTGAAGGTATAAGTTTGTGTAGACATAAAACTACGCTAGCTTACAATGGCTAATCAACCACTCGAGGCAAAATACGTACTATTGTGCGCTTATTATGGTTAAGTAATAATCTTGTGTGGAAGACTTACTCTTACTCTTACGTTAATGTAATTATTTTTTCCCCTGACATGTCCAATGGCAAGTCCGTTAGTTTGAGGTGTATTTGTGAAACAAAAAAAAAAGGTTGGGTATCTATAGCTCAATAGATAAATGGAGGGTATATTTGTCCTATTCCAAAAGGTTAGGGGTTTATTTGATCCGATTTCGTTTATATGTTGACACTATATATCATTAGGCCTGGGCATCGAGCAAGCGAGCCGAGCCTAACCGAGCTTACTATGCTACCGAGCCGAGCCGAACTGAGCTTTATATCATACCGAGCCCGAGCCCGAGCCCGAGCTCAACCGAGTTTACCAATTGTTAATTATTGCATTAAAATATTAAATATAATGTAAAGTTCTATTTTTTTTTTTTAGTAATCAATCTAACCGAGTTGAACCGAGCTTATCCGAGCCGAGCCAAACTTTAAAATGAGCCCGAGGCGAGCCGAGCCAAGCTAAAAGACATTCAAACCGAGCCGAACCGAGCAAAGCTAAAAGGCATTCGAGCTGAGCCGAGCGCTGGCCTATATATCATCAATGATCGATGTTTAGAAAATATTAGAATGTACATATTGTACTAGTACTTAACTTGGAAAGTCTTAAAACTATTACAGTTCCACGTTCAAATTACTTTGCTAGCGTTTGGATATAGATTTGGTTGAAACTTAAAAAAATGAGCTTTTTAAAGTTGAGTGGAAAAATAATTTTTGAAACTTGAAGATGTGCATGATCACATAAATTTCACTTTAGAAAAAAATAAAATTTTGTGAGTGGATCTTTTTCCCCCGAAAATTAGTCTCAATCGGTTTTAGAAATTTGAAGATTTGGTTTTCAAGTTTTGCCAAACAAATTTTATAAACAAATAAAGATTTAATTTCTTTTTTTTTTTTTGAAAAAACAAACTCCCAAGTTTTTTGTCCAAACGGGAGTGAATAAAGCAAAATTATGCTCCATCCATTCCACTTTATATATCGTAGTTTGAAGAAGTGTTACTCCAAAAAATGTGGTCGACAAGTAATAAAGTAGTGAGTCGAATATCATTCTACGAGGACTATTTTTAACGACTGAATCAGCAAATAATTTTCTATTAACTACTCGTGGATCTTTTTTAATAGTTGTGATTTTTACTAACTAAAGCAAACACTAAATAAAAATAAGTAAATGAAATCAAGAATTTTTTTGGAATTTTTTTTGAGTTGTTATCAATAAGAGAGAAACGATCCAGAGTCAGAGCAACAAACAATCCAGTTGAGATCTCCAGTTGATTTTACTTCTTGATTTCCTAGATTGCTAACTAACAAGTTTAATATATTCATGAAAACATGTTGATTCTTCACGACTTTATGCAACTTATCTTAATGTCTATATTTCTATGAAATTAGATCTAACAAGCATGCATTAAAAAAATTTGTATTTAGCTAAGCAAGGCGAATAGGTATATGTCAATCTGTATCCGTAAATCGTTCCCTGATGCCCGGGTTCAAAATCAAGCTCGATCAATTCCTTCTTATGTGATTTCATATATTCCCTCTGTCAAGTTCAACTTATGAACCGTAGATATTGTTCAATTATCGGGCCCTTATAACTAAACAATTGAGCCCAAAAAAAAAATAAACAATCCATAACGATAAATCAATAGGTAGAAATCAACTTTCATGTAATTGCCCTAACTCTAGAACGACATGTTTAGCTATATAAGTTCATGATAGCAAAACAAGAATTCATATAATTTAGAAGAAGAAGAATGTAACCCTAAGCTCCAATTGTTTCTAACCACTTCCAATCTCTCAAAAATTGACTTACCCCCTTCAAAATTGAGTTTACATTGCTTTTATAACATTATGAAAAACCTAGGTAATCAGAGTCTTTTCCCGCTCACACTAGGACTTCTTAAGTTAAGCACTAGTTTGTTGACTCTTGGCCGCATGCTGACTTCGCGCTGAGTATACACTGGCATAAAGCTGGCGCAAGGTGCTAAATTCGCAGGTTGGAGTTGTGTTGATACGAATTTAGCACAATGTCCTGAGATATAATTTTCTGTGCTCAAGTTGTGTTGGCATGATTGTGGCACAACTTAATCCCAACTTCAAAATTCATTCATGTAACATTCAAAATCATCAATTCTCTTGCTACTTTCATCAAAATCAACATCTACATATTCAAACACCAGTATTAAGCTAAATGCACTATCATAATCAATTTAAGCACATAAAGATCACTAAGAAGCGATATAAGAATCATCAAAATATATATCTTTTTAGGCAAACATCAAACAACACAAAGTTTAAGAAAGAAAAGAAGTCTTTTGAGACTTATGGTCTAAAAATTTATAGTTATTTGTGTGGTTGTAAATCATTTTATTAAGAATAAAATAAAGTATGAAATTTAAAGTTAAATATTTTTTAAGTTTAGAAAACTCTCATTCCTTTTGAAACAAACTAATGAGGAAATGATGTCACATAAACTGCATTGGAGAGAGTAACCATATATAAACAATGGTTGCACAAATGCTTTCAATTTTTGTTTAGTACACAACCAGCTGTCAATGTGTGATTCTTTACATTTTAATGGAGACTACAGCGTAAAGTTTTCAAATTTTGAAGAAACCTCGTTCGATAGCTTAAGATTATATATAGCTAAACACTCTGAGAATCACTTCCGAACCTTTTACTCAAATCTTAATAATTAAACAAAGTCCATGTTTGATTTTATTGAGTCATTTTCATTTGGACTCGTAACTCTGGGTTCTGAACTACTGAACAAGCAAGAAGTTGGGCTTGTAATTTCATTTACTTAAAAGTCCTTAGGATCCAAATACTACCTTTCAAGTTTCAACTGTCCATTTGCATGAAGTTTGTTCATTGAGCTAATAGCAACTCCCAAGGAACAAAGCACTAGACATATAGGCACAACATATTGCTACTTCCCTCAAAGATTCCTGCACATTCGTTATTGTTGCATGCTAAGTTTTTGGTGCTAAACATGTTGTGTGCAACGTTACTGAAATTTGGGTGGCTATAAAAACTTTTCATTAAAAGCTTATTTTAAAAAAAAAATTGAAATATAAATATGAGCCGTGGGAGTATATATTTGTATATTAAGTAGTCGATATGTCATATAATTCTCTTGCCCTTTCTTCTCTTGTGTTAGGTGTGTGGTCGATTGAAAAGCTCATAATCCCCTTTTCACAAGAGGATGAGTCTGACGGTTGATTTGATACTTTCCGAAAAGAGACAAATTAGTAGGTGGTAGCACTACCATGCTTCGATCCCGTCGTCTTTTTCTATGTTAATTAACACACTTATTATGGCAGTTAGATGAAATTTAATAACCACATTTATATAACAATAATCAGAATACTTTCGGGTACTCAATATAATTGATTTTTAAGAAAATAATTATTATTATTTAAAGAGGCTAGTTTTGACTTTAAGAAAATACATGCAGATAAAAATCAACTTATTTGACAGCTGATGATTTAGGATCAATGGGGTTTACTTTCCCATTCAATAGGTGAAAGAGATATTGTTTTCCAAATCTATAAGGTTAAGGGGGATAAGTAAAATTTAATGTAGATTTGGAACTTTAGGATGGACTTCACCGGTTTGTTTTAAAGGGAAAGAGGAAGCGGGGCGTCGAAACCCCATGCTTTGAGAGTTCCTTTCTGCCAGCACTTTCTCTACCCGGGAGTCACTTCATCAGTACCTGGGGCTACTGTCCCGGTCGAATGAAACCACTTCTTCTTCTGTGCCCGTCTGATTCGGTGCTGTCTTCCCACAGTGTCCCCCTCCTTCCCCCGCCGCCTTCCGACCCGCAACCCCATTTTTCACCTTGAATTGGTCAAAATATGCAGAATTTCTGACTTTTCGTGGAGGTCTATATTATTCTTTGATCTCTACTTGCTCTGAATACAAATATATATGCGTTCCGTAGAGAGTATAGTAAGTTCTAATAAATAATACTAATGATGTTTCCAAATACTATTATAAGACGATCTCCCATTAAGACTGGAAATTAATTGTTTGGATTTTTAGAATCAAGAGGATTTCACATTAGATCATTTGAGAAGTCATCCACTCATCCTACAAGAGGATCATATCTTTTTTCACAAATGCCTAGGCCTTTGATCCGGCTAAACTACTTGAATATTATTCCACTCAAATTATTGCTTATTCTAAATCAAGTAATTAAACATCAGTTAAAAATTAAAGTAAGGATACATATCGCTTGATCGAGAATATGATTAAATGGTAAATATTATGTGCAAATAATTTTTTTGAATACCCCGTCTACTATCCTAAGCAGGTCTTTAACCCCTAATATCCAACCAATCTTGATTACTGTTTGAAAATAAAACTCCCAATGTTGATCCATCTAATGTTGTGCTAGCTGCATAGCATGTTAACACTATGAATCATTCACAATAAGACAAAACCCAGTGGCGAATCTTATATCAAGTGAGTTCTATTTAGAGAGAGCCTGGCAGATTGACAGTTTTGTCATCTGAAATCATAAACTAATCGTTTGTACAAAGAACATAAATATCCTGCTATAATTGGGATAATGTATTATTCCACCTAACCCTCTTTAACTTTTCAGATTTGGGAAAAAAATACCTCATTTACCTTTTGAATGGGATAATAAATCTCTATTGTTTTACAAAAGAAAAGGATCCATTGATTAAGATCAGGGGTTTAATTTATTGTCCCTTTAAAAAGTGTGAAGGGGTATCATTTCCCAAATGTAAAAGGTTAAGGGGTTAATAAGTGGAACCGTTAATGAATTAAAGTGAGTTAAATTAATGAAAAATTAGATTTTAATTAAATCTCAAAAATCACAATGAATATCAAGTAATTTGTTATCATCAGATAGAAGGCTCCCTACAAAATGAAGACCCAAGTTTCTGATGTTGTTTTACGTACATCATATGTATTATAAAGTTATTTTTAAAGTTAATAACATAATAAGCATGCAACATGTGAAAAATAGTAATTCCCCATGATGTTGATGATTAAAAAAAAAAAGAAAAAAACAAGAAACCAAATAAAAATATTACTTAACTGAGTAGAATGTCACAGTTATGAAAAAAAGAGATGTATCGGCCTGCTAGGGAACCTGACGTGCCATGAGACTATGTTGGGGACGAACAACTTGAAGGATGCATAAGATTATGGGTCAAGCATCCTTTGTCTTGCATATTCCATAACAAAAATGAACTTGATCTGACAGCAATGCTTCTTTTACTGACAAGAGACTATGGGAGTTGACAAATGTTTCTCCAACTAAAGAGGTAATTCTTCAATTTATTTCATGCATGCTATAAAGCACAAACATGTTGGGTTTTCCACTAGTCGGAGAATAATAAGGGGCTATTTGTTTTTATTAAGATTAAGATGTCTGAATTTGAATGCACATCTGAATATTAAGATGTGATGAATCTGAATACTGAATGATTAATATCGTCTGATTTTTCAACATCTGAATGTACATAATTACCTATATTTAGAAATAATAAGTATATTACTGAAATAAAATTGCATAGTTTTAATAAATGTTATACAAAAATATTAAATTAAGAAAAATAAACTTATTTGGTAAGAAATAATAAATGTGTATTTTATGTTTGATAAAATTTTTGATGTAATCATAATTTTCTTAATAAAAATAATTACCTATAGCTCCATCAGTGACTACGATATAATTCTTCATCCAAATGTTGAAATGTAATCATAATTTTCCTCTAATGTTGATATTTTCAATGTAAAAAATAAGCTAGTTGGACACAAAAGGAAAGTATAATCTTCACGGAAATTATAAATACTTGGACTTTGGCTATAAAGAAGAAAGTTGGTACTGTGGAATAATATGTGAGAGAAGGAGATGTTGCAGCAAGAAAATAGGAGAGTGGGTTTTATTGGAAAAGAAATAGAAGATGTGGGTTTGACAAAATCTGAATGGAATACAGAGTTGATCACGCATCTGTTTCGGCCAGAGACATTCAACTTTATTAAAAAGTTATAAAATTAAAAAAACAAACACACTTAATAAGATAATATCTAAACCATTAAAATTAAGAGGCTCATTAAGTGCAAACAAATGAGGCCTAACTTTTGTCAGAAACTTCTCTTAATCCCATTTATTGGGGATTGGTATTAATCTCGTCTTTTAAAGTTATGCAAGTTATGCATTCAAACATGTGAATTCTTTTCGATAATGGATGGAGTGAGATTCGAAACCAGGATCTACATACTTCGATACTTCGATACGATATATTAATATGTGATCATCACATTTTAAAAACTTAAAATGTTAAAAAGAACAAATACACTTTTTTACTTAACTATTTTTGTTTCAACAATATAGAGGCTTGACTGTAGTCCGTACCTACTAATTCTTTAATCGAAGTTCCAATAAACATTTAGGGTTGTTTTAATAACTTACACATTGTATGCCTTAAATACGGTATTTAGATTATAATTAAATTTATAAAAGGATACAAGCAAGTAATCGTATCAAGTTGTGATTATCGAATGCAAAGATGAAGTAACAAGTAATAAGAACAAGAAATAAGATTCTATTACTGCTTTGTGTTTGAGAGTACAATTTGGCAGAATTTTGGTATGCCTTTTGTGAATCTCTTTTACAATGGGAGATGAAGTGCTTATAGCCAAGCAAACTAGAATGGGTTACTCGGCATTTACCAGGGCACCCCTCCTAAGATCAGATCGTGGGAGGCCGACGATCTGCTACCCATTTAATGAGAGATCGTGGGGCAGTCTCGATTACAGACAGTCCGATTCATATGGCTCGGTCACTCTCCGCCTCATTTCCCTCGAACAATATAACTTCAATGTTCGTCTCCGAAGATTTTATAGTGAGACTCTCCGCATGCACACCTTCCAAGCCCCATCCAATAGGTAAAGTATCCATGACAGAGTCACACCAATACACATACTATATGAGAACAATAAGATCACTTTCTTTAGTAAGTATACTTTAAAATTTTAATTTTCGTATTAGGCCCATGACTTGTTCCATTTCCCTCTTAAAAACAATTCATGGTAGTTGAAGAGTTTCTTCCCCACATGGGAAGATACCTTAGGATTAGCTAACCACCGAATTCCAAATATAAAACCAAATAAGGGACATTCTTATGTTTATTTTATCCCGACCCTGATTTTCCTCCCATATTAAATTAATCAAAAACCAAATTAAATAATTTATAAGGTAAATATAAGTAGTATATTTTAACGATAATAATAATTTGGAGGTAAAAATGAACTAACAAGCTTGCTATCACGAGTTAACACATTAGCTGTATAACAATTTATATTATCGGGACATATAACTTAATTAATAAACTGTATATAAGTACGTTCCAAGACAATTAAAGTATGCGGAAAGTATGGTTTGGAGAGGGTGAAATTGAAGAAAAGGAAAATAGGTATGGGTCAAAATGCCCTTTATAATAAAAGCCAACATTCCTCTGGTTCTTTTGCCTTTACATATAGCTTTTGTAGCTCTCCAAACAAACCCTTATTAAACATAAATTAATTAAGAAGTTGCTTAAAAGCATTGGCCATGAAAAGCCCCACTCCAGTAGTGTACAATAGTTATGCTTAGTAGTTTAAAAAGTTTGTACATAATTACCAATCGACTGAATAAAAGATGCAATTAATTAATTAATTAATTAAGAATGGCCCGCTAATCAAGCAAAGCGTGTTAACAGGCTGCCACCCACTCATGTGACTTATTTCCCTATAGATAAAATCAGCAAACGGAACTCCTCACCGTAAGCTTCCATGTATATAGTCAAACTTCTTTATTAATATTTATTTTAGTAACAATTGACTGTCATAATAAGGTGTTGTTATAAAGAAAATCATTTTGACTTCCTAATTTTTGTTTAAAATCAAACTTCTTCCTCAACTATAAAAAATAATTGACTTCCTTACAGAAGAATGATTATCGTTCATAGTTAAGGGGAGAGTTTGATTTTTTAAACCAAAATTAGTGAATATAAATGATTTTCACCCTATTATAAAATATCATAACATGAATAATTGATTCTAAAAATGATTTGACTGTTATATTGAAGTATTATTATAAAAGATGATTGTTATAAAGAAGCTCGACTCTGCATCTATTCCTTTCTAGTTTATATTCGTTCTATTAATAGTGTAAAATACTTTTAAACTATGAGAAAAGTTTACAACAACAAAATAAATCTTTATGTCATACCTTTTGTGATCCCTTGAAGAATAGAGGAACAACTTACCAAGACTAGTTAAATTATACTAATAATGTGACTAAAAAAGGAACGGGATCTCTTCCATTAATATTTGATACAATATTATTCAACAGTAGTATAGATTGACGTCATGTGTCTATTTACTTAATTAATGGTTGATATCATCTTATTATTAAACAATTAAATATAATAATGTAACTTTAAACAAAAAAATTTAAAAAAAAATAAAGTTTACATCACCTAATGGCTAACGACAACCTCTAATATTAACGCCTCTACCATTTGCAAGTCCAAGTTTATCATACCTATGTCTTTTATTTTTTCTCTATAATCTTTCCTTAGTCTTTTTAATAAGGGTTTTGGCAAATAAAAAAATAAAAATAGAGTCATTTGTTTCATTGACACAAAAGCTCTTAAATAATGAGATCCACTAAATAACATGTAAAATGCTAGAATAAAATGAACATTGATCAAAATAGAATTTTATCTTGAAATTTAGAGGCTACCTTTAGCCGTTAGGTGATGTAATTTTTTTCTTTTTTATTTTTTGTTTAAGTTTACACTATTATATTTAATTGCTTAGTAGTAAAATGATCTAAACCATTATTTAATTAAGTGGACATATGACACCAATTTATATTACTATTGAATAATATTGCACCAAATACTAATGAGTATTCAAGTGAATTTATATCACACAAATAAGGTAATTAAAGAATATTGTATACATATTTTCTATTTTTATTTATACATATTATGTGTGGGTAAATTGTTGTATTTCCTAGTGTAAGAAAATATATATATAAATTTAAGAAAACATAAACACGTCTCTTTCTTTGGCCTACCTTCTCCCCTTGCTTCCATTTCTTTATGTTATAATAAACTATGCTTATCAACTAATTAATCAAGTTTAAGCATGCAAACTCTTGGCTGCTTTCATGTTCTGTTAGGTTTCTATTTTGTCCTTGTACGTGCCCTTAGACTATTATATAACTAGCCAAGACACCTACTTTCTTTCTCCCCCTCAAGTCATTTTGAGCCATAAGATATTGGAGCATCTGAAAAGTAAGCTTAAAATGTTGATCAAGTTAAGATCAAAGAGGTTTTCAAGAAGCAATTCAAAGCTTGGAAGTGGCAAAACCTTAACAGCAGACAACACAGTTGGAAACAACAATAAAGTTGGTGAAATCAGATGGGAATTACGTCCTGGTGGTATGCTTGTCCAAAAGAGAGAATGTGCAGAAAATGTTGGAGAAACTGCCATTAATCTTAAAGTCTCTACTGTTTCTCAATGGCATGACGTTTCTATTCAGGCTACTTCAACTTTTGGTAAGCTTTCAGCTATTTTGAATTTAGGTTATGTACATAACATAAGTACTCCGTCCGTTCCAAAATGGTTGTCGTAGTTTGACTTGGAGCGGAGTTTAAGAAATGTGGTAAGACTTTTGAAATTTGTGGTTCAAAATAAGTCATACATAAATATGTGGCTATAAAGCATTTTAAGGGTAGGTAGTAGTTTCAACTCAAAAATATTTCCAAATTTAGAATTGTGTCATTCTTTTTTGAACGGACTAATAAGGAAACTATGATAACCATTTTGGAACGGAGGGAGTACTTTTTATGTAGTTCAACTTGTTAAAGGAAGAAGAGGTTACCCTTTTAACTATTTTTTTAAGTGATCCGATTGTATAAATATTTTTAAACTTTATTAGCTCACATTGTGCAAGAATACATTTCATATTGAATTAATTGATGGTTTGGCATGTAGGGGAATTGAAGATGACATTGTCAATGGTAACTGGCTTGGAACCAAAAGAGCAAAGACTATTATACAAAGGGAAAGAAAGGGAAGATTATGAATACTTGCACATGGTTGGAGTAAAAGACAATGAGAAGGTGCTTCTCTTAGAAGATCCAGCTATCAAAGAGAGGAAGCTTTTTTAGGATATTAGTATTGTCATTAGTGTGTTTTGATTTAATTACTACTTCCATCAAAAACTAATTAACCCTTTATTATGAAATGAGTCTTGAATCAAGTATGGTGATAATTAATGTATTCACCAACTCGTTGTATTTTATGTTTGACCTATTCACCTTGTGTAAATTTTTTCTTACACCGTCAATGTATATTAGTTAAACTCATATTAAAATGTGTGAGCTGATGTTTAACCACGTCATTCTTTTAATTAGGTTACCACGTCTATAATTATGTACTACTACTATTGATATGAATATTCCATCTTTTGGTATGCACGTAGAATCAATGACACGTATGAAACAATTCAATTCACGAGACATCTGATTAATAATGGATAACAATGTGTTACAAAAAAATTCAATTGATTATGAATCGTGAGATGACATCGTACATGTCCTAGACATCTTAGAAGAAGAATCCAACAACAGCTGCAACACCAAAAACTGATGAAACCTTCAATGTAGTTGCACTGCTGGCAGTAGTAGGTGGTTCAGCTGATGTGGTAGCTGGGCTGGGTGAGTCACTAGTTGAAAGAGAGTCAGCAGAAGGGGAAGGGGGTGATGAGACATCCTCGTCATCAGGAGATTCTGCTGAGCTGGACGAATCGGGAGCCGAAGAGGATGATGGTGAGGTGGCAGCCTTAGGGGAAGATGCAGGGGCTGATGATGATGACTTGGGTGATTGTGTGGGTGCACTTTCACTCTTCTTAGGTGCAGCTGCAGGGGTTGATGACGGGGATGATGACGGGGATGATGATGGGGATGATGACGGGGATGAAGATGGTGAGCTGGCTGGTGAAGTGGCAGCTGAGACCAACCCAGAAAGGGCAACAAAGAGAAGAGCTAGAACAATCAATTGACGTGCCATTTTTTTTTAATTTATTTTTTATGATTTGTTTTGTGTTTTCTTGATTTTGAAAAAAGGTATTGTTGTTATTGAGAATTGCAGTTAGTTTTCTCTAAGATGATTAGAGAAAAACTGCACAACTTGAGGCATAATGGAGTGGGAAAGGTGGGTTTTATATGAGGGAACAAACAATTTAGACCATTCCTATTGAGTGGTAAAGAGAAAAGAAAGGAAAAACAAAGTGATTCGTTAACCATAAACAAGAGAATGTTGGAGCTGATTAAGGACACCCATGAATGGAATTTGCACATTAAATTTTTAAAATTTTTCAGATGAACTTTACATATTTAGAAATTATATGAAAAAAATACTATAAGTTACAATAGTTAACAATTCAACATAGTTAGAAAATATTTGTAAGACATGTGGTCAAGTAGTAATAGATTTATTTTTTTTGAAAGGGAGATAGTAACACTTAAGTTATTAGTAGTATATTTTTGTGATAGGTTATTTTTGCTTTTCCAGAGTCAAATTATAAATTTTTATCTATATTTTTAAAGATATACTATTATTTTAGCGTTCGATGTAAAAAGAGTTTGAACTTATAATACTTTTCGTATAGATTTTTAATAACAAAATTTTAATTTTAAAATATTGAACTATCTAATCTAATTTAATTTCAAAGATTGATCAAACTGACTCTCGAAAAAAAAGAAAACAGGTCACATAAACTAGAACGGGGCTTATATTATGAACAATTTTGTTGGGTTAGGAAATATGGTTTAGTATGAGTCAGCATCGCAAATGTTTTTTTTTTTTTTTTTTTTTTTTTTTTTTGGAGTAAGGAACGATATTTAATTAACAAACAAACCTAGCTATTACAAGATATGGGCGACCATTGTAACATATTACTCCTCGTCATGATCATAGTTGTTCATAGAATTAACAAAAATGACGAATCTAGGCACCGTAGTACTTTGATTGCCATGTACTAAAATAGAATGCATCACAAATATTGATGACACAAACATTGTTTTTGAAGTTTTATATAAACCGCAAAGAAAGGAACAAAATAAAAAGATGCCCCCATGCAGGATCGAACTACAGACCTTCAGTTTACAAGACTGACGCTCTACCACTGAGCTATAGGGGCTTATGCCTGCTAGCAACACTGCATAACTTATTTACTAGTGCCTCTTATAAATTGTCTCATGAATGTAGTGCATTATTTGTGATTATACTGCAAGTATTACACGTTTTTGTAACGGAAGATGCTCTGAACAAATACATTATATTAATAAACAATAATAATGCAAATTGAAAAGGTCACACGGATGTAGTTAGTTCTTTTCATTCAAAACTAAACTTGATTAAGTGGAGCTAGATTCAGCTAAGATGTACTTGGTTTTCCCTTTAATTCGTCAAGATTGAGCTTGTATTCAGTACCAAGCTTGTGTAGCCTATGCATAGCAGGCTAGAGGTCGAAAAGAATTCATTGAATGGATACCTGAACACTAAGAAGGAATGACGCTTTTAGAGACCAAAAGCCATAAGAAGATCTCATATGTGATTCTATCGGAAAACTATATCCAAGTTCGTGAGCGGGCGGTCGCGCTCAGAGTATCAACCACAAGAATTGCTCAAAACTTTGTAACCTTTAGAAGTAGGCACATGCGTGCAGACAGATTTAAGATACTTGCATAGTCGAAAGTTCTTCTACATGGCACTTTAACCCCAAAGTAAAAGGTTAGAAAAGAAAAAATAAAAATGCTAAACAAAATGTATGCGGTGAGCGTGGATCGAACACGCGACCTTCAGATCTTCAGTCTGACGCTCTCCCAACTGAGCTATCCCCGCTATGTGATTGAATACATTTAATAGGGATTTACTCATTAGTTACACACAATTGATTATTGCTGAGAACCAATGAGGCATTACAGCTTTGTATAATATTCATGACAAGTTTAGGGTGCTGGTAAGTTATGTACTTTTTCTTATTAATATCACATATCATCCCCATAAGCTATAGTGATCATCATGCATCACTCGTAGTAGCATGGGGACAACTATGGAGTGGCTGCTTGAGTACAAAAGGAGGCTTGAGTTTAAGTTGGAAATGCCCAGCTGTTATTCAGTCATCCAGAGAACAGTTAAATAAGACAGTTGGAATTAGACATGGCATTCTCAATCCTCCAATAATATGACATTTTGGGTCCCCGGCGTACACAGAAATTTTTGCAAGCGGTGTCACTTCGAAATAGAGATATTAATAAAATTTTAAAGATCCGTATATAACTTTTTAAATGAAAGGATCTTTATATTAGCCTATTATTCCTATTGTTAATGAAATGTTTCAATAATTTTGAAACGCTTCATTTAATTTTGAACACAGAATTTTTATCAAAGCAGCTCCTAATTTACAAAAGGAGATGAATAAAATCAATTTGTTTAGATTTCTTAAAGTAACTACTTTGACAAATTCATTTCATCTTTATAATTAATAAAGTATATTTACTATACTTTATTTATAGAATATTACCATGTTTATGTATTGTAAAACGGTTTGAATATTATGCTCATCAATATAATATTATTTATGTTATATGCGTGTGATAAAATTTATTTATGTTAAGTGCGTTGAACAAGTCGTGAAATCGGCTCTCTCACATGAGTTGTCGCCTCTGACGTCGAGGAATATATAGAGAAGAGGACAATTGGAACCATGCTTTTGTCATGTGTGCACTTTATCTAAAATGGTCGTTCTTGATTAAAGTTCATATTTGTGTATTATGACATCGTATATGACTTGTTTTGTAAGTCAGGTGTGAGTTTTTCAAAATATTGGATTTGAGTTTTTGCTTGAAGAAAAATCCGGATTAATGATTTAGAAGTGTTTAGACAAAAAAAATTTCGGTGTTTATATATTTAAGAATAAGACAGATGTGTCGTATTGGGCAAGAACATTGTAACACATATTTCATACCGCGTCTGCTAATCGACCAATAGGGTAATAGAAGAATCGATTCCTGCTTCTTCATTGTGTGAGACCCTGAGAAAAACAAACGTAATTTTACTTGGGAATACCCTTTGACCTTTTACTATCTCTTGAAATACCAGCTCGTGTTGCTACTTTAGTATGTCACTAATAGCCATGAGTGATTCGGCAATGCGGTGCATGTCTAGGAAAGAAACTGATTTGGAATGAATAGATTCAAGTAGAAAGGGAAGAAAATTTAAATAGTTTATAACTTAACTTGTATCCACAGGTTGACAATTATATTTACCATGAGGGTTTCAAGTGTAATTGTGATACAAAGTTAAATAGGACTTGAGTTCACCTCAATCGAGGTTGGGGGTTCAGATACGCAACTACTAGAATAGCGAATGATGTGTGGGGTATTGCAATTAGTAAGATCCTCATGTTAATAGTATGTCCTTTCCGTATGTGATTGGATTTTTACATGGAGCTTTTGTACAATCTTAATATGGCTCTGGATGATGCACGCAAATCACACAAACTATTTGTCGGTATGAATTGTGTTTGTAATTGACTGCAACTAGTTCAGATCCAGTCCATTACATGCGAAGTGGGAGATGCTGGTAATTTTGAATTTGGGTCATAGGTTACCCATAACCCGACCCGATTTGAAAGGATAAGAAAAAGAAGTTATGGGGTAGTTTATTTGAACTTGGTGTGTAGGGATAAAAGAATAAGAAAACCTACCGAATAACTCCTCCTCTAACTTTTCCACATATTAAAACACACACATAGAAGACATCTAGTTTGTGAAGTTATACTTCATTTTCTAGTGAACTTTTTGGGGAAAAATATTTGGTGGCGATATCAAGATCTTCTACTATGTGAATACGTCAGTAGGTACGCATGCAATTCATTCCTATTACAGATTTTATTTACTACTACTCTATATTTAAGCTAGTCAATAATTAAGTCTGCCAATGTTAAAACTAATTGGACCAAGTAGTTTTAGATGGAATCCAAAGGACTAATTAGATTTTCAATTCCAAGTGATGTGTAGAAGAACACCATCATCAATCGATAATAAGTTTGAAATTTCCCAATAAATAAAATAGTGAAATGGTCCGTTCACAAGTTTAAGATATTGTGTGATGTTTCTAACTCAACATCACAATGTAATTCACACCATCTAAAAAAGGGACAGTCTGATGCACAAAAGATCCAATATTCACGCAGGGTTCGAGAAAGACCGCATACCATCTCAATTATGAAATAAACGTAGTTAAAATTTATTTAGCAGTTGTTCTTAAAGATCTCCCTTAAAATAAGAAAGAGTTGCCTTTACGAGAAAACAGTAGCCTACAGTGATGTCCACGTAATGCACGGAATGCCAAGCCTACTCTCTTGCGAGTTTTTGTGGTCAACCAAATAATGAAAACACTTATTTAGAAAAATAAGTTATAATTTAATATAAACTCAAAACCCCAATACAAATCCTTGAAACTACTGCAAGTTGAGGCTACTACTAGAGTCAAGGAACAAAACAAGAAAGCCAATAAAATTTACTACAAGCTAGCTAACCAACAATACTTCATTGTATTATCATATAATGAAATCCTATTAGGAATGATACTAAATCCATGACGAAATTAAACTCAATGATATAACCAGCTTGCATCAAGCAAGTCATCAGGATCACAAAACTCAGATGGTAGATGCAATGAAGAGTCGAAAAAGTCTGGTAAGCTGCAATGGTTCATTTCTTTGTTTCCTCGTCTAATTGTTACTAAGCTCTCCTTATAATACATAACAATAACCAAAAACATATTATACCTTTGACCATACCCAAGATGCCTCATCTCCTCGGTCCTAACATCATAAGAGACTAGCCAACCTTTTTTAGTTTGGAAAATGACGGTGCTGGAATCCCAGTAGCCACAATATTGGTATTTTAAAGCTGAAAGGCCTTGAAAGGTAAAAACTTTATTCCAAACTCCAGGTTGGATCATAATCCATAAATCATAATATAACATTTCGCCATCTATGGTGCAGATAGTAAGCGAGTCATCAAGCAACATAAGACTGCAAACGATACTATTGGGAATATCTGGGCCTGGAATCTCCATAAACACCTCACTACTAAAGTTAAATGAAAAAACAATGTTCTTATCACCTTTTCCATACCAATAATAAGCTCCATTCAGATAAGTACCGGCATAGGCACGAATGAAATCGGGGACACTGTTGATCATTTTGTGATGTTCAAGGACCCTCCATGAGTCACTAGAACATGAATAAACCGCAGCATATAGTCGAGGATCCCAACGACATTCGTTCTGATCCCAAAAGGTACAAAACCAAACCACCTTGTAGTCATTCGTAACTGGATCTAATCCAAACCCAAACTGCATATTTTTAAAGGAATGAGGTGGTTGATCTTGAAACTGGAATTGAGGGAGGGGAGCCACCTCCTTAGTTGCAGGATTCCACAGAGCCAACCTAACATCCTCATTTCTGTAAAAATTGCCTTTTTGTAACAAAAACAAACCATCCACAGAACCTATCACATTCGATAGTCTACTGCACTTTTGGAGATAATCAGGTATTTCAAGAATACGTTTTGCATTATAATTATCATTCGGAAATGAAATAAAGGTTATTGGTGGAATTGAATTATCAAGGGGATCGTTCATATAATTAAGGTTACTACTGCCGTCAAAAATAAGGATTTTTGGGCGGCGTTTGTCTTTCTTGTTATAATTAATGTGTAATCTTGCAAAGAAAGGGTTCTTTATAAGAGAGTACCAGTTCTTAGAGACGCATTCGAATCGCAACAAAGACACTACTGGCAACCTCTGTAGAATATCCATTGTTAAATCTTCAGGGAAAGGGTGACCATGTTCTTCATCCTTTATGTTGCCGCTCGTAGCCATGTTAGAGTCAGGATTTCAACTTTATGACTTCTTTAATGACTTTAAGTAATGGATTCAGTCGAACCCGTGTTAGCTCTTCACCCCTTCATAGAGAGGTTCAGAACAATAGATATGTAGGTTTAAAAAGGGAAAATGTAAATGAGGGATTGATTTTTAAGTTTGGTGTGAAAACATTCAATTTTAGCAAGATCTTAATTACTTCTCCTTATTCAAATATAGAAAATAAACTAGGTGTGAATGTAATCAATTTGATATGAAAACAGAGAATTTTAGTAAGATCTTAATTACTTATCCTTAATCAAATATAGGAAGAAAGTTGGTGTGAATGAATTCAATTTTGTGTTAAAACATATACTCCATCCATCCCATGACATTCTAGCTAAAAAAATTATACCAAAATAGTTGTCCTTTGACAATTCAAGACTAAATTTGTTAGTTATTTTCAACTGTAATTTTAATCATTAAAGAAGTACTAGTTGTTTTTAGTATTGCTCAATTCTCAATAGGGATAATTTGGAGAAATATACATTAATTCTTTAGCAAAGGATGTTTACATGTACCTATACTATAATATAGTCCATTAGTTTTAATTTATGTGATCTTGTTTAACTTGACACAATATTTAATGTAAAATAAAGACTTTTAAAATTTGTGTTCTAAAATAAATCATAGCTGTTTCTGTGGCTGTAAATCATCTTATTAAGGTACAATGGTAAAAATTGGAGTTGAGTTGTTTCTAGATTTAGAAATGGTCATTTGAACGGACTAAAAAAGAAATAAAGGGAGATAGTAATAGTTGGCTGAATTGCAAAAATATGACACGGGTAGCAATAGTTTGCCAAAATGTACTCAATAACAGTAGTTTAGCAAAACAGCTCTCCATTAGTTTAATGAAACTTATTCTGGACAAAAATACCCCTCACAACTAATAAAAAGACCCACACTATCCTCCCCTTCCTTTTCTCCATTCAAACAATCTCTAAACCCTAAAAACCTACAGCTTTTACAGATTCCTCCATTGAAACGAAGAGTCAAGGTTAGATTCCTTTAAACTCCTACTCTCTTACATTCATTTAGATAACCTTGTAGAAAATCTATGAAAATAGCTATCTTACACAGACTTCTTGGCAATGGGCACCTTGCACAAACTTCTTGGCAATTGCGAAAACTTTAAGCCTTGTTGCAATGGGCAACTTGTCTTTGATAGTCTTTGCTATGCAAAGAGTTTAAGCTCTGGTGCAATGACACCTTACACAGACTTCCCTGGCAACTGCCAAGACTTCAAGCTTTATTGTAGTGACCAACTTGCAAAATAAAGTTTCTACAAATCTTGGCTATTGCCAAGAGTTTAAGTTCTGGTGCAATGGGCACTTTACAAAGACTTCCTGGCAATTGCCAAGACTTCTAGCCCTGTTGTAGTGGTCAATTTGTAGATAAAGTCTCTGCAAGTCTTGGCTATTGCCAAGAGTTCAAGCTCTGGTGAAATGGGCACCTTGCACAGACTTCTTGGCAATTGCCAAGACTTCAAACCCTGAAGCAGTGGGTAATTTGCAGAGAAAGTCTCTTTAAGTCTTGGCTATTGCCAAGAGTTCAAGCTCTGGTGCAATGGGCACCTTGCACAGACTTCTTGGCAATAGCCAAGACTTCAAGCCTTGTTGCATTGGGTAATTTGTGAGAAAGTCTCTGCAAGTCTTGGTTATTGCTAAGATTTCAAGCTCTGGTGCAATGGGCGCTTTAACTAGGAAATCAAAGTGGAATCTAACACAGGAAAAATAAAAATAAGATTGAATAAAAGTTACGAATATCGTTCTTAAGGGTCAACTTATCACTGGACAAATCGAGAAACCAACTTCTTTTATCAATGGTAACACCACCTAAGTTACCAAATTCTCTGCAACTTTTGGCAATAGCCAACACTTTAAGGTCAGGTGGAAAGAGGCAACTTGTAGGAGAAGTCTCTGAAAGTATTGGCAGTTGCCAATACTTTACGATCTGGTGCAATAGGCAACCTGCAGACAAAGTCTCTGTAAGTATTGTAAATAACCAAGACTTTAAGCTCTATGCAATAGGCAACTTGCAAAGAAAGTCTCGTCAAGTCTAGACAATAGCCAAGACTTTAATCTCTGTACAATAGAGGTTACTTGAAGAGAAAGTCTCTGTATTAATGGCAATAACCAAGACTTTAAGCTCTGTGCAATGATCAACAACAATATCTAATTGCTATTTCTAATAAGAACCTTAAAATCATCTTAATCAAACATAAGAAGTAAAAAAAAAAATCACAGTAATGTCAAATTTAATTCAACAATCATCAATCAAAATGGAAAAAACTTACAGATAAGTGTATAGATAATAAAAAAATTACAAAAAAGAAATACAAATAAAGGATTAGGCAAAATAAAAATTATATTATAACACAAATTAAAGAAAAATATTAAAATAAATAAAAATTTTATAAATTTTCTAAATCTCTCTAGGACACAAAGAAAAAAGAAGGAAATGAAGCAGGAAGGAGAGAAGGAAAGGAAGGAGGAAAGAGAGAAGGAAACCATACCATGTGAATTGGGTTTAGACATGGGAAAAATAGTTTTTTCGCATAGTGAGTGATGATGTGGAAGGCATTTACTTAAAATATTTGAAAGTGGGGACAAATTGGTAAGACCAGTGCTTATGGAAGGTACTGCGTGAAATTTTTTGGTAATAGTTATCATGATTTATCATTTACTTTTTATACTCTGTCAGACACGCACAATAGTTTCTTCCCTATTTTCGTTAATGCTAACGTTTTCTCATTTTTTCAGAAATTAAAATCTTCTAATTTTTCATGCATGCATTTTCATTTAAGAGCTAGCCTTTTAAATTCTCAAATCTTTAATCTTCTTAATCTTGCTTCCTAAGCTTGACCTCTTAAAATTCTAAACAGTCACACAGTAGAGACTTTCTTATGTTTATGAACCTGGTCCCAAAAAGCACACAATGATTACATTGGGATGAATAATTGTTATTAAAAAAAGCAATCATCGATGTAAACTTTTTTTTGTAGAATATAGAAATGACAAAATTGATCAAACCGTTTCAACTTAATAACGATGAGGTATTCTCATATGTTTAGTCTTTACGCGAAAGAGGAATCAACTTTGTTATTTTTAATATTAGTTATTAGGAAATAGTCTTTTACAAAGATCAATGAGAAAGTTTCAAGACCGCGCAATGCGCGGGCACGTTACCTAGTTAATATACTAATCAAGGGTGGATAGTACTGAATTCGACGCAACCCGTATCTTAGTATGTTTTGGGCAAGAACAATGGAAATTGAGGTTTAAAAGGGAAAGAAGAAAAGGGGATTCAATTTTACTTTTATGTGAAAATATATTCAATTTTAGTAAGATCTTGCTGTAGGAACCAAATATTATCTAGACAAATGATGATATTATAGAAATGACTAATGAACTTATATTATATCACATTCTGACATATCCCCATCTCAGAATCTGCTGATTGAATGTAACGAAACCTCTTAATAAGGTTGAATACATACACCTGACTTTTGTTGGATCTCTAATGGGATATTAACACTTTTCAACAGCTATAAGCCTAAAACAATGCTTATTTGAGCAAAGCATAAGTAGAGTGTTGTATTTCTGAAGTCATTTTTCAGGATACCTTTCAACTATTACAGATAGCTATTTATAGCTTACAAAAGATACAAAAGTAATAAATGTACTTTAAGAGATAAAGACCATTAATCTCACCTTGACCATGGCCAGCCCATGATCTTCCTCTTTAATACAATCATAATGGTGACAATTACAATTTCACCAAAGAATAGTTGTTCTACCGAGGAGTATATTGGTGCAATCTGGATGAGCACTCGAAGTCGTGGAGGATTCATAATCGACATCAAGAACTTGGAGTACTTTAAGAGGATATGGAAAGCAAGTTCTAAGCAACATGAGAGCACTCGAGGAGAGAGCTCGGGTAGGAGAGTTCGAGGAGAGTACTCGAGCAGGAGAGTTAATCCATGCATTCAATTTGCCAAAATTTTGGTCAAGTTAGGTGTAAATGTCACTTAGGAGTATTTCTAACAGCTTTCAATCGTATCACAAATCTTCCAACTATACAAGGATTAACATTTGCACTTTTTCCTGATGGCAATTTCAAAGGTTCTACGAGTAACTTTCATGAGTTCAATGCTTCATCGACGTTGCTTTGGATTCAACCAGCCACAGTTTTGGATATTTATTACTCTTTCTTCAATGTTTAGGAAGATTCTATCAAGAATTGTACTAAGGATCAATCTTTAGAGCTACATGAGCTGCCTTTGCTTGACCCTTTGATTCCTTCAGCTTTTCTTGATGGAAATGATCCTTCTGATACTTCATTTGGAGCTGATATGAGACAAGTTTCAGGGAATAATTACTTAGACTGGTTGGATTCTAAGGCTAAAGAATCTGTTGTATACATTGCATTTTTATGGCTGATTAGAGATGGACCAAATGTTGAGCTGCAAAGAGGAATTGGAAAAATTAGGGAAAATTGAAGCTTAAATCCGAATATAAATCCTTGTCACTACTACAAGTTGAAGCTACTAGTCAAAGTGCCCAAACAAGCAAACCATTAAATTTTACTGCTAGCTAATTGGGAATGAACACTAAAGCCATGAAGATATTAACCTCATTGATATAACCAGCTTGCATCAAGCAAGTCATCAAGGTCGCAAACCTCAGAGGGCAGATGCAATGGCGAGTCGAAAAAGTCAGGTAAGCTGCTATGACTCAGCTCTCCGTTTCCTCGTTTAATTCTTACTAAGCTCTCCTTATAATACATAACTGAAAACATATAATCCCTATGACCATACCCAAGATGCCTCGTCTCCTCGGTCCTAATATCATAGGAGACCAGCCAACCTTTTTTGATCTGGAAAATGACAGTGCTGGAATCCCAGAAGCCACAGCACCTAGGCCAAGGGTTGTTGTTTCCATGTGAAAGGCCGCGAAAGGTAAAAACTTTATTCCAAACTCTAGGTTGGATCATAAACCATAAATGAAAAGTGTACGTTTCGACATCTATGGTGCAGATAGTAAGTGTGTCATCAAGCAATATAAGACTCTTAACGGCATTAATAGGAACATCTGGGCATGGAATCTCCGTAAACACCTCATTACTAAAGTCAAATGAAAAAACGACGGCCTTATCACCTTCTCCATTCCCCCGTTGCAGCCAGAAATAAGTTCCATCCAGATAAGCAGTGTCATTGTCGCCAATATAATAAGGGTCACTGTTGACCATTTCGTGCTTTTTTTCAAGAACTCTCCACGAGTCACTAAAACATGAATAAACCGCAGCATATACTCGAGGGTCCCAACGACCACCATACTCAAACCCAACAGGACCTTCATCCTGATACATACAAAACCAAACCACCTTGTAGTCATTTGTAACGGGATCTAATCCGAATCCAAACTGCACATCTTTAGAGTAATGAGGTGGTTGATCCTGGAACTGGAATTCAGGGAGGGGGATCACCTCCCTAGTTGCAGGATTCCACATAGCCAACCTAACGTCCTCATATGGATAAATGTCTTTCCTTAACAAAAACAAACCATCCACAGGACCCATCACATCTGATAAACTTTTGAACTTCTGGAGATAATCAGGTATTTCAAGCAAACGTTTTGCTTTATAATTATCATCCGGAAATGAAATGAAGGTGATTGGCGGAATTGAATTATCGAGGGGATCGAACAAATAAGCATCGTAACTAGTGCGGTCATGAATAAGGATTTTGGGGCGGCTTTTATCTTTCTTATTATAATTAATGTGTATTCTTGCAAAGAAAGGGCTCTTGATAAGAGTGTACCAGTTCTTGGAGACGCATTCGAATCGCAACAACGACACCGCAGGCAACCTCTGTAGAATATCTATTGCTAAATCTTCAGGGAAAGGGTGACCACCTTTATCGTCCTTAACGCTGCTCGTAGCCATGTTAGAGCTACGATTTCAGCTAGTATTTACTATAACAACCATGTTTTTCTAAAATTGATTTTTGGTATAACACTTTGTTATTACATAATATTATATAATTTGTTGCAAAAAATTGGTGGTCTCAAGCAAAACCTCATAAAGCGGAACCTCATAAGACTCCTTAAATATTTTATATTTTTATTTGATTCCTTTTTCTGTCTTTTTCTTTCTATATATTGTAGCGACTTTGTGCAGATCATGTTATGTATTTCTTGATCATTCACTGGGTTACTAGCTAGCTCCCATTGCTGGAGATACTTTGTAACTCTGCTCACTAAAGATCAGATAATATTTTTTGAGAAATATATATTGACGGTTTAGATAATGTTTGTACAAATTCTCATAATCTAATTATCTCAATTTGTACCAGTAAGTATATTTCAAACTAATTTTGATATATTTGGAATATATATTAAGTTAATTTTGAAGTGAAAAATGACTTAATCCACTCTTTATTAAAAATAGTTAACTCTAAAATATACTCCTACTACAAGAAACTTCATTTATTTAATTATTAAAGTCATCATCAAATTTTTCATTTTCATATAATTACATGTTTATATATAAAACTTGGGTTGTTTTATGAGTTGACAAATCCCATGAGAGAGAATGGATTGTCAGCCAGGTATCGTTACATATGAGACTGAGCCTAGCGAATAAAGGCAGACTTTGGTTGGGCTAGCTCCCACAATAATTTTGAAACAAGTAAATGAGCATGTCACTGTAAAACATTTTTGCTGTTTTTAATCCAATAAAAAAGAAAAACTTTCTTGTTTTGTTTACTGGCTCAGAATATTGTTCCTCAGAATAAGAGCTTGTTTCTTTTACGAGAAAAACCTATGGTGCTTCCATTGAATGCTAAAAATTAGAAGTTCTCATTTCTTTTTTAAATTTCATGTTCAATCATAAATTTATATAAATTGAAACGGATGAAGTACATGTTAGTTTTATGTCTTATGATAATTTTCAAATGGAATTCACAAGCAATTGTCAAGTTGTTTGGTATTTATGGAGTTTGGAATAACAACTTGTTTTCATCCAACTATTCTGTTAATTATCTGCTTAGAGCAGTTTTGAGGTTTCCATATAAATAGCCCTCAATATACCATATTAACAAGTCAACTAGCACTAACATAATCTAGCCATAATATTTATATTAAAATTTTGATTTATAATTAAAATATGACATATAATTAGATTGATATTGTTAAAATATAATAATTCATCACCAATTTTATTTGTGAATCTTTTCTAGAAGATTGTAGAGTAGCCAAGATTCTAAAGTAGTCAAGATAATGTGGAAGATTCTAGAGTAGCCAATATAATGTAGTATAGGAATAAATCGAGAACAATTCTAGAGAAGTTAAGGAACAACTCTAGAATGAGAATTCTAGAATAGTTCTAGAATGTGTAGGTCTAAAATAATGTAGTAGGGGAGTATTCTAGAGAAGGGTAGTAGAAAGCCCTTAACTAGATCCTTCCATCACCATCTATAAATAGAGGTGGTTCATTTGAGCTGTAAGTAAAAAAAGCAAGCAAAGCAAATCAAGATAGAAAGAGTGAGAGCAGAAGTGAGAGTTAAAGAGAGAAAAGAAAGAGAGGTGCTACAGTATGAGTAAAACATTGTAAAATATTTGTAAGATCAAAGTTGCTTCCTAGTTTGCAATAATAAAATTCAAGTTGGTAGCAACCATTTGTGTTCAGCAAGTGGTATCAGAACCAGGTTGATCAAGAGCGGTAGCCATCCAAGAGAGGTTCAACAAGCTACTACTCGAGGCTACAAGTCAAGAGGCACCAATCCATGACGGATTTTTCGAGCACCCTCAGTAGCATTGAGAAGCTCAATGCAAGCAATTATGGATCGTGGTGCACAAGGATGCAATACTATTTTCTCGGCCAAGATCTATGGGACACTGTTGGTGGCTCTGAAACTGCATCACCAACAAATGCTGAAGCAGCAAAAGGGTGGACGATCAAAGCAGGAAAGGCCATGTATGCTCTCACAGTAACAGTTGAGGACGAGTTCTTGCAGAGGATCAAGAATGCCAAGACGCCCAAAGAAGCTTGGGACACGTTGGCAACAATCTTTATCAAGACAAATGATGCGAGATTACAAAAGCTTGAAAATGAGCTTTTGTCGATCTCACAACAGAATATGACAATCTGTCAATATTTCTCAAAGGTTAAGTCTTTGTGTGATGAAATATCAAAACTAGATCCAGAGAATGCTATCACTGAGACAAGGATGAAGAGAATTATCATTCATGGTTTGAGGCCGGAGTATAAAGGCATTGTCACTGCGACATGCGGGTGGGCCACGTAACCAATTTTGTTAGGGTTGGAGAATCTATTGGCAAATGAAGAAGATATGGAGAAACAACTTTCAGGCCTTTCTTCAAAAGATGAAGAAAAATTGCTCTTTAATAAAAGGCAAAGCTACAACGCTCAAGACAGAAGAAACGATGGATCAAGCAAAAATCAAGGCTACCAAAGAAGAGGTGAAGCTAGAAGCTCACAACCAGGGGAGATCAACGTGATCGGCATCAAGGAAATAATCGACCTAACAGGAAGGCAAACCAAGGATCCAACAGTCGGCAGAGAGATACGAGCTACCATTGCAGGAAGAAGGGACACTATGCCAACGACTGCTGGTATAAGAAAGCTGAAGGTAACGTAGCCTCTTCTACTAGAAATAACCAAGACGAGGAAGAAGATTGGGATTTCGAAACTTCATATGCAGTTGATGCAAGCAATGTTATGGAAGAGCTTATCACCTCGCACCATCCTGAGTCAGATCAAGAACTAGCGCTTGCGACTGTAAGTGAAAAATTAGTAGATTATGACCATGATTGGATCGTTGATTTGGGATGCTCCAATCATATGACAGGTGATGAAAAGAAGCTGATCAATATGAGTGAATACAAGGGTGGTCGAGTAGTGGTGATTGCGAATAACTTAAGAATGCCAATATCTCACATTGGCAAGACAGTGTTCGTGCCTCGTCACAGCTCGATGATCCACGCTCAATCTTACACCATTAATGGTGAAGGGCGGTCATCAAAGTATAATACCCGATGTGAGTCGGGGTCGATTTCCCAAGGGAACTAGCACGTCAAGTGAGAGAGTTGTAAATAAACATTCATATGATGTTTAGTATTGAGTCCTAGAAGTATGATTTGTTTGATGAAAACTATGATTAATTTTAAAGTGTAAGAAATTAAACGAGTAAGTTGTTCAATATTTCTAGACTAGAGGTGCAACCGACTAGTAGTGATTTCCAACCAACGGGTGTCTTTACTTCACTTTGCCAACACAAGTATAATTATGGTCGAGCATTCTAATCATGATCTCTAAAATCCTTCCGGTCTAGGAGAGATCTTTCACAACCCGTTCGTCAAAGCCTTAGTTGAATACTTAAAGCACTACTCAATGACCCGAGGAAAGGAGACCTCTTCCGAGCGTAACTCCTTTTAGACGAGTTAGTCTATATGAATAGCCTATCAACTCAAATCCTCGCCAACTCCACTATTCTACACTAGTTAATCTCTTCCGAGTCTTCAACTAGCAATGTAGACAAGAAATCCCAAATATAATGGATTTTGGAATTTTGATGTTATTGTAATGAGGAGTTGGATAATTGTTACTTGTGTTATGGTTAGTGAAATAGAACAACACCCATTACTTTTCTATCACAATAGCATAATTACACCCCTAGTTATGAATTTAGCTACTCATAACTAGGGTTTGAATCAAAGCAATCAACATGTAATGAAATGATGAATTGAAATCAAACATAGACTTTGGATTGATATATGAATTAATATTCAAAGATACAAGTTTAGAAGCTTACAAAATGATGTTAAGTCCCCAACTTGGCTCCCAAAATCGCCCAAAATATAGAGTAAAATGTAATGTAAGTGTTTTTGTAATAAAACCCTCACTTTCCTATTTATACTCCTAAGAAAAATTACACAAAAAATCTTCTTCCGTCCCAATTGTGCTGACAGCACACAATTGGGTCTTTCTCAGCATTGTGCTATCGCACAATATTGTGCTGACCGCAAAATATTGTGCTGACCGCACAAATTCTTGAAAACTTGAAGTAGTTACTGCTTCATTTTGTATTTTTGTGCGGACAACACAATATTGTGCGGTCGCACAATGCTCTTTTGAGCTGTACATTCTCTTCCTCTTCATTTGTTTCATGTTGTGCGGAGCATTGTGTTGTGTTGCACAAATTTGTGCGGCCCAGCACTTTGGCTTGACACTTGCTCCATTTTGCACGACTCCAACTTCGACTCGACTCGGACTTGTTTTGTGTTCTTTCCGCTCAGTTTCTGGACTCGAGTGTTTAAACTAAGTAGTACCTGGAATCACGCAACATTACATAAGAATTGGTCGTGAAATTAGCTTAAGAACACATAAAGTCCTATAAAGGAAGGCTCAAAGTCGGTAAAATGCCGACTTATCAACACCGCAAACTAGAACTTTTGCTTGTCCTCAAGCAAAACACACTTCAATGGTCCCCAAGTTGCAATTCATCAATTCATGCATTTTTTTTCCAATAAAGCCACAACAAGCCAAAACTCGATTCAAGTTCAACAACTAATGACATTGGTTGGTGCCAACAATTAAGCCAAGTCATGTGAGCATAGCTTCCATATACAAAACATCAAAGAAAGCAAACATGCCATGACACAAGATTTTCAACGTTTGCCTCTTCATCACAAGACATCACCTCTTTACTTGCTCACCTTAATTGAAAAGTGAAACACAAGTCCTCAACTTAACTTCACAAGTGCCCTCACCACTCAAGAGAATATCCCAACCACAAAAATACAATGATAACACAAGTGGGATCAATGATAGGAAGAATTCGCTCACTCTCTCAAAAAAAGTTCATCATGCACACTAAAGATCCATAGGCTTGCCCTTCGTGTACCTCTCAACTAATGTAGGAATGCTTGACCCGAAATCAATTAGGACTTGTTAGGATTGTAATGTAGGCTTTTGGTCAAAGGTGGGGTAAAATATGGGCAAATAGTGACTACACACCTCCTTGAGCACTACACCGTACAAAAATTAAGGCACACTTCATTTTTCTTGCACTTACACCTTGCTAAATCGAGGATTATACACTAATCTTTCTCCTCTTTATTCATCAATTCTCTTTTTCTTCTTTTTCTTTTTTTTCTTTCACTTGCTTCTTTTTGTTTCTTTTCACTTCTTCACTTTTTTTTTTTTAAATTCAACTCACTTTTGTTGCTCTGTTCTTTTGATTTTCATTAACTTCCACACTTTCACCATAGCTCGTGCCACCCCCAAACTTAGGCTTTTACCTAAGTTGCACGTCTTTCAACGTTTTGCTTTATAATTATCATCCGGAAATGAAATGAAGGTGATTGGTGGAATTGAATTATCGAGGGGATCGAAGAAATAAGCACCGTTACTAGTGCGGTCATAAATAAGGATTCGAGGGCAGCTTTTGTTCTTCTTATTGTTATAATTAATGTGTATTCTTGCAAAAACAGGGCTCTTGATAAGAGTGTACCAGTTCTTGGAGATGCATTCGAATCGCAACAACGACACCACAGGCAACCTCTGTAGAATATCCATTGCTAAATCTTCAGGGAAAGGGCGACCATCTTCTTCATCCTTAATGCTGCCACTCGTAGCCATCTTACAGTCAGGATTTTAACTTTACATAGAGACGATGCAAATGTACATTTGAAAGAGGAAAATATAAAGGAGGGATTGCATTTTGAAGTTTGGTGTGAAAACATTCAATTTTAGTAAAATCTTAATTAGTTGTCCTTATTCAAATATAGGAACTTGGTAACTCATCAGAAACTATTTGAGCGAAAGTTTTTACAACGATATCTTTCAGTTATCTTTTGATGAACCTCTGCTCAAGTGCCAAATGTTCTTCTTTTTCCTGGATTGCTTTTACAGTTCTGGAACAAATGATAGTTGGCTTCATTAGTTAGGAGTCCTTGGTGAACAAATCAACAATGTAATTTATGATAAAGATTAAACTCTTCTTCTATCTTTACCATTTATTTTTATGAATAGAAATGTGCTCTTTCCAATTATTTTTTCATGTAACTATGAAATTTACTTTCATGTTTATTGCATCTTTAAGAGTAAAATTCATATGCAGTTTTCCAAGGGTAAGAACGATTCTGTTTCAAAAAGTCAAGAATGTTTTAGGGAAACAAAGCTGCAAAAAGCCCAGGATTCTGCAGGTTCGTAACGTTTCATCACTCTGATCATGATGCCATGGTGAGCTCTCATTGCAATCATCTAACTTAAAGTTTTGATGGTGATGCGAAAAAACAAATGATATCATTATAGAGGTTTGCCTGATGTTATATGTTAGACATTTGTCATAATGTGCTAATTAAATGTACATTTCCCATGCCAGAATCTGCTCTGATAAAATGCAACTAAACCGCCTACAAAACTGAACAAGCTGGAATGAAATTCCTGGCAGCTTGATTTTCAACTGTTCCCAAGTGTTGAAAGCTTCAAGACAAGAAACCATAATAATGTGAAATTATACATTGATCGACCAATTCGAATTATTAGCAATTGATAGACAAATACATATCCAACAATTTGAGAACAAGCTCTCTAAGTTCGGGGACTCGATGCACAGGCCTTAAGTGGTCGGACAGTAATCTACTGAGTGAGAGGTATACTTGCCTCTGAAGAACTCTGAAGGGAAATAAGAAAGTGTTGCCCTTACGAGAAAAATGTAGTCTTTACAGTGAAGGTAATAATTTAACTGAAACTCGGAACCCCAATATAAATCTCTGAAACTACTGCAAGTTGAGGCTACAATTAGTCGAAGGGACAAAACAAGAAAGCCAATAAAACTTACTGCTAGCTAGCTAGCCAGGAACACTAAAGCCATGAAGATATTAACCTCATTGATATAACCAGCTTGTATCAAGCAAGTCATCAAGGTCGCAAACCTCAGAGGGCAGATGCAATGGCGAGTCGAAAAAGTCAGGTAAGCTGCTATGACCCAGCTCTCTATTTCCTCGTTTAATTGTTACTAAGCTCTCCTTATAATACATAACCGAATTACCACTCACATTACGATACCCAAGATGCCTCGTCTCCTCCGTCCTTACATCATAGGAGACCAGCCAACTTTTTTTGATTCGGTAAATGACGGTGCTGGAATCCCAAAAGCCACAATATCTAGGGATGTAGTTTACATTTGAAAGGCCTGGAAAGGATAAAACTTTGTTCCAAACTCCAGGTTGGATCATAATCCATAAATCTCCATTGAGTGTCTCGCCATTTATGGCGCAGATAGTAAGCGAGTCATCAAGAACCATAAGATTGTTAATGGTACTGTTGGGAATACCTGGGCCTGGAATCTCCGTAAACACCTCATTACTAAAGTCAAATGATAAAACGATCTCCATATCAGCTTTTCCATACGCCTCCCAGTAATAAGTTCCATTCAGATAAGCAGCGCCATAGGAGCTAAAAAAATCTGGGGCAATTTTTTGATGTTCAAGGACCCTCCATGAGTCACTAAGACATGAATAAACAACAACATATTCTCGAGGAACCCAACCCCATTTGTTCCGATCCCAAAATTTACAAAACCAAACCACCTTGTAGTGATTCGTAACGGCATCTAATCCGAATCCAAACCGCATAATTTTAGAGTAATGAGGTGGTTGATCCTGGAAGTGGAATTCAGGGAGGGGCGTCACCTTTCTAGTTGCAGGATTCCACAGAGCCAACCTAACATTCTCGATATGATAATTGCCTTTTACTAACAAAAACAGACCATCGACAGGACCCATCACCTCTGATAAACTATTGAACTTCTGGAGATAATCAGGTCTTTCAAGCAAACGTATAATTGTCATTCGGAAATGAAATGAAGGTGATTGGTGGAATTGAATTATCGAGAGGATCGTTCATATAAATACGATAACTGTTCTCATCATGAATAAGGATTTTGGGGCGGCGTTTGTCTTTCTTATTATAATTAATGTGTTTCTTGCAAAGGAAGGGCTTTTGATAAGAGTGTACCAGTTCTTGGAGACGCATTCAAATCGCAACAACGACACAACAGGCAACCTCTGTAGGATATCCATTGCTAAATCTTCAGGGAAAGGGTGGCCATCTTCTTCCTCCTTAAAGCTGAAATCCAATATAAAAAAGGAGAAGAAAATAGTCTTCCTGATTTTTTAACTAGAGAATATCTGCCTAGTTAAAGGTGATTAATTACTAACATTTTATGTGCAGACAATCAGATATGTGCAGGCGTAGAAATGTTTATTGCCCTTATTGCCAGCACCAGATTATATCAAGACAAATGAGAATATTATATTGGAATTTGCTTAATACAAAAAAGAAGTTAAAATACTGGGAAAAGGAGTCCATGGATTTATTATCAAAAAGGGCTGTTGTTGAACCTAATTTTGGGTTCAGCCACTCCTTGCCAGGGTTGGGTCACCAGTAAATCTTGTTAACCCCATGCTGCCGGATCCGTCAAAGTTTGGTATCAGAGCCATGGTGCACAGTAACCTAGTGTGATAGAGCTCAACACTTAATGATTTTAGCCTATCATTTAGGCCAAACAGCAATATTAAAAATTGTTAAATTAAACAAAATTTAAAGAACTATGAATACCTTGAATTGCGTCCAGCAAATAGAGAAGTTTATTATGACTTTAAAATTTTTACAATGGGAGATTTTCTAAATGAGAGAGAGATGTATTTTTTTTTTGATCTAGCAATATCCTTTGGGAAAGATGATGGATTTTGCAGCTTTTTCTGCGATGATAGAGGATAATACCTTACAAGTTACTGTTAGACATATTAATATTATGTTAAAACAGCATAACTATACTAATATTTATGTTCATGTATTGGGAGAGCATATTGTATCTTTACATGATAAGGTAGATAAATTATGTTCTATGATAAGCAGTAATACTGCTAGCACATCAGGAAAAGAAAAATTGGAAAAGCCACCTCGAGTAGCCATTCCAACTATTCAGCCTCCTCCTGATGTTGAAAATTTTAAATTAAAACCTGATGCATATAATATCGAAAAGTTATTAAATGAGAAATTTAAAGAGTTATCACTAAAGCCTCTAATTAATACGGAGGAAAGTGATAATGCATTTTCTGAAAATGAAGTTTTTGAAGATGATTTTCCAAAACTAACTTATGATCAAATTAATAAATTAAAGTCTTCTTATAGTTCGAAATTTGCTGATAAACCAAGGCAAAGGATGTTTTACTATCCTAGGCCTACTCCTCAGGATGTTCTATTCGAAGAGCAGGATGATATGTATGCTCCGAATAGTTTCAGCGGTAACCAGATATATGAATGGAATATTGATGGCCTTACCAATAGGCAAATGTATGTAGTTATGCATAGAATGATGATGTATAGCACGATTTGCAAGACTAATGGTAATAGTGATAAAACTGTTGCCCATATGATTACCTCGGGTTTTACTGGTCAATTAAAAGGGTGGTGGGATAATTATCTCACTGTTGACCGGAGAAATGAAATTATGAATGCAGTTAAAAGTGAACCAGGAACTTCTACAGCTGATAATACTAATGCTGTTTATTTTTTGGTTGTTAATATAATTGAACATTTTTCAGGAAGATGGTCTGATAATAGTGAGACTATTAGAACCCTCTTACAAAATATGAGATGTAAGACTTTAACTTCATTTAGACTTTATAAAGATACATTTCTTTGCAGAGTTATGGAGTTACCAGAGTGTAATAGCACTCATTGGAAATCCAAATTTATAGATGGACTTCCTAACCTCTTTGCAGAAAGAGTTAAGAAAGCCCTTAGACAAGGGGGAGTTCATATTAATTATGATGAACATACTTATGGAAGTTTAGTTGGGATATGTATCCAAGAAGGATTGGCGTTATGTAATGAAATTAAGCTAAATCAGGAGCTCAAACGCCATCGTCTTAATGAAAGACAACAGTTGGGTGAATTTTGTGGACAATTCGGCATGGATGATCCACGAACCCGAACCAAATCAAAGTCTCATAAGCTTCATAGAAGCAAGACTGGTAAGAAACATGATTACCAGGAATGGAGACAAAGATATTCGGAAAGACGCACAGAAAAGCGTGCTAGAAGGAAAAAGGCTTTTAAAAAGCAAAAGGATATTGCTAGATCAAAAAATTCACAAAATTGTTATAAGTGTGGAAGATTTGGTCACTATTATAAAGATTGCAAAGTAAAGAAAAAGATCGAGGCTCTTAATATAGATCAAGATCTGAAGGATTCTTTATGCAAGATCTTATTAAATTCTGAACCAGAAATATCAGATCAAGGTGAGGAAAATATCCCTACCAAGGAAGAACTAAATAAAGTCTTCCAGGATGAAAGTGATATTGTCACTAGTTCTGAGGATGAATGTGATCCTTGCAAGATTGGACAACCTTGTGATAATGAAGAAAATGATGAATTTTATAATTTATTTTCTCAATTTAGTCTTAACACTTTGGATAATGATAATTTGATAGAATTATTGAAGATGGTTCGAGATTCCGAAGTTAGATCTAAACTTATAGATCAGATCAAAGGAAATTTTGAACAGAAGGAATCCGAAGGATTGAAAAAGGGTTTCTATGCCCCTATGGATAATACTCCATACACCATGAAAGAAGTTAAAAGACTTCTAGAACAAAGAAAAATGAGTCACAGTAGTTCACCTACTACGTCTCAAGACTTGGAAAAAGAGGTTTATAACCTTAAACAGGAGATTTATAATCTCAAAAAGGAAAATAGGATATTAGAACAAAGGATTATTAATAGAATTAAGGAGATAGATACGGACATAATGGGAATCCGTAATATTTTGGATAATTATCCTATGTTTCTGGCCTAATAGGTTTATGAATTATCATGTGCAGATTATGCGCCCTGGTTACGGCAACTCAACCTCTAATAGAGGAAGAGGAAACAGAGGAAGAGGCACCGGTAGAGGTGCTGTATTAGCCCAATTGGGAAAACAAAGGCTTATAGCCGAAGATTTGACAGGATCCTCCTCATCAAATAATAAAAAGGATGATACTATGTCATACCAACAGTATCAGCAGTTCTTGGAATGGAAAAATTCGCAGAAAAAGCTGCAAAATCCATCATCTTTCCCTCCTTCTTTATTTTAAAAGGTTGCTGTGGAGGTAATACAACGTCGATGATTTTACCATTTAACAACTCGAATTGTCTTTCCAAAACAGCAATATAATTTGCCACATATTTTCCCATAAACCATGGGATAAAAGATATAATTTTGTTGACTTTCTCAAGATCTCTATATTTTCCGCCTGGGTTGTATATCAAGAGTTCAACACTTATTTTTCTAATGAATATCATCAGGAACAAAACTACTGTTAAAAACAGTAGAAAAGAAGAATATGAAATGCCACAGCATTTAGATTTACTTAATAAATGGACTATTCCTAAAGTTCAACCTAGGTTAATATACCAGCTAGGAACCTTTGAAAAATTAGGTTTAAAACAGGTAGTGAAAACTACTGAAGAAACGATCACGGTTGATAGCGATCATGCTACTTTTAATTTATTGTCTGAGCATGATTTAACACCGTATATGCATACTCATAGATTCATTCATATTGGTTTAATTCAAGTTGCTTTTAAACCTTTAACCTTAAGAGGTTTACCTGAAAGTTTTATAGCTGCTCTCAGGGATGGTAGAAACCATAATTGGAAGAAATCCCTCATAGGGATTGTTCAATCAAGTTTGGCTTATGGCCCAGTATATTTTAATGCTTATCCGAATTTACAGATATCGTTGTCGGATGAAAATGCTTTAAAAGCTTTAGTTTTAAATATTAAATTACATGGTTATGATTATATGCCGAATACAGAAGTAATATGTATCTGTTATAGGATTTATTTTAAGCCACTTTATACCTTAAATCCTATGTGTAAAATTATGGATTTTAAAAATGAAACTATTTTAATAGAAACTAATTTTGGTAAGTCTAAGATTACTACCAGAAGACCTATCAAATGGGATGAAATAGATTTCCCTAAAGAATGGGTTATGGAAGAAGTAGTTCCTCCAAAAGATTTCAAAAATACAGATCTGACTGGAATCGAACAGACTCCAGAAGGACACGTAAAGATCAGGTTTGAACCTGAAGATATTATAAGCAGAATGGATATGAGATCTGATGGATCTAGTTTTCAAGGTTTGTCTAGATCTAATTCTTTATATCATTCTCATATTTCTCCTATTGATTATATTGTTCAAACTCCTTCTAGAGCTTCTACTTCTCAGTTAAGAGAGGAGATACCTAGATATCATACTTTGAAAATTGAAAAAAATAATATTGTTACTCCTGTTGCTCCTATAAAGGAACAACAAATAAACGATGTAGACATAACTGCATCTGAAATGGATTTTGGTGAAATTTAATGGATCTTAAGTCTACAATTGATTTTAGTCGGGGATCACCCGCAAGAAAGAAGATATCTGAGGATTTATATATATATATATATATATATATATATATATATATATATATATATATATATATATATATATATATATATATATATTAGTGAACATTGATGAGAATCTTTGCATATGAGACAGGCCATTTAGTATATTGTATATAATAGTATACAACAGAGAATATATTTGATTAACAAACAAAAAAGACACGTCGTTGGATCAGTACATGACTTTTTGCCTCACCAACTTTAGTTGTGGATGCTATAGTGCCTATAATTGCTTATAAATCACCTATGATGGAGTAGCAACTAGTAAATCACCTATGATGGAGTCATTGTTTAAAGCTCTAGTTATTTCCTTAGTAGTGAGTATTGTCACATCTGCTTACAACAATGATAAAGTTATGGATTCATCAGCAAGATCATCATTAGCAGCCTGTCAGTTTCCTGCAATTTACAACTTTGGTGACTCCAATTCAGACACTGGTGGAATGTCAGCTGCATTTTTTCCCATGGCATTACCTTGTGGGGAAACATATTTCAATAGGCCTGCTGGAAGAGGCTCCGATGGCCGCCTTATTATTGACTTTATTGGTAAGAGCATAGATTTTTAACATGGAACTCATTGTGCAGATATACAAGGTCTGAATCAAAAGCTACTGGGTTCGGTTGAACTTATAATATACTACCTCCGCCCCTGCACACACTCATGAAAAACAAACAAGCATGTTTTTCGTGCACTTTAACTTATTTATTTTTTACAGCTGAGCACCTTGGAGTTCCACACTTGAGTCCATACCTGGATACATTAGGAACAAGTTATAGGCATGGAGCCAATTTTGCAACAGGAGGAGCAACAATCAGAAGGATAAATGAATCATGGTTTGACACTGGTGTTAGCCCCTTTCCTCTTGACATTCAAGTTGAGCATTACACTCAGTTTAAAGAAAGAGCCACCTACTTTTATAATCAAGGTAGGTTCACCTTTCAACTAGCTTACTATCATTCCTTCTGTGGGCATTTGCACAAATGGTCTTTCTTGAAGTGAAAAGAAAAATTCATTTACTTTTAAAGGTGAAATTTAGCTCACTAGGCTAACGGAGATGTAATATAAAGAGGCCACAGAGAAGACCATATTGTGCAAATAATCCCCTTAAGTTGTCTCGGATTTCAGACTTGAGAATGGAGAACCTCTTGGTAAGGAGCGTTTGTACGCCTTTACCATTTTCTTGGACCTACAAGGCGTAAATCTTAATTAATCGGGTCAGTGAGTTTCAGATACCGGCATTTGAATGGGTATCCATTGTTGTTGATTTTGCAGCCAAAGACGCATCAGATAGGAGCAGGCTTCCTATACCTGAGGAATTCTCAAAGGCACTTTACACCATGGATATTGGCCAGAATGATATTGCTGCTGCTTTTAGAAAGCTAACAAGCATGGAACAAGTTCGAGCCACAATACCAGATATAATCAACCAGTTTGCTGCACAAGTTCGAGTCCGTTGATCTTCAACTTTCTCACATCAGCTGTATAAGTTTTATGTGTGCTGTGGCAAACTCAAAAATAATTTATATAAAGGGATCTAAGGAATACATACATTGTCAAAGGAGCTTAACTCTTATTATATACACTAAATCTAAAATTTATGATTTTGCAGGACTTGTACAGAAAAGGGGCTAGAAATTTTTGGATTCATAACACAGGTCCAATTGGTTGCTTGCCTGTGGCCACTGTCAAAGTTCAAGATCCATCACCAGGATTTTTAGATGAACAAGGATGCATTAAGGGTCAAAATGATATAGCGTTGGAGTTCAACAAACAACTCTTGGATATGATGACCAAACTCAGGATAGAGCTTCAAGAAGCTACAATTACTTATGTTGATCTGTACAAGGCTAAGTATGAATTAATCAGCAATGCAAAGAACCAAGGTAATTAATACATATTCTCATAGTCTTAAGCACTTAACCATGAGTAGTGTAGTGTATACACCGAGCATGAATAATCTTTTGATTCTGCTCACAGGATTCGAGGAAGCATTCAAGATCTGTTGTGGCTATCATGAAAATGGAAACGATGTTTGGTGTGGGAAGACAGATAGAATTAATAATGGGACAGAAATATATGCAGGATCTTGCAGCAACCCTTCAACTGTCATAAGTTGGGATGGAGTCCATTATTCTGAAGCTGCTAACCATTGGATTGCTAATTACATCATCAATGGCTCCCTCTCCAACCCTCCTATTCCCATAACCCAAGCCTGTCATTCACTCCTATGAATTACACTTATTTGAACAATTTATATTGACTTTAGGGTAAAAGACAGATCTGAGATTTTAAGTCAGCAAGTACTGAATCAGTGCTCCAGCTACCTCTTTGTAACTATATATTTCAGCTTTAGTGTAAATGTTTTAACATTACTTCCTATATTCCATCCCCTGTAAAGTGTTAACTGAATGAGTACATTCGAATGCAGCAGCTTTGGCTCGAACATGTAAGTACAAATAATAGACTTCCAACCCACTATATCAAATAGGCTCTGATAGACTTCCAAGTTCGAACTTCTGAAAGATCAAAATCCTAGATCCGCCTCTGATTAAAAGTAATACTACATTTAAATCATTTGTGATGATAGTATCATAAATGGAAATAGAAACAGAAACAGTCCGATCTTACAATCAGGCCAAAAACATGAGAATTCCAATCATAATAACCTCTACAAATTTCGTCGTAGATAGTTTAACAGAACTGAAATATGCAAACTATCAATAAAATTGGGTTGATGTGTTCTCTTTTGTAGGCCTGATGTACTTTGACAAGGGGGTTCTTTTAAATCATAACGGATATGATCTGGGACCTTAATAGATACAAATTTACAGCTAGATCTTCCAGGAGATTAGGGACCAAGCGGTGTAGAGCAATAAACCTAGAATTTACCATACTGCAAAGAAAATGCAGCAGTACTAGCAACTATTCGCGTGTTTGCAAACCATAAACAACGGTATTTTACTGGCAATATCCGTCAGGAAGAGCAACTACCCTGTCAAAGGGTATTGCGCGTTGAGGTAGAGATCCATCTTCCTCATCATCATCAAATTCCAATATGTAACTGCCAAAAATAGACGGATGCATCAAATCTTGACAAAAGGAACATAATTCAATCGTCGGAAGTTTGAAGCACATGCAGCCAGTTTCAAGAGTAGAGAAATAAGAAATTGTGAGCTCAATGGTGTGTGAACAGATTGGAATTATATCATATCCACTATTCTGTAATAATCCGAAGGCATTTACCAATTGTTGTATTTTGATTAGTAAGTTTATCATAGCAAAGAATTTCTAAGAAAACCCATGATGAAGAATGAGAGGGAACATCACTTACTCTTCAGCCTTCCTCTGGAATTGACATACCATTTGGAATATCACATGGAATGTAAGAAACCAGTCAGTTCAGTAACCCCAAATGAGCTGAACAACTCAATGAAGAAATCAAGATGAGCTACTAAAAAGCAGGTAGGTGCGAAGAGATTACCTTGCGAGTTTGGACTACTGTTGCTTTATAAAGGGCTGTGGTTCCTGGATAAACTGCCAGAACTTGTTTCCCTGGAGGGAATTCTGGAGCCAGAACAGGATCATTTTTCTTGGGAAAAGGTATAATATGCGACCAGGGTAGCTTGTACTTTCTGGGATTGGCAAAATAAAAGACTTGATAACATTTTCAAGGTGAAACAATCATCTGGTAAGCTAAGCTGTCACCAGAAATGAGCCACTTAGATATCAATGAACAAGCAGAACAGCAGCCTTTTAAAGTAGGAAAAAGCGACATTTATTGTAACTGGAAACAGTGTTTTAACAAGTTTTATGCTATAAAATTCACTGCTGCAGTTTCATGTTTACAGTAGATGAGATGTCACATCTTCCTAATCACTAACACTCACAAGAAGATGCTTGGGAAGATGCTCGTTTAGCTTTGACTTGGCAGACAGCATTAACACATGCAGCTCCATAAACATGGTTGCCAATAGATGATACAGAGGGGACAATGTGTCATGGATCTCTATCATCCACCAACAGACTTGTAACAGATATTAATCGCCAAAATTGATCAAACAGCTGATCGAAGTACAAAATTTTAGAAATGAGGTTAAAGCTTTTTAGTAACTGACATCAGAGAATAACGTCTCATGTCATGTGAGTTATAAGTCCCCATGACAGAATGAAATGCAGTTGTAGTAACTCTTAGTCCCAGATTAATTTATCAAATAGTCTCTTTCTTCTTCCTTCTATCCTCAAGTCTCTGTATCATACTAATGGGAAGTTGGGAACTATTCACAACCACTCAGACAGAAGATGAAACGATCGACATACATGATGAAAGTAACTGAGATCTACTATCTATCATGGGATTTATCACCATCATCCGTTAAAGAGAAGGATGGAAGTAGGACAATGAGGTTATGTCATAGGACTATGTACTATGTTATGTAAATTTATAGGTTCCATCTGTAACAAACAATCAGTGTTCTCATTGAGAACCTAGGCGGTGCCAGAAAATCTGTTGTTTACCATCATTCCCTCCCCATCACTTTTAACCTCATAGAGTACGGACGTTTCTCACATGATTCCTAAGGACTAAACTAAACGCAGTCAAGTTGTTGAGCACATGCGAATACAGAGAGAGATTGCATTCTAGCTCCTAAGGGCTAAGGCCCAAATGCAGAAGTATCTTCCAAGCGGACAGAGACCTAAATTTCCATTAGATTCATTCCTAAGCTTGCTTTGTTGCAGCAAGATGATCAGTCCGAGAGTGCTGGAGAGAAGAGAAAGCGGTAAAAACCTCTCTTATTCGGTCACCGAGAAGTCGGACGACTCTTCAGTAACCCAGGGTGATCCGACCCCTTCGACGCTTTTTTCGCTGTATACCCCCTCCATCCTTCGGAGGTGGAAGAAAGGGTACTCTAATTTTAATAATAGTAGGGCCCCAGAACGCTAATGTTTCCGTATTTTGCGCATCTTAATGAGGAATATACGAGTAAAGTAATCAGAGACCACCAGATAAAATGCAATCAAAACACAAGCAACAACTAGCAAAACGTTAATGGACAGAACAATCACAAGGCTACCTTTGGCCACCACCTTCCTCATCATCATCTGGCTCCTCGTCTAGAACTTCAAATCTGCATAGAAAAATATGTTGTTCAGACAGATTAACTAAGATACAATTACAACAACAACAACAACAACAACAACAAAATACCCAGTCTATCCCACAAGTGGGGTCTGGGGAGGCTGTTTCCGAAAGACCCTCGGCTAAAAGAAAGATTGCTCTCGTTGAGAATAAAGCTAGACCTCTAGATTGTTTCCTATTATGAGCCCATGTCACGAAACTAAACTCACTCTGATGTTTCTTTGTCAAAATGAGTAACTTTTACGATGACCCACTCATCCTTGTCACCATTCTCCTGAGCGACCCTAGCAGCCACCTACAGATAACAGGCCCAACTATGTTACTGATTCAAAGAAAATATAGGTAGAATAATCTAATAGGACAGAATGATTCCACTTCCACAAAGATCAGCACATACTTCTTCACCCTTCAAGCTTGAAAAGAACTCCTGCTGACTTCGCATGGAAGGAGAAATCATAGGAGTATCAGAATCAACCTTCATCCTTTTCTTTTCCAGCTCATTGCCTTCTGCATTGTACATGGAACCAAATGCAGAAAGTAAGAAAATATATGCAGACTGTCATGTAAATATGAAGCCTAACCAAACAATTTGGAAGGTCCCAAAATGGGAAAATTGTCATGTGGAGGGTAGCATATGAATGAAATAAATGCAGAAAAGAGTTTTGAACATAATAAATGAAGGACATCGACCAAAACTTTTTTAAGATAAAAGAATTGGAATTTAAAAACAAAACAGTTTTAAGTAATAATTATAAGAGATTATGGGCTATTATGGAAGAAAAAACGACTAGTTTTTGGTTTTAGTTCCAAGTGTAAAAAAGATTTTCAAAAATCAAGGATTGGTTTTTTAAACCTAACCAAGTTCTTGAAAACAAATACCACTGTTTTCAATTCTTCTTCAAAAGGTTCATGAAACAGACCAACTTACTGTGTTTAATATGTAACAAGAATCATCGATTGATGCCCAGAAATCAGAGATATTGCAAGCCAGAGCTAGTCTTAAATTTAAAGAGATTGAAACTAGAAAGACACTGTTGTTAGGGTATGTTTAAGTCATGCACCTATCCTTCTTTGAAACCCTGCAGCTTCAGAAGGGAATAAAGCATCCACTTGGCCTATCAATTGATTGGAGATACTGCAACCACAGGGACAAGAAGGAAAAACAGATGAATTTAAGTTTGAAAACGGTATATAACAAGTATCCCAAAAGAAAAGTAAAACCATAAAATTAAACAGCACAAATTGTCCAAAGTCAAACTAGTCTAGAAAGGCAGGTTTCTCCATATTTGGTCATCATAAAAGGGTGTGCCTTGAAGACTGACACACAACTTAAGCAACCTTTCAAAATGAAGAAAAGGTAACTACCTGAACTCACTCTCCGAAAGCTCTTTCGCTTGAGTGTATAACATTTTAAGTTTCAATAGTGAAGTATCACCAGGTTTCTCAACCACTTCAGGAGCTGCACAAATAGGGAAGTACTAATAGGGTAAGCACGAAATTCTTCAACTCAAAAATGCAAAATTACAACCATCTGGTGGAAGTGATCTAGTTTATATCCTCAAGCTGGATTCAGTCCTTGGCAATACATTTCAGATGTTTTCACTAACAACCGTTCTTACCACTTTACCAAAACTCTTCTAACTTAGAATAACAAATCCTATAGAACATGGAGCTACTATCAGTTCTGTTTATAAACTTAGAAGGATCAAAACATCAAGGATAGGATGCAAAAATGAGAGGATTGCAAGAAATCTATTGTGGCCAGAGCAACAAGTAAACAAGTAGAATCAACTTTCCAGATTTCAAAATTGTTTAATCAATTTTCTTATAATCGAGAAATCCTCGGAGGCCTGAAGGGCACAGTTCAAAACGCAGTGGATGATAGACTCACCCCTCTACCCAAGGCTTGTGTCCGCAGCAAGGTTCGAACCTATGACGTGCATCTAACACACACACCATAAGTTACACTCGTCCCATTGGACCAAAGCCCCGGAAGGAACGTAGCTTAACTTATGCAATCATGATATTTTCTCTATCAAAATTACTTTTTTAACCATCCAGATCAAGTTTTTTCTTCTACTATAGTCAAACAAATATTTTAAACTCCACGTACACTCAAACAACATCATATATATAATGAGAAGCGCATAGATAACAATAGGTCCAAAACCAATAGCTACACAAATAAGCGCCACAGTCTCAAACAAGTTGATGTCGACACTCTTTACTGTACTAAATAACAGCACAAATAGCATAATAGTAATTTTTTATACTGCCTAAACAGTCGCTAGACCACTCGAACAAAAGATAGTTTTTTTTTTTTCTTTTTAATATAACCTATGCATCCTGACTAGGGAGGCTATTTCTGTAAATTCCCCTAATTAATAAATTTGAGAAATACAACAACAGTACAACGTCTCAGTCTCAAACAGTTGACATCGACTATATGATCATTTTTAGTACATATAACCTATATATCCCGACTATAGAAGCTATTTCCGTAAAATTCCCTAATTTATAAATTTGAGGAATACTAACAACAAATACTACGCGTCAATGTCAAACAAGTTGAAGTCGACTATACGACACATATAAAGAGTGATAAGTACTAACAAGATAAAAGCTTGTTATGCAATATGTTAATCTCTAGGAGTATATCAACTAGCTCTTTCCTTAAACGATCGAGTTCCTTTGATTGCTCCAGCATTTTATCAATGTCAGCCGAAATCATCTAGAAGCTTCTAGAAGCTCGGCTCCGACGATGATCGTGTTTTCCGACGTCGGAAAAGGGCACAGATGACCGGAAAAGTGTTTTTTTTTTTTTTAGATAATTCGCCTGAAAATTACATTAATTTTTATTTTCCTTATGTCGTTGTTATGGATAAATATTATTAGTAGTACAAATTACCAGTGTTTTATGGGTAAATTTATGTTCGACGGCCTGGTTGCACCTGGTGTTTAATTTTTAGTCCCACAAAAACTTGCAGGATGAGGTTATCACTTGTTACATTTCTTTTCTATGATGGCATATTCAAATTTTGTCACAAATATATGTTCTATCATTTCTTAACTATATACTATTATTGAAGATTGCAACTATTTGTTGGAACACATTTTCACTATTATTGTAATTATTTCTTTGAAGAAGATACTTACTCCAAGTGTTAAAGTTGTTTACGTGTGGCGTATAAGTCACAAATTCACAATCATTGATGTAGCTAGACAGTGCACACACCACTCGCGACTTTTCTCCAAAATCTGTATGAACACTATATGCTTTGTAATCTATCTTATTTTTAAAATTGCAATTCTCACCGTCTAACGAAGCTTATATGGAAATATCATTTTCAATGACCCAAGTGTAAAAAGTTTTTGCATCGTACTAGTAGTATATAACTTAAACTCTTTAAATAACAATTTTTTTTTAAAAAAAAAAAAAACTATTAAAAATTGTAGTCTAAAACAAACCATCAAAATTTAGCTAAACTTTGAAACCAAATTTTTAAATTCTGAAAAACTGATATTTTTCCTACTCACAAAAATTTAATTATTTTTTTCAAACAAAATGTATATAAACTTCAAATTACAAAAATTATTTATTATTTCTAACTTTAAAAACTCCAAAATATTTACTCCCTCTGTCCCATTTTGTTTGTCATACTTTCCTTATTAGTATGTCCCAAAAAGATTGGCATACTTCTAAATTTGGTAATAATTAATCTAAAGTTACTTTTTGACTCATTTATAACCACACAAATATTCATGGTTTATTTTAGACCACAAGTTTCAAAAGTCTTCTTTACTTTATTAAACTTTGTGACAAACAAATAGGGACGAAGGGAGTATATGATACACTACCGTACCATACAATACAATACAACACATTATGAGACATGGCTAACAATCATCCGGAGTGTTAAAGAATCTTGTCATGTTTTGAAAGATTAGATTGATAAAAATCATCACATATAAGGACTACACTTTGTACTTTCCAAAAGGATAAGGGGCTAAAGTTTACTACTTCCATACTTTCGGGTTTTTCATGGCGACGGAAAATTGGACGGCCGGCGCCGAGGAATGGGAGCTAGTAAACGACGACGGATTTGTCTACAAACGCAAAAGACGGTCTGAAATCACCGCCGCAGCTCCGTCGCAACCAGATCCAGCAGCTGAGGCAAAGAATCGCCTTATCAGGAAGAAAAAAACACTGATAAAAATCAAAGAGAAGTATGAAAAGGAGATTGAAAGCTGGGAAAAGTTATCCAAAACATTAAAAGAAATGGAAGTACAACAAGCTGAAACCCTAAATTGTACGGATGTTGCTAGGGAATGTGATTCGCAACCACAGCCGTCCGATGATTCAAATTTACGCCTTCTTGTTGATAAACTTCTCGCTCAGGTATTCATTAACTTTCAGCTTTAGTGATTGTCGCTCCGTTCAATTTATGTAAAGGTGTTTGACTAACACAGTTTAAAAAGTCATAGACGTTTGTGTGGTTATAACTCATGTTACTAGAGTAAAGTGATAATTTTAAACTTAAATTGTTTATACACATAGAAAGGTATAGTTTTCTGAAACAGACTAAAACTTAAAGTGTGTCAGATAAATTGGGACTAATAAGTAGTGTCGCTCCGTTCAATTTATGTAAAGGTGTTTGATTGGATACGAAATTTTAAAGGAGAAAGAAGGATTTTTTAAACTTGTGGTCGAAAATAAGTCATAGAGGTTTGTATGGTTATAAATTTATCTTATTAAGGGTAAAGAGAGATTGTTAAAGTTAAATTGTTTATACTCATAGAGAGGTATCATTTTAGTAGGACAGAGTGAAAAGGGATGTGTGTCAGATAAATTTGGATTTGGGACTAAGAAAGTAGTTCATTTGATTTAGTACTTAGAAGTACATTTTTCTATTGAAACTTGTGGTCGAAAATATTTAATAGACGTTTGTGTGGTTATAAATCATGTTATTAAGACTAAAGTAGGAATTATAAGGTTAAATTATTTAAAATCGTAGAAAGGTATCATTTTTTAGTGATAGTCTAAAAAGGAAAGTGTGTAACATAAATTGGGAAAGAGGGAGTAGTTCATTTGTTTCAGTGCTTAGAAGTACCTCTTAATTTGTAATATTGATTTGATCTGGTGCTTTATTATAAGCTGAGAAAAGCATTTACCTGGATTAGTTGCCTTTCTCAATGTGCTTTTTACTAAATTAATAAAATGTATCCCGTTTGTTACCAGAAAGAATGATGGCTGGAAGAATGAGATCGTTACATTATTATTTTTTTTTTTGGTGTGATAGTTCATTTGATTATGTTGTTAGAAGTACTTCTTTCTATAAATTGGGACTGAGGGTGTAGTTCATTTGATTGATTACTTAGAAGTACCTCTTTCTATTGATGTTGACTTGATGTGATGCTCTGTTGTGAGATGAGAAAAAGGATTTACCTGGATTGGTTCCATTTTAATCTCGCTAAGTGTGCCGCTTTTGGCTAAATTAACTCAGATATGCTCCCTTTGTTATGAGATCATCACATTAAGTTTTTAGTGTGATAGTTCATTCGATTTTGTACTTAGACATACCTCTTTCTATTGATACTGACTTGATGTGATGCTTTATTATGAGCTGAGAAAAGAATTTACATGGATTAGGTGCCTTCTAATTTTTGTCAATGTGCTGATTTAGCCAAATTAACTCAAATATACTCCATCAGTCCCAAAATATTGATGACTGCCAGTATGACATCATTATTTTTCTTTTTTTAGTGTGATAGTTCATTTGATTATGTAGTTAAGAGTACCTCTTTCAACTGATGTTGACGTGATGTGCTGCTCTATTATGAGCTGAAGCAAGCATTTACCTCTATTTATCTATTCTTGATTCAGCAAAACAGAGAAGCTTAATACCAAAACTAGCTCATACTGATGCTTGCTTGAGTCATAGATTTTGTTGGCGGGTGGACTATTGGTAGAAAAAAAGGGGATTTGCTTTTAGTTACTTTTGAACTTGCATTATGTGCTGTTTTTAGCTAAATAACTAAATTTACTCCAGCTGTCCCAAAAAAAGAATGACTGCTGGCAGTATGAGATCATCACATTGAAATTTTAGCGTGATAGTTCATTCGATTCTATACTTAAAAGTGTCTCTTTCTATTCATATTGACTTGATGGGATGCTCTATTATGAGCTGAGAAATGCATTCACCTGGAGTAGTTTGTTCCTGATTGAGCAAAAGAGAGAAGCTTGATGCCAAGACTAGAGCTCATTGATGCTTGCTTGCCGTGCCTTTCAGGAGTCTTAGGCTTTGTCTTATGGGGAACTATTGGTAGAGAAAAGGGGGATTAGCTTTAGTTACCTTTTAATCTCGCTCAATTGCTGCTTTTAGATGAATTTACTGAAATTTCTTTCATTTATCCCAAAGAGAATGATGGGTGGCGTGGCGGTACGAGATCATCAGTGAAATTTTAGTGCAATAGTTCATTAGAGTCTGTACTCAGAAGCCATGATATCAAAGGTGAAAAGTGCAAAACAATGCTAAGGTCTGTTGGGGTTTTAAAGAGAGAAGGAAAATACACCGTGAGGTTTAATGAACAAAGGTGCAAATGAAGAAAAAATACGAAAGTATATGTATTTCCTGACTAATAGGTCTAAACATGAAAAACATTAGCTGGATTTGTCTATTCCTGATTCAGTAAAAGAGAAAAGCTTGATATCAAGCCTAGCTCACTGATTTCTTAATTCTAATGAGTACTGTTTACATATTCAAAACAGCACCAAAAAGTACTACAAATCATAATTTTTTATTGTTAAAAGTTTTCATGAGCTGGCTAATTTTATTCTACATTTAATTCAGGCGGATGCTCAGGAAGCTGTAATTCGCAATGTATCTAATCTATGCGATATTGCTGATGCGCTGTGTACTTCAGAAGAAGAAAGGTTGAAACAGTCATTAATCGACCTTCCAATTTGGGCACCGTCACCCCGTGACATTTTTACGTCTCTCTGTGAAGAATGACTAGTTGAACCTTCCTTCCTCAGGATTGTGTATGGGTTTGAATCCCACTAACCAGCAGGATTTGTTAGCAAATCTGTTAGTTTTTAGATGTTATACATGAGTGCGATGCAGATTGAGTACTGTGTATAGCATATGTGATCTCTAAATGTCTTGGTGGTTGATCGCCACTATTAATTTGATTGTCCAAGAGCACTTAAAGTAGTGATTGGAGTTGTACAGATTGAGTCACTTCCGATTGCCGTGTTGCTGATATATAGGATAGTTTTTGACATTCCAGTATGAGTGAATTTGCTTGTCAAGGGTAGGATTGGGGAATAGGTTTTACAGGTCTTGGACCCCGAGTAGTTGTGATCTTCCTGTACTTTAATTTATTCTGTATGACTAACGCTCTCCACACTTTATTTAGTAATTTCAACTCTCCTCACTATGGATGGCAGTTGGTGTCTCTACTAGTATTTGCTTTTATGTGGAAATGGTAGTAACCTGCTTTTGGTTCCTTCTTCTCACAAGCTTATGCAGACTCAGGTAATTTGCATGGTTAACTTTGGTCATGCAAGTTGATTGACCAGAAGCTATAAGATGCTCAATATTTATTCAGTAGAATGTTTCTGATGCCATATAAACAAAGTGAGAAATGCTTTAGCAGTTTCTGATGGCCAACTTTGTTCCTGTGACTTCCCAGTATATATTATTGTGTGAACTCTGAAAGCACTGCCATGATTTATTGAGTTTTAGCGTTACAGTTGGTGCTCGAGGGAAAATGATGTTGATCAAGTCATTTCACATTTTCTCCTGATTTCAAATAACTATAACTTGTACGTGTCTCACTGGATGATCCGCAGCTTCCAAATCGTTAGATTTTCTTATTATTTATATGCAGTAATTTCACTTGATTTGCTGGAGTCTTCTGTGTTATGTTGCTGGGAGCTTATATGTTGGCAGTGGTAGAGCCCTGGTATTGTTTCAAGTGAAGGAATCGTTACGAGCTTTGTCTCTGTTACCATATTGCAGTTTTTCATTCATAGCTGTTGAAAGTCTGTTGGTAATTGCCTAGTCTTCCCCTCGGAGAAAATAAATTGATGAAATGAGTCAATTGTAAGTACTTCCTATATAAGTTTAATAGATTAAGAAAGGTGGAAAGAAGGAACACAATTGGTACAGCTGAATTTTATTACTAACTACTGTGTATCAGTATCAACTTTTGGACAAATTAAATACCTTCCAAATGTGATCACTTCTTAGAGGACTTTACTATAGGTGAAAGGGGTAACATCGGGCGCTTGTACATGTCCTACTTTATTAGTTTGGTGTAAATATTAAGTTCTAGTCGGCCTTATAATGGGACCATTAGAAATTGATCCTATATTCGTCTCTAAATCTTCTTCTGACTTTGTATAAAACAACAAAATTTTAAATCGACAAACTAAACGAGTTCTTGATATGTTGTCTTACTTGCACATTTCTCCTACTTTGTTCAGTTGATTGAAAAGTCATAACCCGATCGACATGAATCCTCTTGGTTCTTGTTTTGTTTTAGTTGCAATTAATTAAAGGTGAATGAAAGTGATTTGCATTAAAAATCAAAGTTGAGAAAGTCTTTCAACTGTACCAAGTCAAAGACAGCACATTCTAATATTGAGGACACCATGTCATGCTAAGTTTAGGTTCCCATTGCAAAGAATTTTCTTAGTAGGCATCTCAAATCATCCTTGTTAAGGCAACATCACTAGTAGCACTCCTAATTAATGAGATTTGTATACTAGTAAAAATATAAAATACTTCTTAGTGATGAGGAAACCAATTAATTCTAATATTGGATTGAGATAAGACTACATATGACAATGTGTAAAACGAAATTTATGTCCATTTGGTAACTAAGATAAAACTACGAGTCTGTTTGGGTGAGCTTAAAAGCGGCTTATAAGTTAATAAGCACATTAGCAAAATTTTGATAACTTAAAAATTTATGGGCTTATAAGCACTTATATATTTAAGGGACACTTACAAAAATACACACAAAACCAAAAATAATTACAACCACTACCCATTACTTTCAAATATTATTCAACCTACCCACTAAACTATTTATCCATTCTACCCATCCAGACTTATATATCATAGTTTTTGCAGTATACCATAAAGGTATACACATATAACTTATAAGGTATAACAAAGGTATACAGTAATAAATGGCCCTCTAGATTTTTATATCATAAACCTTAAAGGTATACACCTATAAGGTATAACAAAAGTATACAATAATAAATGGGTAGGTTGGGTAAATATTTTTAGTTTTATGGGTAGTATAATTTTTAATGGGTATGACTTGTAAATACTTTAAATTTTATGGGTATAGAGCGTAAAAATCTCTATACTTAAAAAAGCTAAAAGCCAACTTCTCAAAAAGTGGTTTATAAGCTATTTTTGAGCTTATAAACTACATAAAAAGCTGCTTATAAACCCACCCAAACCGGCTCTACATATGCTAACTAATTTGAGATTATGACTTAAAAATTGTTGTTATTTAAAAGATTAGTTCTTAGGTCCATTTGGTATCTCTCTATCCACCATTTTCTCACAAGTTGCAATTGAGTCATTGACTCTGGAAGTCAACCACGCGTGCAAGCTCACATAACCTCATTAGAAATCAACTTCTGTAATATTGACAACGTTAACTTTTAACGACATACTATAATTGTCTATTGTAAATCTAATTCCTTAATTTATATGACCAATTGAAAACAATATAAGTTGATATTTTTGTTGCCAATAGCAACACGCTTAATTCAGCCCTTTTCATCTCTTTCTTTATGCATTGACTAACAAAGATCGAGTAGTTAACATGCAGTATTATGTTATACCCCCTGCACTGCCAGCCATATTTACATGAGTGGCCCGTGGACCACGTGCTCAAAGGGGATTTCACTCGGTGACACTTCGCCTGCTCCGGGACCAGGGTCTTTCCCTGGTTCTGATACCATGATCCCGTGGACCACGTGTTCAAAGGGGGTTTCACTCGGTGACACTTCGCCTGCTCCGGGACCAGGATCTTTCCCTGGCTCTAATACTATGATAAAATCGAACATCGGGCGCCCACACACCCGGACACAACAAATTCGGGCGCCCATCACACGGACACCCACACACACGGGCGCCCACATAAGCTTGGACCTAACTCACACCCCAAAACTAGCTCAAATGGTGGAAGATTATCCAAAACTTATATGGGCATTTTGCCGATATGAGACTCTCCCCACATTCAAACAAACAGTGTGAAATGAGAAGTGGGGTAAATGATCACAAATACCAGTACTAATTAAAACGTCTTCTCTCCCCCTTCCCTTTCCTTTCCATAGGAGTCAGGTCTTCTACTCAAAATTGACAAGCTTTACTTTCATTTAACCTATTTTATGGAGTCAACATACGAAGATTAATTTTCTCTCTACCACAAAGTAAAAATGAGGTAAATGATTCACTGAGGGGTGGTTTGGTATGATGATAATTAATCCAACATAAAATCTGATACTCCCTCCGTCTCAAATTATTTATTCTCTTCACTTTTACACGCTCTTTTAAAAATTATTAATGAGGAGGAATTATTGACTATTTTACTCTTATTTAATCTTCATTAGTATTTGAACGATTATAATATTAACCAATAAGTGAGATCTTTGTGGTCTTCAAGACATTTACTACTATACTAAACTGAGAGAAATTGAAAAAAAATTTGCCTTCAGATCCTAACTGTACAAATATTTGAAGACAACTATTTTTAGAAAGATTGACAAATAATTTGAGACGGAGAGCGTATACGATAAAATGTGGATCAATTTGTCGTTACTTATAATTAATTCAGTCAAAATCTCTCCACTCTTTACATCCATTGATTAATAAGATCTAGCACCAACTTTATCAGAATCTAAAAGTCGACCTTCTTGTGCACATACTTCCACACAAATAAAGTAAATAGTTGACAAAGTCCAAAACGTTCTCGTATTTTCAGTTCTTATCAACTATGATAGCATATTTCAGTTCTCGTAAATAGCCATTTTGCAATTTTGATTCGGCCATAAAGAAAATACTATGATAATGTATTTGTTTTTGGTCCTAATTGTTAAGAATCTGTGAACTTCTAAGAAATTGCGTGGAAGTAAACTTATATGCTATGCTTGCTATCATTCTAGGAAAATTGCAGGCTGCAGTCCACATCCTTGTCTCAACTATGGTTGGATTTTTGCCCCACCAGTCTCAATTCTCCTTTTGGAAACTTTGGAACCCAACACACATGCTGCAAAGGAAAAGGCCAAACACTTTATAATAGAAGACGTGATCGTAGATAGAAACGACCGAGAATTAGGGTAGAATGTTTAGATAATAGTCGAGTATTTTTTGGCATAGTAGCTTTCGTCCTATTCGGGTATTATATATATATATATATATATATATATATATCATTTCTCATTTTCTTCTTTTTCAACCATATTTTTAAAAGATTTCTCTTTAGCCGAAGGTCTACTGGAGCATATATTCCACCCTCCCCAAACCGCAGTTGTCGAATATATTTGTTGTAGTTATAATTTCAAATATATATTTTCTCAGCTTCAACTCAAATATTTATTGAACACCTACATGGTACTTTCTATGTTTATAGGAGGACGTGGCCTTTAGGTACCAGATTCGGGAAGCTCGATGCACAAAGATCATGCTTTCACATAAGGTTTAGGGAAGAGTCGCACTCCAAGAGGTGTGATGTACACAACATAACCTAATGCAAGTATTAGTGACTGTTTCCACGGTTTGAACCCGTGACCTATAGGTCATAGGAAGACAACTTTACCAAGTGCTCCAAGGCTTCCCTTCTTAGGTATTGGATTCATCCGAATTTAATATTTTCAATGCACGTTATATTAGTTCTTGGACACGCGCGTGTGTCCTTTATCAGTTCATACAACTTTTAGAAAAAAAAAACTATTTTAAAATTATTTAAAATCTTGTTTAAGTTACAATATAAATTATAAATTAAATAAAAATTCAGATGTAAAGATGGTAAACTTTAATCTAAAATATTGGTTTCTGATGGCTTCTTTCCTTAGCAATACTTTAACATGTATAGTTTACGAAATAGTAAAAAATAAATCTTACGAAATAGAAAATAAAATTAATAAAAAGTTAAGTGAAGAACAATACAAAATATATTAACCACAATTTCACTTAAAACAGATTTGCACCATTTACTTATGGGTAAATATTGTTTGTTATCTTTTAGAGTTGGATAGTTTTTGGAATTATATTTAAACTTTCAAGAATATAATGAAAATTGAAAATAGAAAGGGCAATATGATCTTTCACATTTTAACTTTTCTTTTGATATTATTATTTTTATAGATTATAGATAGATGTGCGTTCACTAAAATTTCATAAATACTAAATTTGGCCTATAACTCTAAACGAGCGATAAGCTTAATGATATAAATCTTTTGCTCGAATTCATTCGACTTAAAATCCTAAATTCATCATGTCATTTTATGATTATAAAAGTATGTACTTGAAATATTTGAAATTTGTGGTCCATGAATTAATTTAAAAATAAAATTATTTTCAAAAAATATAAACTGAGGTCATTAACAAGCTAATATGGAAAGAGTACCAAATAAAATATACATATATAAGAGGGGGAGTAACTTCTTATTCCTTCAAAGTAAATAAGGAAAGGAAATTACAATAAAAGATATTATTTCGTAACAATAAAGGTGACTGGGTACTAAGTTATCATAAAAAAATTTAAGACTCCCACGCATGTTGAACTAATGGCCCTACACGATGGTCTAACCTTAGCCATTGATCAAAATTATCTTCATCTTGAAGTGGAAACTGATTCCACATATGTAATTCATCTCTTGGAAAAACCTCACCCTACTTATTTCTCTCTTGTCTTGAAATGTAGGTCAAGGATGTGAATCCTCCATGCAACAACAATTAGCATAATTTTCGCCAGGGCTACAAGGTTGCGCATCTTCTAGCGCATGGAGCTCCCGAAAAGTCCAAACATATGGCTACCATCACTATGCAGTGCCACCTAATTTTGTCCAGCATGCTCTATTGGAAGATAGTGTGTGCATGAATTTTGCTACTACAATATCGGATAGTAATCTTAATTATCTATCTAAGTTAGGAAATCTAAATGTGCTTAATGCACCTTCTACTATTTCTAATGCTAGTATTTGTATTAATGCGGATCACCTTAATAGCTGCATGAACTCGTTATGTAATCCTACGTAGTTTTTTAATTAATGAAAGTCTTGTTTTAAAAAAAAAAAAAAAAATTGAAATGCTCATTTTCTCAACTTCAGCTCAAATATTATCCAAAACCCTACTACATATGAAGTAGCTTGCTTTCTCTTCATTCAAAGAAGAAAATAAAGAAATTACAAAAGAAAAGGTCTCAATTTTCTTTGGAGAAAGAAAAAGGAAGACCTAGCTCGAAGAAGCAAGTAAGATTTAGTCAAAACACATTTGATATGGTATTTTTTGGTACTCATATAAGCGTCACATTTATTAGTGTACTACTACTTTCTTTTCGAGTTAGAGAAGAAAAAAAAGAGAGAGACTTTATTTCCTCCATTTTTTTTAAAAAAAAAAAATATTTATACGGTCAAACCTAACAATATATGCACTAAAGGTGAAATAATACTCCCTCCGTCCCAAATTAGTTGTCGCTTTAGAAAAAATGGTGTGTCCCAAATTAGTTGTCGCTTTAGGATTTCAAGACAAAAATTGTTAGTCATTTCCAACTATACCCTTAATAATTAAAAAAAATCTCAACAAAATTTAATAGTCAAACATTAAATAGGGGTAACATAGTAAAACACATATTTTATTTAATGATTTTCTTAATGGGCGTGAAGAAGCTAAAGGCGACAATTAATTTGGGACGGAGAGAGTATATTCCAATCATTCAACGACACTTCTCAATGATTAACATAACAAATTATCATGTGAAGGACTTTGAATGGAGTTATTCCCTCCATTTCTACATACGTAATGATGCTGACAACAAAAACAATGGAATAGATAATTTATCCCTATATAATCCTTGATTACCAAAACATTAAATAAGTTATATATTGTTCAAGTTCAAAGTCATTTGGAATTTAGGTGGATTAAAGGTCATTCTCCAATTTTCAATGAAATGTCAAAGGCATATGACATTTGGCACACACATGCTGCCTACTTCTACATAAATATAATGTCCCTCAACATCTTAATTTTTTATTACTCCCTCCGTCTCAATTTATGTGGCACCATTTGACCGGACACGGAATTTAAGAAAATAGAGATTGACCTTGTTAAGTATCAATTTTACCCTTGAAAAAGTAAGAGAGAGAAGATTTGAGTAATTAAAAAGTTGTTGGTAGGTTTAAAAGTATGTAGGGCCCAACAAGGGTAAAATAGAGATGATACATTAAATAGTTGTCAAATAAGGAAATGTGCCACTTATTTTAGGACAAACAAAAAAGGAAATGATGCCACATAAATTGGGACGGAGGGAGTATCATTTTGCAAGTTCCATAGCACAAGACCGTAAGCTAATATTCGCAGAAAATTCTTTTGAAATTCTATTTTCAGACCTACTAATACTCCTTCCGTTTCAAAATGATTGTCATAATTTGACTTAGAGCGGAGTTTAAGAAATGTAGTAAGACTTTTGGAACTTGTGGTCTAAAATAAGCTCTACATAAATATATAGTTATAAAGCATTTCATTAAGAATAAAGTAGTAGTTTCAACTCAACAATATTTCCAAATTTAGAATTGTATCATTCTTTTTGGAACAGACTAATAAGAAAATAGTGTCATATATTTTGAAACGGAGGAAGTACCCGGTGGCTTTCACCGAGTGATACATCATGAGAATCTCGGTTAGGAAAAGTAACTTTATGACTTCGCTACCATGAATAAACACTTTAAAGGTGGATTATCTATGAAATAAAACCCTTAAAAGAAACAATCTGGTTTTTCAAAACAAACATGTTTTGTTGTAAAGTAAATAGTTTCATTGATCAGTCCAAATACAAATTATTACTATAAAATACCAAAATTAAATCAGTCTAAATTAAACGGAGCTATTCTAAGTATATGCTTACAGCTAATTGTTTATCATGCATGTTCCTCTTAGGAGTTGGAGGTAAAAGTTGTAACTTTGCAATTGACAATTACTACATGTTAAAATAGCTATAGAGAAGTCCAAGGAATATGATGTGAGAAAAATAATTGTAGTTCGCTAGGTGGAGTTGAGTTGTAATCTTGTACACTTTTTTTTTTCTTTTTGTCTAACTATTATTTTCAAATGACAACCTTGACGATGACTTTAACTGGTATTCTTGCACCTTACATATAAAAAATGTCAATAGAGTATATTGTTATTTGTGTTCCTCTTAGGATAATACAATGAATTAAACTAGGTATTTGTCACTTAGAATTTAGAAATATTGGTTATGTAAAAGAATCTATACATTATTAGCTCTTCATTGTTGGAAATTCCGTCTCTCATTTCTTAATTTAAAATAGCGCTACGATTCTAATCCAAACATAGAAAACTTTTTTGGGATTTCGAATTGTTTGTTGACATGGACAATATAAAAAATAACTCTATAACTTTTGGAAGTGTCAGCTAAAAGCCATGTTTCACTATTTATATCATAAAGATTGTGATGGAACGATCGGGATTCTTGATTCTTAATTGTTTGGTAGAACATCTTTTACCCCTTTTATATATAAATTTGCAAGACGACAATACGAATTAGTTAAGTCAGTTAAATTCAAATACCATATAGTTAAAATCAAAAGAAGGTGTTGAGTACTTATAGTTACTTAGATATTTTAAATTGTCCCAAGTAATGAAGAATTTTCAAGAAAGGTTTGACCAACTTGCTGAGTCTCATATAATTAAGTCTCAATTAAGATAAGATTTCGTTAAATGCCTTTGAATGTCTGAATATATAGGATGACTTTTTGTTTGGTGCAATTTAACACATTAAGCAAAAACACCTATAATTAGATTAACAACCAAGTTGGCAATTAAGGGGCTAAATTGTGCAATTCAGTGAATCAGAAATTGATAATTATGAATGGACACTCATTCTTCTTGTTTTTACCAAAATAGAAATTTTTTAAATACGATTTTACATAATTAAGTCCAATATTTTTCACTTTGTTTCTATGTCATGTCTTTTGATTGCAAGAATTACCTTAATCAATGGCTGCACTTATTCTTGACTTAGTACAAAGTCCATATTTTTGGAAGTCCTCTATATTTTCCTTTACCTTTTTTGTTTCTTGAAAACAATTTTTTTACGGTTTTTACACGGTTAAAAAGCAGCAAAAAAGGACGAAACTAAGTACTTTTCTTCTTTCTCATTCGGAAGACCGTCATAAGATAATAGAGTTTCATACGATTAGAGTGAAAATTTTCATATTTAACCAAAAAAAAAAAAAAAGATAATAGAGTTTAAATTCGCCTCATACGATTAGAATTGTGATTTCTTAATTATTGAATAATTTTATTTCACAATCACCCTATCTTTTAAAAGACCATGTTATCACAATGTTGATGCAGCTCATGATATTTAACGGTTCATTCGTACACAAAAAATTTATGTAAATTATATATATACATGTGAAAACTTATTAAAGTCTCAAAAATATCATATTAAAACCCTACGATATTATTGAAACTTTAAGAACTTAATGCATTCTGTTAAATTTTAAGAATATCACACTCGAATAAAGAGTTTAAAGACGAAACTTGAAGTTTTTTATTTCACATAATCCAACAAAAATACTCCCTCCGTCCCATTTTAGTTGTCGCTTTCAGCTTTTTCACGCCTATTAAGAAAATCATTAAATATGGTGTGTATTTTACTATGTTATCCTTATTTAATGTTTGACTATTAACTTTCTTTGAGAATTATTTTAATTATTAAGGGTATAGTTGGAAAGAACTGGTAAATTTAGTCTTGAAATTCTAAAGAGACAACTAATTTGGGACAAAGCATTTCTCCTAAAGCGACAACTAATTTGGGACGGAGGGAGTAAATACTTAAAATTCGAATAACATACCATCAAATCGAATAAAAAATTTAAAGTTAACAACATTACGCGCTAATTCATCAAGTTTAAATTTTAGACGTGTTACGGATAATGAAAAAGAGGAACAAATTTAATGCAAATGGATAATATGGGACAAAAGTGTTGGGATATACGGTGGAGAATCCGCATGTTAACCGCGTTAATGTTAGACAAAGAGAGAGGCAAAACAAACCTATCCTAAATATCTGGAAATTAATTATACTTATGTTCAAATTAGGAATCTAAAAGGCTTTTTCTGTTACAATTAAGAAAAACAATTAATTCCCCCCACCCCCACAACCCCACTTCCCCATCACTTTTCAAATTTATAAATACCCCCACAAATTTCTTTACAAAATAGTAGTACTTTATTCGTCATAATTTAAGTGTCTATTTTTTCTTTTTAGTCTGTTCAAATATATTTGGTACTCCTTTCATCTCAATTTATGTGATATTTTCACTTTTGGATAGTCAAACAAAAAAATCTTTGACTGCAATTGCTTTCATACGTTTTTTCATACAAATATTTTGTCGAAGGTCTATCGAAAACAGTCTCTCCACTTTAGTGGGGTTAAGGTCTGCATACTGGATATGTTGTTATTGTATCTTTTAAATATTTTGAATTATTAATTTTGTCTTCCCCATACTTTTAAAATTTACAAATAGCACCTCAAATTTCTTATAAAAAGATATTTTATATCCTTGTTCATCTAAGGTGGAGAGAGAGTGAAGGCGCCTCTCTGTATATATATCCATCATCTTCATAAACAACCCACTAAACGGCTATTCTTAGTTGTCAATTTTACTAATAATTCCCTCTTGAAAAATGGCTGCTTTTTAAGCATAATTTTCAAGAGGGTATTTTTAATCTTCACTTTTATGTAATTTGTTCAAAAGGGGTTGTTCAAAATTGAGAATTTAGCAAAACCCAAAAAGGGAATTCAAAAATATTAGCATTTGGTTAAGTTCTTGATTGGTCCTCATGATGTCTTCTGATGGTTATTATTATAGTTCTAAAAAGAGTGATGATATTTGCCCTGATGTTTGTGGCCAGGTAATTTACAGCATTTTACTGTTTAATTTTGTTTATCTCATTGGTTTATAACTTGTTAAAGGGCTCAGCTCGGTGCACAAAGCATTCCATGTTCACGCAGTCTGGAAACTTGTTTTTTGAAAGATCATATTTTTATTTTGCTTTTAGAAACAGCTACTGATACTTGCATAAGAATAGGCTGAGTACATCACACCCGGGGTGCCGGCCCTTCTGCAGACCCTGATTGAGTTTTGTTGAGCCATTTGAGAAGAATTGTTTTGTTTGTCCACAGAGTTTGATTTGTGATGTATTTGCTGTTTGGAATTTCAAGTCTTATGGTTGAACACTTTGTTATGCATAAGGCTGTTAATATCTGATTGCTGGAAGTTTCTTATTTATGGTTGTTAGTCTTGTAGGAAGTGACAAAAAGAAGATAATTCAGTTAATTAATTTCGTTTACTGTCTTGGAAGATTAATGAAAAAACTCTCTGTGTGTACTTAACTTGTTTGGGAGAATGAAAACTGTTTGTCAGTGTTTGCTAAGTTGGTTATTAAGAATTGTTGTTTGAACCTACAAAAGACCAAAAAAAATAAAAACAAAAAGATTTACTAGCTTCGGTTATACTTCGTTATTACTAATTTAGCTTGTATACTTACAAAGTTACTATTTTGATATGCAACAGGATTCACCCTCAACATTTAGCATGTCGAGGCTACGGTGCATGCTTCGAGGATTGGATTTAAAGACTATTATCTTTTTGGTTGTGCTTGTCCCAACATTCATACTTGTTGCATTCTTGCATGGGCAGAAGATTACCTACTTCCTCCGACCTCTCTGGCAGTCTCCTCCAAAACCCTTTATTGAAATTACTCACTATTACCAAGAGGATGTCCCAATGGAGAATATTTGCAAGCTCCACGGGTGGGGGATTCGAGAATATCCTAGGCGTGTCTTTGATGCAGTTCTCTTCAGTAATGAAGTGGATATGCTTACAATAAGATGGAAGGAATTGTATCCTTATATCACACAGTTTGTTCTTCTTGAATCAAACTCAACGTTTACTGGGTTGCCTAAACTCCACAATTTTGCAATAAATAAGGACCAATTTAAGTTTGTTGAGCCCCGGTTGACGTATGGAACCATTGGGGGTAGATCCAGGAAAGGTGAAAATCCATTTGTTGAAGAGGCGTATCAGAGAGTAGCATTGGACCAACTTCTGAAATATGCTGGTATTGAGGATGATGATTTGCTGATAATGTCTGATGTTGATGAGATTCCTAGCCGTCATACTATCGATCTTTTAAGGTGGTGCGATGACATTCCCCCTGTGCTTCACCTTCATTTGAGGAATTACTTGTACTCATTTGAATTTCAGATTAAGCACAGAAGCTGGAGAGCTTCGGTCCACAGGTATCAGAGTGGCAAGACTAGATATGCACACTACCGTCAGAGCGATTATCTTTTGGCAGACTCAGGTTGGCATTGTAGCTTTTGTTTCCGCTACATCAGTGACTTTATATTCAAGATGAAAGCTTACAGCCACAACGATAGAGTGAAGTTTTCACATTATCTGAATCCTACTAGGATACAAGATGTCATTTGTAAAGGAGCTGATTTATATGACATGCTTCCTGAGGAGTACACATTCAAGGATATTATAGGCAACATGGGACCTATACCCCATTCGTACTCGGCAGTTCATCTTCCTGCTCATCTGTTGGAAAATCCAGCCACGTACAAATATCTTTTGCCTGGGAATTGCAAAAGAGAAAATGGCTAAGTTATAAGACAGAAGTTGGGAATTTCTTCTTAATACAGGAGGTACTCTGGGCGCAGATTTTATGTTGCACCTTGAGAGGCTCTAATCAGATTAGCGGTAACTTTGGGTTAGCAGAACTATATACAGTTAGGCCTTGTGTGCAACAAAGTTGAGGTAATCTTCCTGGGAGGGGTATTTTGCGAGATACTGGTACATTCATTTGCAAAGTGAAGATTTACTTTAGGGGAGGAGGGCTCGAAGTCTTTGGTTAAATTGATTGATGCTTCCATTTGTACTGCATTGCCCTGAGATAAAGGACCTTTCTGAATGACTGTAGCGAGACTTTTCAGTTAATGTATTTCATGTTCTTCTTCTCCTCTTAAAGAGTAATTTGTTCCATATTCAATGTAAATGGTGTCTTCCCTAGATTTCGTTGTTATTATCTTGACCACCTGATTCACTACGGTTATAGTGTTTTTTGTTGATTGAGGGTGTTGGTTAGTTTTTGTTGTATCATTGTTGAATGTTCCCTGTACTCTTTACTGCTAGAATACGCTTGATAGCTCTCATGTGCGGGTTTTTTTCTTGTTAAGTTTGTTGAGGGAGAACATCTGCTGAATAGAGTTTAGTTTGAAAACTAGTTAGAGCTCTTATAAAACCAGGTATTTGCGGCTGTTGTGTTTCTTGTAGGTAGTAACGGGAGATTCCAATGGAAGCTCGAAACTGTTGAATGATCCATTTGCATTCTTGTTGAGAAATGTGGAACCAGTCTTCAGAGAAGAAATTACCCCCTTAACGGACCGCGTTTATATTATTAGGTAGTGATTTGGATTAGTAAGTTTGTATTCTATTTGTTCTGTATAGTTTGTAATGAAATGCATTGTTCTTGTTACTTATAGTTTTTGAACCAGGTGACCATGGTAACTATCCTCTAGAGATATCATAGCTAAATCAACTGGCATTTTGTTTTATATGTAGATTACTACAGTTTGTGTGGTGTTGGAAGGATATACCAGTATCTGCTGATTTATATTTGTAATATATATCTCTCAATAATATCCCTAGGGGCTTTAGTATAGTGGTAGGACCGTAGTTTATGATGAATGGGTTAAGCGCATGTCACAAGAGGTGTTGACATTCCTTATGTGCATGCTCTAACAAAATATCAACTCAGCTCTCGAAAGAGATTATGGCATTGTCACCTAACTCTGGTTCATTTGATCCATGGGTTTATGGTTCAAAGGCTGTCAAGATGACAACGGTAGACCTAACGCTCAATGAAGTTCGTAAACAAAAAAGAATGTTAGGTGATTTTTTCTCATCTGACAAAGTTACTGTACATGTCGTGGGAGGTAATAGGTACCGCTGAAATAGAGAATCTACCTCTTATAAAAGAAGAAAGATGAGAAGGTTGACTTGGGTCATCTTATAGCACACAAGTGTTCTTTTTGGTGGAGGTCCTATGTTAGGTAAGGTATTGATTGCTATATTAAACTGTTTTTTGGGAATAAGGAATCTCTGCAGAATGCACCATATAATTGCACCCACGTTAACTGCAACTAAGTCATCCACAGGTTCCCTATAGTTTATTCTTGTGCCAGTGTTGCCCATTCAAAGATTACATAAGTGACTCATCACCTTCTTTTAAAATCAACTGTTCCCAGTATCAGGAGGACATAAATATTGAATGTAAAAGCCTGGAAGAGAAATCAAGAAAAAGGGAAAAGGGTCAAATTTCACTGTACTATTCGAAATTGTGCAACTTTACCATCCGTCACTTTTACACTAGTCTTTACCCTGCCTTTAGGAAAATTCTCATTTGCACCTTGCCCCGAACAGAGCTCTACTTGAGATTAATGCTAAACTATAGTAAAAAATTGTGAGGTAAATTTAATTAGAACTAGAAACGGCAAATACAAAACGATTTGTTAATAACAAAGATAAATAGACCAAAAGATTAATAGAGGCAAAAATAAAAAAGAAATCGACAAATATAAGGACAACGATGGACATTTTCCAGAACAATTAATGGGAAATTTTGATGCGTAGCCATTTTTGGACGCGCTATCCATCATTTCAAAATTAATTGAGAAATAACCAAAAATCTGCACGCGCACTATTGCTCAGCGAATTTATTTTGGTGGCTACGGATCAATTAGCACATGCCAAACAGGCTCCCACACGAAATTTTTACACAATTTATTGGGAGGATTACGAAAATACCCATCAAAATCAAAATATTCCTCAACCCATAAGTTTCATATTTACAAGTCATACCTATAAACTATTTACATGTCCTAGCCATCTAGACTTGTATACTAGTATTATTTATGCAGTATACCTTAAAGGTATACACCCAACCTATAAAATATAATAAAGGCATACAGTAATAAATGAGTAGGATAAATACTTTTAATTTTATGGGTAATGTAATTTTTAATGGGCAGGACTTGTAAATACTTTAAACTTTATGGGAATACAGTGCAAAAACCCCATTAATAAAGGCTGTGAAGGCCTAGAGAAAAGACCAACAATAATATAAGCCCAGAAGAATTAATCAAAAATCATGATAACAGAGTCCAGATCATACATTTGGCCACTAAACTGGCTACTTAAAATGAAAAATGGAGTACATTATTACCCACTCAACCGTCGATTTGAATATATTATAGGGGGAGTCAAATTTGCTTCACTGATAATATACAAGAGATCAACACTCTACTCTTCTGCAGCACAATTGCTTTCACAAACATTATGAGAAGGAAAAGGAAGTATTACTTGAAAACAGTATCGATACATAAAAAATTCGGATGAAGAAATTCAGATGCACTGGTGCCTCTGTGCCTTGTTAGCATTTCACCCATATTCAGACATGTAGATTCTAAGGCAGCAGACCCAAAGAAAGAGTTTAGCTCGATTCTCTGCCCATGTGAGAAAAGCATTCAACTAGAAAGCATGAACTCTCAGCAACCACTGAACTTGATAGTAATCCATACTTTTCTTCCTGATATCTTGCACATATCAGAGTTCTTTTATCAAGTAATAACACTGGCCTCTATTGTACTGTATCCAATGAGCCTTTGTATGTCAAGATGGCATAGAGGTCAGTCACTGTCCCAAGTTTCATCAAAGTCCTTTGAGCTTTTCACCTTTCGCTTGCTCTCACTGAATTTAACTCTCTCATTTGATCTCCTCGAACCAGGTGCATCCTCCGCATCTGATTTCCATGTTGCTGTCTTATCACAGTCATCCCCCTCATCACTACTACTTCTATACTCACTTGGTTGCATAGAATGCTGCCCTCCCTCGTCATCTGAAGACCACATGGCTTCATCAAGGTCACTTAACATGTCTGAAGTGGAACCTTCTCTAGCCATCTTTCCCTTCAAATAAGGATCAAAGTTTCTGCTTGGACCTTCCTCACTTTTAGGTCTACCACTCTTACCTTTCTGCCATTTGTCTGTTTCATACCTAGGATGCCTGTCAGGAGCCCTGTACATACTGGATTTAGTGTAGCCGCCTCTACCACGTTGGTCATGATCATCGTCCAATTCATTGTCATCTTCAGATACATCATCATGTTCATCATCATCAGCTATCTCCCTACCGTATTTCTTCCTCCAGCCACTTGTCTTTCCTCCTGTCTCATCATCTGATTCATCACTTCCAATTGTTCCAGATCTTCTGAATCGACTACCAAAATCTTCTTTGTTCCAATATCTAATCTTTCCCACTTCTTCTCTCTCTGCTTCTTCCTCAGCTGCCCATTCATCATCAGCTGCCTTTTCTATCTGAGCTATGAAACTGTCGAGCTCCTCCTGGTCACTGTCTTCAGCTGTTGAATGTTTCTGGTCTATACTACTGCTGTCACCCAATTTAGTACCATTATCCTCCTGAAAGACATATGGGCTTCCTTCTTTCTTATCAATGGCATTGAAGAATGTGGATGCTACACGCTGGATGCTGGCCCTAGCAGCTGGATCATCAGGATTTATCCCCTTCCGCCGGAGCTCTTGTTCTATTTTCTTTATGTTTAATTTCTGTGATTCTAGTGCTTGTTCAAATCGGGCTTTAAATAATGCCTACATGACAGAGATAACATTGTCAAACAGTATGTGTGTATAACATCCAAACATGTTCAAATTTTCAGCGGTAGGGAAGTTACAGAAAACCCAGTTCATAGGTATTAGAAGAGTTCAGCATTTTAGTCCCTATATATGACACAAACCCAACGGATCAACAAACATTCCACAGATGAGAAAGGTCTTTTACCCAATGTAACTTGAAGACTGAGCTCACATGCAAGAGAATAGCACTTTAGTTGAACCGAATACAATAAGGGACCCAGAGTGCATGTCAAATGTTGAAGCTTTTCCAAGACCCATAGCACCCAGGGAGTTTTACATCACATAGGTTGATGAAACACAAACAGAACTTAGGCTTGCTTGAGAGAATACAAAATTAAGGGGTTAAAAGAAACTTATAACACTTCATCAACTCCTAGATTTACTACTAAGCTCACATAAGCAGTGGATTGACTCGCAATGGGCAAGGAAAAGAACAAGAGATTTGCAGCTTACCTTCCTTTTTGTAAGAGTGTTGACAGGTATCAAATTCTTTGGCTGGCGGTAGTTTCTGCCACGAAACATAATTATTGTTTTCACATTATGTATGTTGACCACAATACCACCACTTAGTCGAGCCAGCATTGAAGCCATCTCCTTAATTTTTTCTTTAGGGAAGTTATCACAGCAAACTTGCACAGTCTCATGAAACTTCCAGTGGAGGTGCATATTTTGGACAACTCCTCCAAAGACTCCACGAACACCAACAGGAACATAATTTTTATTCCTGAAGCCAATCTTCTTGTACGCTTGTAGTTGCTCAGGAGTCAAAAGCTCAGGATCATGCCGTGGAGATGGCAACTCTGGCAGCTCATATTTTTTCAGCTTCTGAAGCAGCAAAGCCACTTTTTTCTTTGCCTACACTAGTAAAGGAGGTGAGAACTTTGAGTTGGATTAATAAGATAATTTTGAGAGATATACACAAAAATGCAACAATAAAAAGTATGACAAATGAAACAAGATGTGACAAATAGTCACTCTTGCCTGCAGTTCTGACAATAGACAAAACAAAAGGTTATGCACCAATAAACCATATAGACCCCAGAAGCATAATAGGAGTCTGCCTTCTGAACTTACTGAAGGTACAGTAACAAGTTGAAACAGTCTATTCATGCATTCAGCAAAGTTTGACATAACAGCACTTTTTAGTGAAAGCACTTTGGAAACTGCTGTTCAAGTTGCTATTACTTATGAGTTAAGCTGCGCATAACAAAAACCAAGATGGGTCCACCCCCTAGTCATCCCACTTAAATACCGAGCTTTTTTCTGTGGAAGGGTTCAAACTTGTGACCTACGCTTGACTCACATATCACAAGTTGCGCTTTTACCACTAAACCAAAGCATTGTGCCTGATAATCTACATTTTATCTTCTTTTTGATAGCAGAGAAATCCTTGAGAATCAATGGCGCACAGTTCGAAACTTAGTGAATAATGGGCCCGCGCCTCTACCGATCTCCACTTAAATATCAAGCTGGCGGCTTCAAACCTGTGATGTGTGCTTAACTCACAAATCACAAGTTTCTCGCTTACCGCTAGACCAAAGACCTAGAGCCAGATAATCTTCACAGTATCTTCCAAAAGTACTCTTAACCCCAAAACGAATGGCAATTTCCTAATATTAAAAACAATTTTAACTTAACCTTTCCTATTTTACCCTTAATAAGAAGCTTTTATAACCGCAAAAATGTTATGGAATGTTTAAGATCACGAGTTTCAAAAGCTATATAATCACAGAAATGTTATACTACCACATCTCAAACCACAAAAGTCTTCATTTCTTTCTTAAACTCCACGTCTAGTCAATCTATGTCATAACAAATTGAAATGTAGGGAGTAACTAATCTACAACAAAAAGGGAAACGAGTAAAATCTCAGTTCATTGCCAATAATAATCTTCATATTATCTTCTAAACAGAATTTGCCTGTAAATAAGTTAAGGAACAAATGAACGCACTCTTCTGAGATTATAAACTAGTCGTTCTTCATCAGTCATGAGCTTCAACTTTAACTTCTTCGATCTCCGAATCTCTCTTAACGTCTTGCTTGACTCATTTTGCATTCTCATAGCTACCCTGCTTCTCATGCTCTTCCCTGACATCCACCTCACTCCAACATTGCAATTCCACACATCCATTGAACTAAAGCTAGTAACTTTCACATCTCTGACCGGAAAATCAATCACATTCACCCTATCGTATTGCCATAACCTCGCATTCCTGCATTTTTCAAATTCCACAGATGAATCAAAATTCCATCAAATGAGTAAAAAAATTTCGAAAGTTTAATCATTCGAATAGCCCCGAGGACTTTAGTCTAGTGGTAAGAGCAAAGCTTATAATATGTGGGCTAGGCGCATGTGACATGTTCAAAGCTCGACACAGACAAAACTCCTGATATTTAACTGGAGAAGGGTAAAGGGGCGGGGCCCATTATAAATAATGTGCATTCAAATAGCCCCAGGACTTTAATCTAGTGGTAAGACCAAATCTTGTAATATGTTTGAAGCTCGACACAGACAAAAGCATGATATTTAACTGGAGACGGGTAAAGGGGCGGGCCCACTATCAACCATGTGCCACACTAGTCCTCGGGGATTTCTCGATTAACTAAAAACATGAACTTTATGCTTAGATACTAAGTAATTAATAATGTAAAGCAAATTAAGGTAAAAAAGGAAGCGATAGGAAATTATACTGAGAAAAGAGAGAAGCTAGGGTTCTGAGAGAGCGTCGTTGAAAATATCTGGAGACCAACATGATGAAAAATCAGTTACTGAGATTTTTCTCCTTCCATTATTATACTGTCAATCAAGGGTTTATGGAGGGTTTTAGCTGTGCTATTGTTCTTCATTGAATTTCAACTAAACCCTATTCCCCCCTTCTTTCTATTTTTCTTTTCTTATAAGTTAGGTAGGTGGGATAACGGAATATAATCTCGGAATTAAATTCGAAATTATGTTAATTCATATTTAGTAGGAAGTTTCATTCCCGATTACCAATTATGTGATTATTTTATGCCGCTATTTTTATCTCATAGGAGAGGTGGAAAATACCGATAGGAGGAGCTTTTGTATAGATAATGTGTTTATGTTCTACACTTCTCTATTTTGATATCAATTTTTGGTTTGCAACATGTAGGGGTGTTCATTGGACGGTACGGTTCGGGTTTGAGCTTATCGGTTAACGCTACGTAATTATGTAAAATTAATAGTGTACCAATAAGGTATCGGTTATCGATTCTTAACGGTTCAGTAGTTAACGATTCGGGTTGTACACCGAAGTAATGCGCTAATTCTGGGTGGATGGTTGTCATAGGTAAGATTATTTTATTACTATGAACAACCACCAAAGTAACAGACATACCATCTAAACAAATTAACTAAACAAGTGCAATCAACAAGTCTTAACAATCTGCTAACATAACACAAAATAATGAAACAGAAAAAGAAAAGATAAGAAAGTCTGATCAATGATTCGAGAAAGCAAAATCAATTATAAAATGGACCAGGCCCAATAATTAAAATGCATGAGTATTGACATATAACCACCAATAGTAATAATAATTGAAGTTTAACATATAAATTAAAGTTGTAAATTATAATTTAAATGATTTAATATAGTAATAATAAATAAAATAAAATATACAAAAATTATAAAAAGATACCTTATCGGTTATTGATACGGTAACGGTAAATAGATATAGAAACTATTACCGTACCGATATCTTATCTGTATTAGAAATTAATACATTACCGAACCAATAACTGTTATATCGATACCGTTATTCTTATCGGTAGCAGTAACGGTTCGGCTAACGGTACCGGTTCAATTTTGCACACCCCTGGCAACATGGTTTAACTCACGCAACATATGTCGTTAGTATTAAGTTGCTTTCTTATCAATAGACCAAAAGTTTTTGTACTATATGTTTCAACTTATGACTATATTTAAATTGTCTTTTTAATAATCAAATTACTTTTGAGTAAGATCACTTGTTTTGAGACGTTTGAAAATAATCAATATTGTTATTATTATAAATCATATTTAAGGTAATTATTCAGATTTTAACGATATATATAACTATCTAAATTATAAACTTTAAATGACGTTTAAATTATATAATACTTTCTTATATGGATGAATACTATAGTGGGCGTGTTTAAAGATTCATGTAGCTACCACCAAGGGTTGTGATGGGATGGATAGGATCCATCCACCCTTAACCAGAGGTCTTGGGGCGAATCCGAATTAGTTGGGGCTCCAATGAGTATACCGGACACTGGATGGGGAAAAAAATAAGATTCATGTAGCTAATTCCAATTAGTTTGAGATTGAATGATTGTTTTATAATAAAGGCACATGGATGATGGATGACTAATCGTGTTGTAATAAAATCACAAACTCATAATCTTTGATAAACCATCCAATCATGGCAGTTGAAATTATATCTGAGGAGAATAACGAGGATTCTTATAGCTAACCCCAACTTCATATGTTCGAAACGTAGTTCCATTGAAACAACTTGCATTAAACAAATGGATAGTGCACCAAAATGTCACCAAGTCAATTGAGCTATAGTAGCAATAGATTGGAGTAGAGGTCTTCGGATGGACCTTATTTTTACAACTGTTTTACACATCACAGCAACCCCAACTCCAGCATCCAGATGCTCCTCACTTCATTTATTTTTAATGTTTTTCACCCGGCGTCTTGTTCCCGCTTTTGGGTCCGACTAATCCAGACTCGAGATGCTCCTCATTTCATGTCAGAACAGACATATTAATGGACAGTTAACAATTTTCATATTGATTATCAATAACATGGGTTAAAACAGAAGAAGAAACCACTTGGTCTATTCTCTGCAGGCGTTCTAGGGGTCTCGCCCGAGTCATCACACTTGGCCATTAAGGTTCTGGTACCCGGGGACTCAGGTGGCACGACGGCAGTGTTTGAAGTGAAAATCCTGGGTGGTATCACAAGTTCTGGTGGTGAAATTGTCGAAAGATAATGTAGCAGCATCTGTATTATCTGAGAGAAGTTGGGACGAGCATTTGGATCCTCTTGCCAACAGGAAGTCACTATCAAGGCCAGGTCCTGAGGAAGATCATCGGCGCTTGGCCTTGTATTCTGAAATACATAAAAGGCGTAAAGTTTAACAAAGCCTAACAACAATATGTGATTATCCTACCATCCTTACTAGACATAGTTAAAATAATCCCAACTTTCAAGTTGTCACAGAAAAGAAGCAGGTTCTACTATATAATCGACTCAAAGTTATCGGATTATTTTCATTCATGTATTTAGTTAAAAGTTTTAGTCACTTCTAGCCTTAAAATATCTCCTAGTGAGGGAAACAGTGTCATCTGAACCAACTCGAAGCTATTGAGGTGCAATTCATCCTCCCACCATCCTTGGGGGAAGTTGAAGTTTAATAATCTAAAACAAGAAACAATATTAAGATAACTAAAATCAGATGAGTAAAGAGAGGATAAATACCTTAAAAGCAGCAGCATAGGCCGCTTGCAGGTTAGACATACCCTCAAAAGGTAGCTTGTTATGTAAGAGCTCCCATAAGACAATAGCAAAGCTATAGGCGTCCACTTTGTGGTTATAATGCTTCTTCTCTCCTTGTCTTAAAGTGACTGTGCTGTAGAGCTGCCATGGAAAATGAGAGCAATATGCCGGTTATAAAGCATGAGGAAGAAAAGGGAAACAACAGGAAAGGACAGAATGAGCAGTGTGGTTCAGGAAATTACCTCTGGAGCCATCCAGCGATATGTTCCAGTTTCAGCTGTCATCATCTCTGTCAATGACTCTTCTCTTGCCAAACCAAAATCAGCAAGTTTTACAGTTTTGTGGTCTGCTGTCATGAGCAAGTTTTCTAGAGGCAAAAGCAAACAAAATACGAATCAAAAAGTTAAGAAAAGAAGTGTTCCATGGTTTCACAACTAATGACATTGTACTCGTCAAATAAATATTGTCTATACAAACTATTTGCCAGAGCACCAGCCATATGCTTAGACTTCCAAAATTTTAAGTTCACTGCTGATCCTACACATGTATAGTAGCACAACCAGCCCAATGAAGATGACATTCGGGTTTTCTTGGATTGTAGAGTATTCAAGCTTCTGCCTATAGAATATTATGTATCATAAAACTGTAGCATGACAATCGAAGCACTTTTTAGGAGCTGTAAAAAATTCAGTTTCCAACCAATTGGAGAAGAAAACTACAAAAATAAAGGCTATAAGCATTAGGGCAAGTAGAGAACTAGTCAACAATGGTGTAAGCTATCTTCTTTTGCAGAAGCTGCAGGGAGTTTCTATGCAAACTTGATATGTGAATTAGCTGCTGCTAGCCACCAGAACTACTAGTTCTATTGTCAAAAGTTCATCTTTGTAAGATAACACCAATCCCAGCATCGATGGCTTATCCTTATAGTAAGCTATCCAGTTGTCACCGCGCTTGGTAGAAGAAATACAGGCGGCTATAGCAGTACTCTTTTGTCTTCGATATGCAGATAATTCACCAAAAGGGGGCATACGACTCGAAAACAGAAGACTATATTACGAATGAGACCAACCATAGCAAAACAAAGTTCATAAGATCAATGGCAATCACAAACCAAAAAGATATGTGTGTGGACCTTTGTTTCATGATAGTCATACCTCAAGTTTTCTTCAATCCTAAGTGGTTTGACAATTGGTGCGACAATGCCCACTTGTCAGTCGTAATAGTTCAAATAATGTTAATGTTTCTTAAGTAAAAAATATATCCTTGTAACTATTACCAGGTTTTAGGTCACGATGGATGATTCCGTGAGAGTGCAAACATTCCATTCCACGAGCTATATCAAGGGCATATCCAATAGCAACACGCATATCCAAACTCCTCGGCCTCATGTTCAACAAATACTTCCTTAATGTCCCGCCTAGAAGAAGCTCAGTTACAATGACCATGACAGGCTCCTTGCAAGCTCCTATGAACTGTAAATGAAAAAAAAAGTATTGTGTGATTGCCTGCAGATTAACATTAAATTAACCCCATCAGAGTAACAACATCCAACACTTTTTTTGGAAGTTAAAAGCAACCTTCACTAAGTTCTTGTGTTGAACTCTGGATAACATCTCAACCTCTCTTCCAAAATGACCTTCGCTCTTGGAAATCTCCTCCGGTGTCTCCCCTTTATGAACGATCTTTATTGCTACATTCTGGTTTTTGTATCTGAGGAAAAACACAGCCAATAAAAGACAAGTAAAAACGATTGCAATCTGGCAATGCTGATTTAACAAACATCCCATACCCTAAAACCATACTACTCAAAATTAGTGATAGTTCCAAAATAGCATGATCCTATCCGAAAAATAAAGACTGGAACTTTAGCTATACACCAATTTGAGATCAAGTTATGAAATTAAATACTAATCTGAGACTCACAGAACCTTAAAGTATACTAATCAGTAAAAAGCAAATCTTTACTGGTGATGTCTTTGGTGGAACAAGTTCACTGTGAACTGAACCAGAATACATCAATATAGCATAGCTTTCACGAGTTCAACTGAACTAGTATTTTTGACACGGATCATAGATATTATATAAGTAAAAATATACTAAAATCTCAGCAAATATTAACATCTGAACTCATAATTCCAAAAGCAGAACGAGTTTGTGCTAACAACCTTAAATACTGAACCGATAAAGTTCAAATTCTGGATCCGCCGCAAAAAAAAATAGACATTGAAAGTCAACTTACTTTCCTTCATACACTTTGGCATGAGCACCTTCTCCAATCTTTGGACCAACTAAGAGAAGCTTTGGATCAACTAACCACTTGGGGTTCACATTAAACACTTCCCCTACATAAAACTCATTCACAGATCCCATTGCCACAAAACACACAATACTTTCACTAAATCTTCAAGAAAAGACTACTTACACATATTTTAAAACTAAAATCAAAACTCCAAGTAATAATTCCATACATTGGTTATGGGAAACAGAGAAGAATACTAAAGAATATCAAGAAAATCTTGAATGTGTACACTGAAAGTGAAAGATGCAGAGCTAATTAAATAAGAAAGTACAGTGCATGTTACTTAAAATAGTTGTTAATGTGTACTCTATTCTTGTAATGTCTAAAGCTATGGATAAATCCAATAAGGAATTTAGTTTTTGTCAGAGGTCCATTATTTTGTCTTCTACAATTATTATATACATGGGACCAAATTACCAAAAAAAGTCACAACTCACAACCAAACAAAAACATATTGAACTGAAAGAGGAGCATAGGATATATGGCTAACAACTTTGTTTCTACGTTCTGAACGCGGAATACTTTATGTAACGGACTATCATATTTTTCGACTGTCGATACATTCACTGACATTGGGTACAAGTATTGTTATGTAGTACTAGTAAATAATACTCCCTCTGTCCCATTTTATTTGTCGTAGTTACTGTTTCGAGAGTCAAACTTTTTAAATTTGACCGTGAATTAAGATATAAAATCTTTAAATTTTTTAAAATAACATTTACATATTTGAAAATTATATAAAAAGTACTATAAGTCACAATAAATTACAACTTAAAATATTTAAAGATATATAAAAAATTTGTGGTCAAAGATAAACTCATTTGACTCTCGATATTCGAACTATGACAAACAAAATGGACGGAGGGAGTAATAACACAAGCAATGTTAATATACTAATAGACGCCTATGTAACTTGATGTATCTATCAATTAGTATTGCCAGTCAAACGTTGCACTAGTTATATGAGAGTAATATTTTATTATATTGTCAATCAAACGTTGCATTAGTATTGCGGACATTATTTTTACTAATTTCCTTTAACCATACATTGTAATTTTATGTTTTGATTAATTTTCTTGATAATTTCAACCAAACAAGGGGACAAGGAGGGATATAATGGGTAAAAAATGAGATGCTTTTAATTTTTAAAAGAGAATTATTATATTTTTATGTAATCACAAGAAAAAATAATTCTAAGTTTGCACATGGAAGATGGATCTGCTCCCAATTTCAGGGGACAGCACCACTCAAACAATTGATGATGGCTGAAACCTACTTCATCTCATTATTAATATATTATTGTATTTTATGTTTACTTTGCATTTTATTTTTGAGTATTATTATTGTTTATATCATTGATGACTCCTTAAATTGTATCATTCTTTTTTCAGTTTTACAGCTTATTTGGATGGTTGTAACCCATGGTATGGTATTATATTGTTATCATGATCACGATGTTTGTTGTGATTAATTCTCTAATTAACATTGTATAGTATCGTTAGATTCATGGTTATATAACCATGAAAATTGTCACTTTATGTAACGATCAATTTGGTGGGATCGCGTCGTTACCTATTTTTCTTACCCATTATGCCCTCAAGGCCTCACTTATTATTTAATATTTCTATTTTACCCTTTACTTTATTTTCCATTATTAAACCACGGTAGACAATACAGTCTATCTAAACATTGTACATCACAATACAATACGAAACATTACCATACGATATAATACAGTACAATATATTATGAAACGATGGGTAACAACCATCCAAACGGAGTGTAGTATTGATCTACTGTTGTTTTGGTTATAGCCATAGAAAATATCTATTGTTAGTATTATCTAAAAATGGATACATGTAAAGTGACATGTTAGTCTTGTCATTGTGTCCCTCAAATAATAGAATCTGCTCCAACTATTACTCAAATTTCAATTGAACTTTTGATGAGGAAACTATACCCAGAAATTCAATGAATTTAGTAAAAGCAATGACAGTGAATTAATGTTATTACCAAAGAAGTGTTGGTTGGATATAACCGGAAGAACTAGTGGCGGATAGATAGAATTCCTCCACCTGTATAACTAGAGTATCGGATTCAAACTTTAAGAATAAAAAATATTCTGGTAAGATGCGTTTCGTAGGAAAATGAACATCAAAACAAGGAGAATATTTACTTTGTAGTAATAATTCTCATAAAGAAAAGGATTCTACAACTTGGTATAACTAACCTAGTAGAAAGTCTTATTCAACATAGCAAATCTAAACTTGAGACTTTTTTGTGTTGCGTGTTAACAAATGTAGCCTAGTATATAAATAAATTGACTTTGAGAAAAGAGTATATAAATAATGTGTCGGTGTGCAAAGTGCATTCTGAAAGAGTCAAAAGTTGGAAATTAGACAAGTTATCTCTTTCATTGCCCAAGTCTACTACGACTAATTGTGGGTTTGGAGAGACTTTGCAAGTTTTTGTTTTCTGTTGAAGGTGTTTGAAATGAAGAATAACTTGTCAACGTAACTAACAGGTGGTTATTATTCAACTGAAAACAAATAAAAGGCTCTTTATTGATGTCAAATCAAAACAAGAAGCAAGTGCTAGACTATTTAGTAGTACTAGTATTTACAATATAGCCAAGGCCAAAAGCAGTGACGAAGATAGGAATTTCGCAATTTGCTGTTCTAACTTCCAACAAAATGAAAGAAATTTGATGAATGGGTGCACCTAGACTTGGGCAAATAGCCAATCCCGTGTGTGTTTTAGCTCCACTTGGTTTCAATAAAAGCTCGAATCAGCTCGAGTCAAAGTTTAGCTCAGCTCAGCTCGGCTCAAATGAAACATCGTGAATGAAACTATGTTTAATTAAAGATTCATCAAAAAATTATATTGTATACAAAGGTCTCAATAAAATTCTAGATATTGTCATATTGCAAAGTACTTCACTACCATATAGTAGTACGAATTTGCTTGCTAAACTATGATTCACTACCTTTATTTTTAAAACATTTATAAGAAGACGCATCTCACTTCACCCTCATCTCAACAAAAAGTTTCAAAAAAGAAAAAATAAAATAAAATAAGAAATGGGACAATTGGATGAAATAGCTAACCAGCATTTTTATTGTCTAATCCAAAGTACTTCTTTATGGAGAATGTCCAAGTATCCCGCAAAGTCGCATCCAAAGGTATGGCCTAGTAATCAAATAAAGACGGCATAAACCTAAGTCACCAAGGTTCAAATAAATAACCTAGATAAATAAATGAACAGGTGCCTAATGAAATTATTAACCCAAGCTAACCCCGACACCACCATTTAAAAAACAAAAGAATTATAATAAGAATGTAGCTCCCCAGAGTAAAAGTGTGCAAGGAAAACATTTGCTGGTCCAAGAAGAAAAGAAAGCATTTAACTCGATAACGAAATTCTAATCAATTAGGACATACAATAATTAATTAAACATACCTATGATAGCAAAATTTTAGCCATTTGGCAGTACACAAACTATTATACAAAATTATAGAACTGTCAATCCAAAAGAAAAATAGGAAAAGGAAAACAACAGCAGCACAGTGAAAAGGATTTCAGATCACGGCGCTATGCAAGCAACTGCTTCCTTATTTCACTGATTTCTTTCCTTATCAAGTTTCCTCTTCCTCTCTTTCAAAAGCTCATTCTTAGCTCGACTCCTCTCTTTGCCAATCTGCAAGACAGTTGCATGAATCAAGACCGAGAACTTCATAATGTACAAAATTGACATGCATGCGCAGTAAGATATGCTTCCCGTCAGACCAAGAGAAACAAAACAGAGAAGAATGAAAACTGCTGCAAATCCTGCAGGAAGTATGAGGGAAGTGCGCAAAGAGCCTATTGTAGGCGTACCACTTAAGATGTAGCCAGTTTATAAAAACCATTTAGTTTTAGTTGCTAAGTTGAACTACAGACCTTCGACTCGTTTAGCCTAACTTCAAACTTGAAGGTCCAAAGTTCAACTTTTTACCTGAATGGCACGCCTAAAATAGGCTCCCACAGGAAACTTTTAGGAAAAGTATGTGACGGCTAGTGGCACACAGATCGAAACTCTATGGATAAAGCTTCTCCACTTAAATACAAGACTTTAATCAACACTAGAGTTCAAACATGTAACATGCGGCTAACCCACATATCATCATATGCTACGCTCTTACAACTTAGACCAAGCCCAAAGCCCTAAGCCACGAGGGCGTGCCTTTAGAACCAGTACTTCTAGAAAAACCATGAGGCATAAAATGACAATTTCAGCTATACCTAAATGAATCAACCATGCCAACGGACACAATATAACTACGCGTAAAATATCAGCAACATTACCTCCATAGCTTGCAGTAGCTTCCTCTTTTTACGTGACATGCCAACCTTGGACATGTTGTCCTCGTCCACTGAAATTTGTCCTGGATCTGGAAGAGATTCTCCTACAGCATCAATGCCCTCAGAAACACTCTCCTTATTCACATCTGAAGCAGCAGAAATTTGGGTACTTTGAAGTTCTTTCTTTAGTTCATCGTGATACTGCTTCTGAAGAACTGACATCTGCAGGCAATCAAGTTCGTCAGACCAGGGAAATATGTAGCACTAAAGTACAATTTTGAAAAATCAGCTGACAGCTATTAAATACAGTAATTAGAGCATCACTGGTGAAAGAAACTGCAGACAAAAGCCAATGTTCTTCCAGGAATAACGACATGAAAAATAAGTCTCGGCAAATCAACACTTATTTTCTTATTGCTCATCACAACTGTACCTTCCGCTTTCTCTCGGCAAATTCAATAGCTTCAGCACGGTCAATGATGCCTTCCGCAATTACATTTTGAGGGTCATCTAAATCCTCTTTCCCCACCCCTGGCATCGGAAGCACTTCTTTTCGTGCAGCAGCCTGTAGACGCTTGATGGTCTCAGCATATTCAGGAACATAGCCTTCGGCCTCATTATCAACAAAAGGTGACAAGTGTGGTGGAGGAGTCCTGTTGACAATGTTAAGCATTCAACTCAATGTTGCTTCATAAAGATAGAGATGTTATTGATTATTGGATGGCTCAGTGGTCCAGCTTCTATGTGATGTATCCAAAGCCTAATCCGACATCGGAAAGTAAAAAAATTCGGAATAATTCTTTTGAGGACTAGTGGACCACCTTCTTGGGCAACTAAACCATGCATTTTACTTGGGACATTGCACGAAGCAGTACTGGAAGATTACATCTAAAATTTTCTGGTATTTTGTTCCAGAAAATATTAGGTACCAACTGCCAAATTGACTCTTGAAACAAGGAACAGTTGGTTGAGACAAACATCCAAATTCAATGTTCATGTAGTATGGGCTTGCTATAAGTTGAGAAAAAGTGAGGACATTTTCTTGTTTCAGAGGAATAAAAATTGATAAAAAAAAAGTTGGAAAAAAGCATGATCTAACTGCCATCTACATGGACTTCCCATTATTCTAAAAGAAAAAAAACAATTTACGCGAACTCAATTCAAAGGCGGATATTCATTCAGAGTGAAAGGAAACAATTATGAGATCACAGTTTTATTTCATCTGAAATAATCAGAACTTAGGCAAGGTGCTGCAGTAATTTCTTTTTTTCTTTCCTTTTTCTTTCTGATAGGTGACAGGGAGTTCAAATAATCAAACCCAAGACTAATAAATAATGAAACCTAAGAAACCAAGTTTTCTTGAAACTTACCTTCCCACAACATATTCCTCAACTGGTAATAGGATGCGTGCATTAACACAATCAAAAATCCACTGTGGCTGGACATATTCTCGGGAAAGGAATTTGTGGCCCTGGGTTGGCCGGTCAACAATCTGCACATGCATATGATGATATGAATCATAACAGAAACCAAATCTTTCATGAATGAAAAGCTAACAGAGCTCCTTGGTGTATATGTGCAAGAAACCAACCCCTAATCATAAGACTTTCAGGATCAATAATTCTAGACAACCTAGCTGACTGCCCCTAACATATAGATACTAGATATCCTAACACTCCGATAACTTATATATATCAATAAGCTGAGATAATTAATAAACAAAACCAGCACATGGCTACATGAGTATATACAAGGTATTATGATGTCTGAGATAATGTAGTATCAAACAATAAAACGTAAACAAACTTTTTTAAAATCTTCTCAAAATCATACCTGATGAGTAATACTCTGGTCAGACTCGTTGAAAGGTGCCCCTTCACCATCCCAGGAAACGATACCACCAAAAGCAGGAATAACAAACAGCAGCGACTCTCTAGGAACCTAACCATGAGAGATTGAAGAAACATGAAAAATGAGAAGAAGGCCGAGAAAAAGAAGAGAAGCACAAAGGATCCAAGGTCACAACACCATCACTTCAGGAATAATAACCATGAGACATGATAATGAGAGAAAACTTGTAGCAGATATATATCAAGTTCATGACAGTTAAATTCCTAAACTAGCAAAGATAAAGGAAGATCATCACGATGAACATTCATGCCCAGGACTTTGACCCAAAATGAGAAATGAAATGAAAACCAATACATCAGACGTGAAAAGATCATATTCCTTGTTGATGCAATTAAATGTCAACATCTTTCGGAATTAAATGCAATCTATACAAAATAATTCTAATGAATCCTAGTAACCCTCCTATTTCAACTTTTCTCCTCAAAAATGCTCCTCAATATGACACAGACCCCCAGACAACTTTTTCTGTTATCGTGGGAAAACGAAAAGAAGATGGCACAAAATGAGGGTAGCAAAGAAAAAAAAAATCTTTTCCGAAAGGTAGCGCACAAGAAGCAGAAAAAAATGATTTCCCATTCAGTAGACAAAATCTTCCTATTAAAAAAGATGTCGCTGTAAAGTATAACACTTCCACATCGAAAACATTTCCTACCTCACGACTCAAGAAGAACTTTATGCCCTTAAAAAGTGTTTTGCACTCCCTAGTTTCTAAATCATCTTCATCATTTTCTGCAGCATCCTGGACAAGGTGCATCAAAGCACCTGGTTCATTAGAAGGAAGTTGATGTTGAAGTTGAGCCATTCTAAGTTCAGACTCCTCTAACTTTGTCCCCTCTCCTAGGTCTTTGCTCACATCAGATTCAGAGACACTAGCAGCTTTATTATTAGCGTCGAAGCATCTCGATAATGCATAAAGATCTGCAAAAGTGTGACAATCATTAAGCTGTTAAAAGCTGAAGGGTAACTGAAAAGATGAAATCTTTTTTTTGAGAAAGGTAACAAAACTGAAAAAGGATGAAATCTTACCAGCAGCTAAAGCTTCAAGCCGAGGATCAAGAATAGGAGGATACTTCACATCGATTGAATGGTAAAGCTTGAAATTAACAAAAGCTAGGACAGTCTGCATCAGGTAACAATATATTAGAGAAATCACTCGGAAAGCAAGAAAAATACTCACTTTTCAAATTAAACAAATATGCATACAACTCTACGAGTGTAAACTTTTGAAATCAACTGAGATCAGAAGCATGCGAAAAGCACCTGTCTTTTCAAATTCATTAAATACGCATAAAATTTTACCAATGTAACTTTTGAACAAAGGACTACAAACTATGCACTCTCGGAATATGAGAGTGATAACACCTCAGCTAAATATTGTTGGCATACAATTGCAACAAAGTGAGCAGAGCACGGTATACATGAACCTTAACAGGGTTATTTTATTCTACTACAATTTCAACATTTCACCTTATGAGAAGACACAGTTAAAAGGATGGCTCACCAATACAAATTCCTACTTTCTTAAGTACCAGAATAATTTGCCGACTCAAGGAAATGATCACGAGTTATATAATAATGGGTTTTAAGTTAAACTACACATACAAGAAACAAACGCACAAAAGCCCAACAAATGACAAGTCAAAACAAAAATATATTCAAATGGTAAAATATTTACCTCATAAAATTCCAAGAAAGTCAGCATGATGTTGTAGTCAACGTCATCAGGAAGTACTTGTTGAAGTGCATGCGGAGTTAACCATGTTATCTTTTGCCCATCTATTTCTGCCTGCAGAACAAGGCTAGTATATCACTGTGTTTGCAGGACAAACTGAACAGCAAGTCACAATACCCGGTAATTTTTTTTAAAAGTAAAGATAATTTTTATTGCACGAGAAAACAGTACCAAGATGGTACTGTATAAGGTCACAATACCTGGTAATATATTCCTTTCACTGATATAAACGTTTTCCGTAGCTTATGAGTGCGAGAAATGTAGGCCTGCCATTCATGACTCAACCTAATCCATGACAAGAGTAAGTTTCATAAGCATGCGTATATGTGAACAAATAGCACTGTCAGCTAAACCAGAAAAAATGATTTTATGAGCAGAGAGTATTGACCTTCGACAGTTATGGACACGTTTTACAGGGATCTTCTCTCTTTCTACAGCAGGCAATGCAGCAAACAAGTGTACCATACTAAGACAGTCATCCAAATCTCTTAGCGCATCAATGAATTTAGGGTACCTAGAACAATCATGATAAACAGCAGTTAAGCGCCAGACATGCTTATGGGACACTTAAAAGCGATATTGCCCAAGTTAATAAATACTGACCTCTCTCGTATAAGCATGTCAAGGGTATAAGAGGGTTTGCGAGTTAACAAGCGTTCAGCAAGATCCCGATTTTTCTTCGAGACGGCTTTCTTAATCTTCTTCTCGTATGCTCGCATATCTCTGAACTTCTCGAGTAAAGGCTCATGTCTAAGGAACAAAATATCTTTCATGTGATAGTATGTATGATGGTTTCCCTTAACCTTCTTCTTTGGTTCACGGGGGAAAATACCTTTCAAGATACATAGCTTCCTGCATCAACAGATAGAACAATACAAATAGTAAATGACTTTTCCGGGAAGGCCAAAATACAACTGACTCATATGAGTATATGACTGCCTAACTAGTAAGCATCATTTATGATGTTCCCTAAATCCACCAGGCAACTTCAAGCATAAACCATTTTGACTCAACTGCACAACTAATACAACCAAAAAGCTCATATCACCACAAAAAAAGGTTCCCAACTAACAACCCGATAAGAACAACTACTCCACAAAATAATAGTTTTTCAGTTTTTCTACTGCAACCCCACTCAAAAACTGAACGAAACGAGCTCCTCACTACTAATTCCACGTGTTCATACCAGCTAAACCGGGAAAAAGGAAGTAAGCATAGACAGTATACATAAATGTAGACCAAAAAGAGTCAGACCTGAACAGCGATAAACTGACTTGGAGATATTTCACAGCTTGTGATCTTGTAATATATCTTGCTGCATTTCCTTCCTTTTTCTTTCCCTATAAAAAATCAAAAACAAATTGTAACGAAATCGAAAACACAAAAATTACACTAATCAACAATAGTTCGTACAAAAAAAAAAAAAGATGCAATAAACTTACAGCAGGCCTATAATGCTTCGGCATAGCTGCAGAAACAAACTCTTCCTCTCAAATTAACTGCAAAAAAAATGGCTGACCCACGTTAGAGTAGTCGATGTACCTTAGTATACAAGCATGTACATACACATATAACATAGAGTTCAAGTCATATACGCCAAGAATTTAAATAAACTTTGTCACTAAAACAACATAACCAGTGTTATACCACAAGTGGGGTCTGGGGAGGGTGAAATGTACACCGACCTTACCCCACTAAAGTGGAGAGGCTGTTTCCGATAGGCCCTCGGCTTAAAGGTGGCCTAATAAAATTGTCGGTGCATATAACTTAAACTCGATAACGATAACAAAATAGAGCAAAATAGTAGTAATACATAACAAGTAAAAGGTATTAATTAGGGTTTAATGAGCGTACACTTTGAAAAGTGAGGAGTTTGAGTATTGCTGCAGAGGAAGATATGGAAGACTACTACTTAGGGCAAACATAATAGTAATATTCTCGGGTATTCACATTCGGGCTGAAATTTGTTAAATTTTTGTATGAGAGCCTATTTTAGGCACGTCATTTAGATTTTAGCTATTTCTTAAAAATTAGTATTTTATTTTTGGAATTTTTACACTCTATACCTATGAAACTTAAAGTATTTATAAGTCGTACCTATTAAAAACTACACTACCCATAAAATTAAAATTATTTATCCAATCTACCCATTTATTACTGTATACCTTTGTTATGCTTTATAGGTGTATACCTTTAAGGTATACTGCATAAATTATGGTATACAAATCTGGAGGGCCATTTATTACTGTATACTTTTGTTATACCTTATATGTATATACCTTTATAGTATACTGCATAAACTATGATATACAAGTCTGGATGGGTAGAGTGGGTAAATAGTTTAGTGGGTAGTTCAGGTAATATTTGAAAGTAATGGGTAATGAGTGTAATTATTTTAAGTTTTATGGGTATTTTTGTAAGTGTCCCTTTATTTTTTTCAACCGCTATATTGAACTTTTAGACCCAGACGAAGGTTTGAAGTTGGATGTCGTATATGCCTAATTTCAAATCTAAAGGTTGGAGTTAAACTTCGGACCTTCAAGTTTAGAGTTAGCTAGCTAGCTAGCTAGACGAGTCCCAACTTTAAATCATCGGATCTAAAATTCAATATAGTGATTAAAAATTAAATAATTTTTTAAGATTGACCAACATCTAAAGGACGCACCCAAAATAGGCATTTCATGCACTTCCCTCTGAAATGAAGATTCTAGCAAGGCCTCTTTTTATTGAGCTATTTAGGTTACAAGCATTTATTTCGAAACTAAACCAGGTTAAATAGCCAAATTGAGTAAGAAATAATGGCCACTTTACCAAAATCAATTCCAGGACTGAAGTTAGACTTTATTTAAGCCTAACTTCAGTCCTCATATTTGAAAATTTTTCTTTTAATTTAAATTATTTTCAATTTCAACTTTTTTGGTCTGAAGTTAAGCAAATTAAAATTAGCCTTAACTTTAGGTTTGGGAGACTGAAGTTTAATGACTATGCTTGCAAAAAATATTAAAAACGGATGTACTTTAAATGGTGTTGTGCACATAGGGGGGAAGTGCACAAATAGCCTATTTGAACAGTTTTCTTTAACGCCCAACTACTTTAGAAAAGGGAGACTTACAAAAATAGTCGCACAACATAAACTAATTATCAGCTCCTACTCACTACTTTTGATATTACCTGATCTACCCACTAAAATATTTATCTAAATACCCTCTTTCACTGCCACCATCTCCCAAACTCCAAAATCTCCCCAAACTCACGCGAAAACCCTAGTTCTTACCCAAATACCCACTTACACAGATCCGTACACCTTCTTCGCCGTACAATCTCATACAATTTGATCCAAATTCAGTATCAATGGAGGTGGAAATTTGGTTCAATTTGGTGGCGAGTGGGATTCAACTAATGAATACTGTAATTTTTCTAAAGTTAGAAAAGCGTAACAGTAATAAAAAAGAAGAAAATGGGAAGGGTGCGTCAGAGAAATGGTAGCCGGAGTTGGGGTTCCGCCACTTTCAAGGCTCGATCTGATTTAATCCCAAGTGATTTTGGTGAACCCATTAGTAAAAATGAAAAGAGGAGGAGGAAGCGGTCTCATTCATGTATTTTTATAAATTTTCGGCCACCGGATTGTGGCGGTTGATGACGGACTGGTGGATTTGCGGCGATACAAGGCGGTACATCTTCCTGCTGGTGGAGAGTGTTTTGGTCGTGGGAACAACTATGGTTTGGATGTTTCTATTATATACTTTCTAATATACGGTATATCAAGTTAAATAAATGAGTCAATGAAATCATGTCATGTGTCAAGATTAGATGGTATGTTAAGTCAAGCATGCATGATGCAAGTGCCGAGTGTGTGGAGCTTATTACATGATGAATGTGATTGGTCATTCAAACAAATCAAATTAAAAGCTACACCACTCCCTTGTACAACTATAATAAGAGTCTTCGTAAGGATAAAAAGCACTAGTTTGATAACAGGAAGCAACAGAGAGCCCGTGAATCTAAACACTTTCTTCGTGGCCATATCTACGTTCATGACGGATAATTCAATGTGTACCTAGACTTTATTTTGTTTTCATAATATTAAGATATTTAAGCTTAAGCAAAATATTAGTAATTTAAACTTTTGTTACATTTTATTTAATCAAAGAACTTTGAAAATTTTGTATATTGAATGAATTTATGAATTTCTGGAATATGTTCCACATCCTATTTCATTATTTGTCTGGGTACTTTATTTTTCATTTATTTCTCTATTTTTCTGTCTAGTACTAATACACATGTTAACTGATATATTTCATAAGCAAGTATAATATATTGTCAAATATGAAAGCCATGCAGAATATGATGATGAACTTTATGAATGAGGAAAAAAGAAAGGGCCAAAGCAAGAGCAAGCGTTGATACAGTTCGTCGTCCGAGTCTAGTTCCGAGAAAACGGAGTAGTAATGAACTATGGATGTTTTTAGAGATATATTTTAGACTTGTAGCGGTTGGTTTATATTTAACTTGTTTTATTGTTAGACTTGTAGTTGGTTATGTTAAACTTGTTTGATTGTTAGACTTGTGGTTGGTTTAGTTTAACTTGTTTCATCGTTATCAAGTGTTGATGTTAATTATTTCACTTGTTAGACTTTTCGTTTAAAGGCAATAAGCCTTGTTTAGAAAAAATTAAGGCTTCTATAAGCCTGTTGTCTATTGGTTGCTGGATTTACTGCATTTACAGGTGGTGAAGCTCTAATAACAGTTTTTATTTTGCAGGTTTTACCTAGATTTTTATCGAAAAATTGGGTAAATTTTTTCCACAAATTGCTTGGACCAACTGCCTCGGTTGGTCACTTGAATAAAAAATTCCAGAAATTGCTTGGTCCGACCAATAAAATATTTCCCAGAAATCTCCTTGTCCGACCGATGCGGTCGGACAGTTTTCCAGAAATTGATGAATCAAGAACACAGGACCGATTTCTATCCGACAGTTTGGCGGCCGAAATGTCCGACTGTGTCAGTCGGACAGAGTGTTTCGACCAGCAGTTATCCGACCGCCACTTTTGACCGGATGTCGGTCGACTAGCCGACTGACGTGCGACTGTTTTGGCGGTCGAAAAACACCTAATTTATAGTAGTGACCTAATATTGGTGCATGTGCTGAACTAAGTCCCACAAATCTTTAATTTGAATATAATTGAAATAAATATTAACAATCAGAAAACAATAAAATCAATGGTAGAACTGTAGAAGAAAAAGAAAAAGGAATTAAAACTAACATTAATGGAGTATTAAAAAAAGCTTTGACTGTTTGACATTTGTGGAACTTTTAAAAAACGACTTATTGAACCACGTATTTTTTTATTTTAATTTTCAGAAATTTTTTTAGACATGCATGGCTTCAAGAGTTGTCCAATACTAAGCATGTGTCCCATAATTCTGGGGTTTACATCTTTTAATGTCTTTGCCCCCTCCTGAAGGCTTCTACTATGTCACTCACACAAGTGTCTTTTTAAATAGTGTGAATTGAATTACCTGTCAGCAACTTTGTAAGTTGCAGCAATTTGAAAGGGCATTATTAATATATCCTATAAAGTGTGGAGGTGAATAATTAGTGTAGATGATTAGATATTAAATTAGTAATTTGTGTCATACTAACTATAATTTATTTGAATGTATACTATTTTTATGTTGTTCTTCAACTTTTTATTATTGTTGGTGATTAATGTTTGTTGTTTTTTTGTTATATATATAGTTTTTATGTCTATATTCCCTTTATAATGGTATTGTCATATTGTTCTTTTCAAACTTGTTTTTTAAAATATATTTTTTAGCCGAGATCTATCAGAAACAATCTCCCTACTTAGGTGGCGGTAAAATTTAGGTACATCTCATCATCTCTAAACTCCACTTATAAAATACATTAGGTATATTATCGTTGTATTACTAACACACACATCCTAGTATGTTATCGTTATATTACTAATACACACCCTATCGTTATATTCTCTTTATAATGATATTGTCATATTGTTTTTTTTCACACTTATTTTCTAAAATACTTTTTTTAGCTAAATTTATTAGAAACAATTTCTCCACCTAAGTGGTGGTAAGATAACATCTCTATCATCTGAACTCCATTTATGAAATACACTAAATATGTTATCGTTGTGTTGTATTACTAACACACACATCCTATAAGTACACCATATTGCACCCTCAAACACACGGACAACCCCATCATGGGGCAGCCTATCTTTTTCAGGACCTCCCTCTATGTAATAGTAAGGAGTAAAAATTCAAAAAACAACCCACAAGAAAAGACAGAAAAATATGGTGAGAAAAATAATTCTCTGTTCTGTCCAAACACTAATAAGTGCAACATGTTACTCATGCAAGGCCTTTACTCTAACTTACACATGCAATGTAACACGTAGCATTGTTGCCTCTTGTTAGAAAACTACACCTCATCAGTAACCCTCTATCTACAAAATCTCCTTACCTCTTTACACTTTCATTCAACATTTTCACACACAAAAAGCAACAAATCACGATATTCTTAGCACTACCATGGCTGATGTTCGTCACCCACACCAAATTCAAGTTCATCCACAACACCAACCTCGTTATGAAGGTGGTGTGAAAACTCTTCTTCCACAAAGAGGTCCTTCAGCTACTCAAGTACTAGCTATTGTCACTCTTCTTCCTGTTGGTGGAACCCTTTTTTGCCTCGCTGGCCTTACGCTTATCGGTACGATTATAGGCCTATGCGTTGCTACTCCGGTGTTCTTACTCTTTAGCCCGGTTCTTGTACCAGCTGCTCTCACTGTTGGACTTGCTGTCACCGGATTCTTGACTTCAGGTTGAATATTCTACTTGCAAAGTTATACTCCTGTTTCACTTGAACCGTCTTACATTACTTTTTTAGTAAATTTTCATTTTACCAGTAGGAATGACATGTTTAAGACTAGTAGGAATGACATGACATGTTTAAGACTGGAAAGATTCAAATTAGAGGTTATTTTCTTGGTTGTTATACCACCTACGCTCTTAAATTTTGTGGTTTTCGTTAAGAGGCATAAACGGAACGGATTGAATAACGGATGGAGTACCTGCCCAACTACGGAAAAGGTGGACTGACGATTCTGGTGCAGTAGAAAATGTGGTTTAAAGTTGTATCAGCTAGCTCATAGCTAGGTTCAATATAAGCATATGGTCTTTGTAGCGTTCTTGCACTTATTTAAGGCCTTTGGTAGGATTTCTTATGCTGTCATTGGTACAGGTGCATTTGGATTAACGGGGCTGTCATCACTTTCCTGGATTGTCAATTACTTCAAGCAAGGGAGGACAGTGACGGAGCAGTTGGACTTAACGAAAAGGCGTGTGCAAGAACGAATTGCAGATGCTACAGCACAAGTGGGACAGAAGACCAAGGAGGTTGGACAAGCAATCCAGAGCAAAGCCCAGGAAGGAAAAGAAGGTGCCAGGACTTGATGTTGAGAGTGTCTATTTTAGAAGGAAAGTAAGAATAATAATGTGAGACGTAGTTCAATTGTAGTTTGGTTCTTTTGCACCTTTGTGAGAGTTGTGGGCAGTGTATGGTGCAGTGTTGTTAGGTTTCTCTTCTGTGTTGTTAGCTCTTCTGTTGGTTTTTTGTAATTTGATCATCTTTCTTTGGGTGTCTATGCCACAGCATATGTGCCATTGTCTTCCTTTGCTAGTATAAGCTTTTAGTGATCTCAATAACTGAGGAAGTGTTCATTTTAAGAAAACCATCGAACTCGGCGCTTGTGTTCCCATCAACCCTTTGGAAGTCAAGGCAGTGAGGCTAGAGAAGAACTAAAGAATAAACATTGGTGCAAGATAAAATAGCGTACTTCTGGCCACCTTATCTCATTGAGTAGGACAAAAACCAGGTGCTTTACTCTTTCCTCCTCAGAAAATTCTTGAATTAAGTTACCTGTAATCTCCCGCCCAAACGATGTAATATTGTTTAGTCTCCCACGCTTTTCTATTAACTACTTCGTGCTTGTGAGAAATTGAGTAGCAAATTAGCAATTTTCTCGAGTGTGTGCGCATTAGGTCCATTGTCGCACAGCAGTTCGCAAAATCCATGTTTTGAGAAGACAACCGAAATAGAGGAGACTATCATCTTCAACAAACTACGCTACATTCAAGATGAATCCATATATATAACTTGAGAAGAAAGATAAAAGACAACAATGTAAAAATCCAATGTAGTTCAACTAAATTACAATTGTGATGGCGACTAATTAATTCTGCAAAGTTCATATGAAGTTATATTTTAAGTCATCAGATTATGTAAATATTTATTCAAAAATTTGTGGACCCTATAGTCTCGAACCTTGGAAATATAAACCTTGGGAAATAGAAAGGTTTCAGAAGTACAAATACAAAAGCTCTGATGAGAGATGTCCCAAGTTTAGTCTAAGCTGCTCTATGGCATATAAAGAACATACACTAACTTTAAAAAGTATACAAGAAAAGAGTCGACATTTAACTATGTCATTGAGTAAGAGTGACTTGTTCTTGTGGCTGGACTCCAGCGGTCTCACCAGCACCGTTTGGGATCCAAAATGTAAGAACTGATGATGCTGCAACAAACATGACTCGTCTTGGGGCCCACTTCAAGCAGGACGGCATGCCTATGTGGCTATCCCAACTAGCTACCTATTAGAACAGTCATTCTGCTGTTAGGCAATACAAGAGCACGTAATTGTATCCAATGACTAATAAAAACTATTGCTTCACAATCTCAAATTAAAGTCGGCTATATGAATTGCTATTGTCCATATCGCTTCATTCAAGCTCATTGGAGTCCAATATTATATAAAATAGAAATAACAAGAGATGATGAGCACTAGACGCGTTCTACTGCCAAATTATTCTAAGACCAGTTCTAAGGGCACACGCAAAGGTTACCCGAAAAGATGAAGCAGGGCAATGGCTAAAATTTGAGCAGGTAAGATTCACAGACATGTATGTGTGGGTGAGAGGGGTCCGGGGAGGGGGTGTAAGGAAGAAAGGATACCTTATTTAGTGTGTTGATGTTCCACGCATGCAGGTTTCCATCCCCTGAACCTTCAACATGAACACAAAGCAATTTTGTTCTAGTATCACAAAGATCATAAAGAAGAATACTCCAAGTTCACATTTACGTTAATTGTTATTAAGAACAGTGAAAAATATGAACCCAGCTTTGTCAGCAAAACCAACAGATTGAAATGCAGGCAATGCATATGGATGATCACTACTGCATGACAGCAGCAGAATGCCTAATACGAAAAAATTCATTCCTTCCCATCTTTTTCCCGCAAACAATGTCTGCAATATGTACTTGCTTTCTCCTGAAATTTCTTTATCCGATCTATTATTTTACCTTAAGAGGACGGAATCGAATGTTAACACTGACACTTAAAGATGATCGTCAAGTCGAGAAGGCACTGATTTACATCATAATCACTGTATAGTACTGGTCAAGTTTCTAAGGAAATAGGTCTACCCTCTCTCTATCTCTCTATTTCTTTTTATTGAGCAGTGAATATCATTAATCTAGTGAAGGCAAAAGATGAAAACAACTTCAGGCAAGAACACAAATGCATTCTTGTAATGCTTCAGAAGGTAAATATATGCATAACTGGCACCTAACATGACTAGTTCCCCAAGATCAGGCTAGAAGAAATTCCAAAAGTGGACCAAAAAAAGCACAAAGATAAAGTGTGGCTAATCCGGAAGTATATAAAAAAAATTCAAATATTCCTATAGTGCATTAGTTTGTCTTTTAATGACTGTGATGCCGGAGGTCAGTTGGCGCACACCGATTAATTCAGTGGGAAACCTGCTACAGTCCTCAAGGCAAATGCTAGGTAGACCTATCTGCCAAGGCAGGACCAAAGTGGATCATACTGATTGATGCAGCAGGGTTTCCGACGTGGGAAACCAAGTTTGTAACTCCCATACCTCAATTACTTTGTCATCCCATTGTAGACAGAGTGCATTAGATTCTTACATCACAATTGTTGTTGAAAAGCATAGCAAGCTTCTCTTGCATGCGCTACATTGTTCTTGGTAAGTCTAGCTATTATTTTGTAGCTAGTTCTATCACAAAACATCAGCACATTATCTCAATAATGAAAGCCAATATTGCACGACATTGATATATTATTGTGAAATGGCGACTTTCATTTAGGAGTGATTGCAAAACCAAGTGGAATAGAAATGGTTTTGGAAATTTTAGCTTCAACAATATTCGGGTTCAAGAATCTAAACAATTTCGATTAACATCCCATCAACAACACTAACAAATCAGTGCTTTAACAGTTCAACTTAAACATCTATTGCACAATCGTCATCCCGCCATCTAATAATAGGTTTTAAGATGAGTGAATTATTTTACAGCTGCACTAATGAAAGCACCAGATACAGCTATCTTATCGAAAATCTTGAAGTAATAGAGACAACCATATATCTTTATTACGTTCACTTTAAAATCAGCATTTGCTTTTGCTTGAGATTGAGGCCTCAGGCTGCTCAGGGTATAGTTACTGTATCCTAAACACCAAGCCATAAAATCTAATGTCTAAGTCCCAACTAATATCTAAGTTCCAACTTAATGCTTCTACAGTCAATAATAAGCTCAAACATATTAATCTAATACCTGAAACAACGTACTGGCCATCTGGTGTAAAGGTTGCCTCCATTGCTGTTTGGGAGGGATCCAGATTAAACCCACAGCGCTGCACCAGGAAAATGGATGAGTCATCTAGTGTTGGATAAGTTTGTAAAACATCATGGAAAATAGGAGGAAGAAAGACGAGGGTCTGAGCAGAAACAGGAAAGAATTCGGATGGAAAAGAAACCTTCTCTCCGCAATAGGCATCGAGGACGTAGATGTTATTACTCGTGGTCGTCAAAAGCATTGATTTTCCATCATTGCTGAACTTTATGTCACAAACCTCAGCTGTATCGCCACCAACTAGGAAGGTATCAAAGGGCCCCTACATATCACAAGGCATGACCAAATTAATTATTTGTAATCTAAAAGCAAGCTGAACCATAAAGGCACAAACCTTGTCATAAACTCTCGAATCAAACAACTTGACGGCACCCCCTTCCATTGCCACAGCAAAGACAAGGCCTTGTTGGTCATAAGCAACAGCAGGTCTACCTCTTAGACGCAAAATCCCCTGTAAACTACAAGAGTGAGCGTATATCACAAACATGTATTTCACAAGGTAGAAGTTTGACTAGCTAGTACAAATTGCTGGTGTTCTGTAAACTAATTAACAGTATGGCACTCTGGACCAGAACCTCTAATATTCGTGAAAGCTCACAACGTTACTACATATCAGCAGATTAGTGTTCCACCTGCTCGAAAGTAAGTAGGACTAGAAGCATATATTATAAATGTTTCCTAGATACAGAAAGAATATCTTCTTTCTGTGTTTTTGTATAATAAGCGTAAAGATAGTGTCTTCATTCTAGTCATGCATGCACAAGAAGATGAAGAGTAATCTGCCACTTCTGTCACAGTTCCAGTTCTACAACGTCAAACCATTGAAAGGTTCCGAGTGAATGCCTCTATTATTGTTGTCTATCGGAATGTTATATCATGGAGAGTTAACATCTGAGATAATTAATTAACATATAACTCCAAGCTTGAAGAGTATAGAGAAAGAGCATTGATACACAAATAGAGCACCTAATTAGTGACTTGCGCAGTTGGTTTTCCATAAATGCACTTCTTTTAGTTTGATGAGTACCTTGCCTTGGTGATCTAAAAATAACTTTTTCTTTATGGATAAGGCAAACAAAAAACAGAAAGAAAACATATAATCTCGTTTTTGCACAAAATCATGACACCAGATAATACTTTGAAGCTGTGCCTAACATGAAATCACATTTTCGGGAGATGGCTGCATAGATCATTAGTGGGAATCACTGTGCCAACTACCAAGTACAGTTCAGAGAGAACAGCTCAACCTTCACAGATGAATGTCCGTGGTTTTCAGTTCTGGAATTGGTTGTCCAAATTCCGCAATTTGTCAAATAGTTGCATTTAATTGTTTAATGCTTTTTCATTTTCGGTGTAAAGAAAACTATGTAAATGATGATGATTCCATACTAGACATTATAGAATCCTTGTAAGTAGAGTAAGGTAAGTTTTAGTTTTTTTCCTTTTTGCTTTTGGTTTGATCTTGCTTACCAGCACAGACATTGTGTTGAGGATACATATGTGTATATATACATATATATATATATACATATATATATATATATATATATATGGGTTTTGCTAACATACTACATAGTTGTAGTATGTTAGCATTGTATGCATTTTTGGGTTCTCAAAAATGTCCTTACTATTAATTGCCACCACATAAAAAATAGAGACTTTTTTGTCCTTTCACCAAAATTTCAAACATTTCGTCCTTACATTTCCCCCTCTACAAGTGTCCTTGCGGGAAAGATAAGAACTCTATTTTCCATCTCCAACAATCGTTCACTTTCTAAAATTGTTTTTGTTTTTTCTTTGCACCTTGACAAATATATACCAACGTAAGAGTTACATTGCAAAACTAGAATTTTTCTTGAAAAAGAATCTGTACTAATTGCTAATTAGACGACACTTTCTTCTTGTTTCAATTTACGACTTAAACAATTTTATTTTTTATACGAGGAAGTTGAACAGAATGTGAAATTTCAAAAGTTATCCATCACTATGATATTCAAACTCTACAACGATTTGGGGAACTCAGTGAGAACCTATATTTATCCTTTTTGAGAAATACAATCTTAGAAACAGAGACGGTGATGCGGGGAAATCTAAAAAAATAAAATTTCGATATTTAGTTGAAAGGAACATGATGAAATTGGGAGAATTTGAGTGACAGTTATGTACGATTAGATTGTTCTTTAAAATTGATTGAATAAAGATGAAGCTCGGCTTTTTTTTAACGAACTACACCTCTGCTTCTTCGACCATTGCTAATTTGGGAAGATGAGAGGTAAATGGGTTGACGGGAAGACTTTGAGTTTAGTTTTGGAGTAATAAAATGTTGAAGTTTTGGTGAAAGGACAAAAAAGTTCCTACTTTTAATGTGGTGGTAATTAATAGTAGGGACATTTTTGAGAAACCAAAGATGTATACAATGCTAACATACTACAACTATGTAGTATGTTAGCAACACCCATATATATATATATATATATATATATATATATATATATATATATATATATATATGTTTCGTTCGAACGCTGAATTCTCATAACATATCTCTATCGCACGATCTAGATAAGAAGGAAAGATAACAATCCTTATATATATACACACACAAAAATGTTACCATTCTTAAAAAAAAAAAAAAAATAGTTCCACTTTTTCTTTTCATTCGTCAGATAGGATTAGTACACAACCTTGTTAAATCCCAACCACAGTAATTTTAGTATCACTAAGGTAAGAGAGAACATTTCATAATGAATGTGCGTCAAATGATAAATTCTGTCCTAACTCCTATGTTACTAGCCTTATAATTGCAAGATTGAACTTCCTAACAGGAATGAGCCATGGGAATTGGGAGACTAGAGTTCAGGTTCCAGCTGAGGCAAAAATCGCTATAGGTGATTACTTCTCATTCTAAGCCTTAGTGGGCCGGACAAGCTAATCCGATACCACCGATATCCTCAAAAAGTTAAGACGTTAACTAATGTCACTAAGATAATACAATATTTTTTTGATAATTGAAAACCAGGTTAACTTCATGAAATATGTGATACCAACCTGGCAGGCATTTACACGAAGATCCCATATTCTGACAGTATGGTCAAGAGAACCAGACATGAAGTTGTCATTAACTGGAGACATGCAAAGTGACACAACCCTGCATCCAACTCAAAGTAACAGATGTGAAGATATATGTTAAAAATCAACGGGTAAGGGGAGAGACAATATGGAAAATAATGACAATTGATGACTGTTACTATACATAACATAAACCTAAAAGTCACACATTAAGGGTTCCTTATGTTTTGTTTGTTTTGGTAGAATATCTTGTCTTCACCCGCTCATTTGTCTAGTACGATCATAACAATTTTTATTTCTATTGGGAAAGAACATGTATAAATCCCAATAACATCTTGTTCAAGCCAAAAAACAAACTATTTGAGCAACATATGCGCAAAGATAAAACAACACATCAAGCATCTTAGGCACTTTTACAACCATTCCAGCTGCTTTTACATAGTAAGCAGTTCTTAAAACATTCAAGGTAGTCCACATTTCTACGGAAGATGCACATTCTTCCAATCATTTCATAGATAAGTACCAAGAAAAAAGAACCTTACCTCTCTTTATGTCCCTTAAAGTAACGAAGGCATCGATTATCATACATGGACAGGTACCGCAAAGATTCTGGCAGCAGACACGAAGTAAAAATGTAAAGCATCCTTTCATGTGATAGAAAATCCAAAGTTGGTCCAAAGATCACCTCCATGCATATCCAAGTTGTGTATTGAAGAGCATATAACAGAATTAGGGTGGTGGGTAAAGCATATTCGACCAGCTCCATGCTTCTTATGGTATGTAGTCTTCAGCAATCTGAAGGTCGAGCAAAAACAAACAACTTAGAGAAACTATGTATTCTGGTATAGTTGAGAGAGCTCATCGAGAAATTAGTTGAGTTTTAAAGCTAAGACTTGCTTAATGACCGACATAATCACCACTTGAATCATTCTGAGGCCTAAGTTGTATAGGCATCCATTAAACATTTCAAAATGGAGAAAAAAGTACAAGGAAGTAGAATATGTTCACACAACCCTATATCAAATGCAGAACTAGTATGGACACCAGATTCTATTGTTGACAATTTCATATTTATGATAGACAATCAAAGATAATTTGGAAAAGAATTTGAATCAGTAATCTATCCGTATTCCCTCAGTACATAATCAACTGCCAAAATAAATCCATCGCAGTCAAAGAGAAGGACAACAAATGGCCCCCAGCCCAAATATTGAGCACAATCAAGTGTTAAAAGTCAAGCTCGTTAACATAGCTAAAAGAATCATTTTAAAGTTGCTTTACATGCTCAGGAGCCCTAAAGACAGGAGTCCTTAAACTTTTGGATGTAGTCCCATATGTCATAATTACCACACTGGGTTCTTGTTTTACCTCAGCATAACTCCTTCCATCAAATTCTTTTTGAAAGCATTACATAGGGGCCAAAAAACAAAGAATAATTTTCTAATTATTATGTCATAGCCCATAGGGACTTAAATATCTCCATCCTCCTTTTTTTAAGCACTGATCTTATCAAATCCTTCTTAAGAAACATTAAAATCTCATTAGCATCAACCTGAACAAAGTAATGTGCATTGAGCTGTAATTTCAACACCTCTTCATTTAGGTTAAGAATATCACAGAAGAGAGTATACTAGACCCAGATACTTTTCCTACCCCCTAAATACAACTAGTAGATTTGATAGCAAGTAAAAGATGGTTTTGAATTGGTTTTTATCCTCCTATTTCTTCAATGACAGATGAAAAATCACCAAACTAGAGATTTGATAGCAAGTAAAAGATGGTTTTGAATTGGTTTTTATCCTCCTATTTCTTCAATGACAGATGAAAAATCACCAAACTAGAGATTTGATAGAAAGGAGGATTGTGCCAAACTGGGGAAGAGGTGGAAGTATTAGGATCTTTTCAACAAGAAAGAAAAAACTGTGGCCCCTTAACACTAAGGCTAGAAGCTTGAAACCAAGATGAGTCAAATAACTTAAGTGAGGTTTAAAGCATTTTAGGAGATCACTTGCAATTCTTTGGAAAGCTTAAAGGCTCATGCTACTTTTGGCATTCAAAAATGTTCATGTCTAACATTTTTCTTTAAGTTGGACCAGAACTCTCCATAATACATAAGTAGAAAGCTTTCAAGATGTAGCAGATACCTCTCTAGGTTTACGAACCAGTTTGGAATCACTGATGCGTTAAAAAAGGGTCGAATAAGTCTGATCTTAATTAATCATTTCTTGTTTATGCCAAAACTTCCCTGACCATTTCCTATTTCAAGAGGAGAGTCATATGACGAAGAGCGCTATCGAGTAATTTGGCTATAGAGCAACTTTTCACTTTTTGATATAATGCCCAAATATATTACCACTTTTGAAAGTTCACTTCTCGATGTTTTGTACTAATAAACCGATGGTGCTATTCCAAGATGATCGAGATGAAATGGAGGCTGGAGCCTAACGCAGTCTTCATGTAAACCTGTGAACTTTCTAATTGCTCTTCTACTATAGATTCTCAGCATTTTTTAGGCCCCAGTAACTGACAAGAAAATGTTAAGAGTTGGTGACGTGAGCGACTTTCCAAAAGAATAAGATTTCTTTATGTCTACATCGTCCAATAGCATCTCTGGTGCAAAATTCTGGGATGCCTCAGTGTCTAGTGGGTAATTCCAGGAAATGTCAAAGAAGTCATGATTAGCTGGATGTATGGAAGACGAAGAAGAAGATACAGGGCGTGGGAGATTGCTCCTCTTGCTTTGATGTGAATTATATGGAGAGAGAGAGAAATAGGAGATCTTTGATAGAATAGAAAAGGATTTTATCTATTTGAGGAGTAGCCTTCTTATCTTGTATTTCTCTTTGGTGCACATAAGATTCCTGTATGTATAGAGATTGGATAGTTTTTGTAGAATCTCATTTATTTTTGTGAGGGTTCTACTTTTTTGGGAACTTCTAGTATACAGGCATATTTATTGCCTTTCATTTATTAAACTTATTACTTGATATAAAAAAAGGATTTCTTTATGTCAATCTTATACTGCTTGAAGGATTGCTAAGATTCAGACTGTGTGTTGCTTTTAAATACATAGTCACAAACAAAAAGACCACCATATGAACTATAAACTCTTGATGGCTGATGAAGGTCACACAATTTGTGCATACGCGACAGATTTTCCAAAATTCACGAACTCCAAATTTTTAGTTCAAAATGGCACAATAATAGTTACTGATTTAATACTTAAGAATGTGAAGTCATTGGCCAGAATTTGCAAAACGGAAGATTGATATTGACAGAACTTGATTAGCCCACAAAGTGAGAAATGCTCTGATGGAGATGCATTGAGTCTTTAGATAAAGATGACTAGGACCGGTACTCAAGGTTTGCACCCTGGTTACACTCTGAACAATAACATTATCATGGATTGTTGCTACACATTTTTTCGATTCTAGTCCCCTTCTATAAACCTAAAATCCGATAAAAGGTGACACCATAAACATTGTATTGATGAATTATGTATGATGTATGATTTTTTATTTACTAGATCTGGCATGACCTCAAGTAACATCATAAGTGGATGATGCAATGAAAAAATCACCAGAAGAACTTTTCTTGAAAGCTTGTTCACTTACTTCCCATTGGCAATGTCAAAAAGTCGAATTGAGTCATCCTCACTTGCAGTTATCAGCAAATCTTCTTTCCGATGAAAATCAAGTGAATTTATCTGCCCACCCTAAAAGAAGGAGATATGTCCAGGTAAAAGCAAGTTGAGATCGATCTAAAACTAACAATTGATTAATTGAAAACAGTACGATTAAATGCAACATAGAGCACTATTGCTTGGATCATAGGGACCTTCTTGAAAGAGGATTATATTTTCTATATGCACATCTCATACACTGTAGAATTTCAAAGATACAAGACAGAATATTGGTCAGAAATAGGACATGAAAATACGATATTGCTTGAAAGAGCGTGAATATGTAGGGTGAGCCTCAAAATATGGATCTGTTCCTTGGCTCCACCTATTCTTTATTGATCTTCTCTACCCACATCAGGATAAATTGTTTCTTTGATTGCAAATTGGAAACGGGAAGCATCACATATTTCCTTCTGCAATTAGTTATTTTGCATTTAACAGCAGCCAAATAAACGCCTCCCGGATAGGGGGCTGGTAGTCACACGACCAAGTTAACCAATTTCCCATGTTCTTTGGTCTTACAGTCAGCCGTAACACATCAATTCTCTTCTATCTTTTAAGCTTATCCAGTATGTCATTTTTTAGGGTGCATGAATTACTAAAACTAATGTAACTATTAGTCTTATAATCTTATTAACACTATAGTAGCTGGAAGGTAAATCTTAGTGTAACAAAGTATCAAAAGCAGTAGAATAGGAGGTTAGATTCTCAGTGAAATAGGTTAATCAGAATCTACATGAGAGCACGCATCAGTCCTCACCGTACATAGATCTGTTATCATAAAAGGTTTAAATTTCTCCAGAGAAAAAAATGCCTGAATGGGTAATAAAACAAATGGCACATCAGACTTGCTCTTAGTAAATCTTTTAAGAATTATTTATAGGATGTGATTTTCTAACAACCACTCATTGGACTACACTTGATCTCACAATATATTGAAAACGATGGCCTGATCCTGATCTCTCTATTATCTCAAACTCAAAGTCCAATATGTGAAGATGCTAAGTTAGTTGAATCCGAAATTCGTAAGATCATTTTATCTCAAGCAAAAGTTGTATACTTCAATAAAAAACAGTCCTTTGATAGTCTCCAAGGGGATTGCCTAGTAGTTGGGCATGCGAGTAATGATGTGGAGGTCCTAGTTTCAAATTTCCCAGCTACAACACTCAACATGAACTCATCTACTTTGAAGCCCCATGAACAAGATTAGGTTGGCAACTAAGGCCTGTTGGCTGGACAGACTGCCTGGTAGATTAGTCGAGGGCGGCACGCACAATATAGCCTGTCACCACCAACATCACCAAAAAAACACAAACAAACAAAAAAAGTTTCTTTGATACTTTTTTGATAACCGAGAAATCTCTGAGGGCCAGTGGTGCACAGTTCAAACCTTAGAGGATAATGGTCTTGCCACTCTATCCTTCTCCACTTAAATACTAGGCTTCTGTCTGTGGCGGGATTTAAACCCATGATGTGTGCCTAACCGACACATCACAAGCCCCGTGGGAAAAACCTTTACTTGATATTTCAACGTTTACATTTTCCCTTGTATTTATACTAAATATTCCAGGTATAACATTTTGAATGTAAAACTCTAGAATTAATCAAAGGGACTTACTCATCTCCTACATTTTTTCTATAACCAACTTATCCATCTCCTACATGAGAAAGATATACGTATGATGATCCAAAAACTACATTCTTTAAATTTTCCGCATTTCTTTGTCCTTTGTTCTCGTCTTCCTAATTTTCTAAAATATTATTAAAAAAAAAAATGTTCAAATTCATCTAGAGTCAGATCCTTGATTTTCAACCAGCAAGTCGTTATTTATTATAACAGAACACGCCTCATCTGCCTAAGCCTTGGGAGGACAGAGTCACCTCTCTATCTTCCGTGGAAGGTAGCATGTACTCAGTGAAATAGTCGAGGTGCAAGCAAGCTGGTCCGAACACCGCCGTCATAAAAATAAATAAATGATAGCACGTAATCGATAGAATAGTCGAGGTGTGGGCAAGATGGCTCAGATACCGACGTCACAAAAATAAATAAATAAATAATAGAACGAACTCAACGAAATAGTCGAGGTGTGGACAACCTGGTCGAGAAACTACTCTAATTAATAATAATTGTTAGAAGGGGAAATTGAAAAGTATAACTCACAAAATCGGAGAAGACGGCAGCGATAGTCATGCTACGAACAATGTCATCAGTGAGCTCCGATAATGCCGTCATCATCAACTTGTTGTAATCAACAAATTTTAATATGCTTATATATAGGGTTTAATTTAATATACCAAATAATCACTATTCACTACTCCTCGGGTGTACATAAAGTATTTTTTTTCATGGGAAATTTTCTAAACACTAATTCGAATTAAATTAGTCTGGTACTAGCAAAGAGTTTCACTTCGTGCCCCCATTAAGGGTGATTTTGAGAGTTTGACCCAGTTTAATGGAGTAATATTTTAGCAAAATATCGTTGGAGCCAAAACTTCAAGTCACTAATTTGCAAGTGTCAAGAGATCAACGACAAGTATTGCATTAAAAACACTTCAAGTTATCTGGGAAGAATACAAGGAAATATTAGAAGGGGCAAGTGTTGCTTATTTGCCAACACTTACGACCAAGTATTGCTCGAACAACACTTTCTCTGAAAGAATGTGAGATTCAAGCGGAAAGTCTTAGCAAATAAAGAAGAGCCAAAGGCAAGTTTTGACCTCATGCCAAGAGATTGATAGAGATGTTTCCATCCAGAATTTTTTCTTTAAATTTAAGGGAGACTTTTTTACAAAATCCTGTTAAGCATGGGAAAAAAGGCAAACCATTGCTTAAGGTGTCATATTTCTGCAAAAAGGCCCGAGAATGTGCCAGTTGTGAGAAGTGAGATTGTGTGATTTTGATGCGCATCTATTTTTGGACGCGCTAAATTAAAATTATCCATCGTTTCAAAATTAATTGAGGAATAGCCGAAGATCCGCACGCACACTTACACTCCATTAGCGTTGGCAAACACCCCAGACTGGTCTCAGTATTTTATAATGGGACTATGAACTAACATGTTCAAAGTCCCATAATTTTATAATGGGATTCATGTTTATAGTAGCCTGGAGGACTTTGAACTATAAAATACTAGAACTTGTCAGAAGGTGGCTATTTCTCAGCAAATTTATTTTCGGTGGCTACGGATCCATTAGCGCGCGCCAAACAGCCCCAACGCGAAATTTTTACATGCAAACAGGCTACGGGGCAAAAATTAAAATTTACAGTGAGATTAGTCAGGCCCAATGTGTATCTTGTGAAATTAAAGAAAGGAAAGTTTTCAAAACTAGCTAAAGCCGCACTAAAATATCCGATCATGGTTCAAGTTTTGCTTAAGCATTCTGTAGCCACACAGCCAAAATATTAGATCACACCAGTGGGGGTATACTCGTATACTAGAACAAATTAAACTGTATACTATTAGGGAATACCCTTGAAAGGTATATATTCAAATAGAAATATGGTTAAATTATGACAAATCAAACTTGTATACCATCAGGATATACCGTATAGCATGAGGTATATTAGAGCTATGGGGTATACCAGTTTGGGCTATGGAATAAAATATTTTTAGCCAAATGACCAGCTCGGATAAATATTTTTAAATACAGCTATTTTAGTTTAAAATAAAAGTTACTGGACATACAAGAATTGAGAAAAGTAGTAATTTTTGTGAGTGTATATATATGTATTTTTTCCAATGTCAAGATGGTTGTTATTTAAATTTAAATTAAGAGGACATGTTCTTTGGTGTAATATTGATATTCTTTCCGTAATCATCGACACTCAAAAATTTTATATCATAACTTCTCCTTTTTGTATTTATTAAATAAAATACAATAAAGGGAAGTTTACATAAATATCTGTCCATCAACAAATATTTACTTTTAGTTGTCCATAACACTAGGAATAGGACTGCATGAAGGGGGGAGTGCACGAAAAGTCTATTTTAGGCGTGCTATATAAGTTTTAACCAAAATTTTAAAATTAACATTTAGTTTTTGGTTGCGAGTTGAACTTCAGATCATTATATCTTAACTTCAAACTCCTAACTTTAACTTCAAATTATATAGAAGGTTTGAAGTTTAATATAGTAGCTAAAAATTAAACAACTTTTAAAACTTGACTAAAATCGAAATAGTGCGCGAAAACAAGCTCCCGCACAAAATTTTTAGGGTGACTTACAAAAATACCCACACAAGCTAAAGTAATTGCAGCCCTTACCCACAACTTTCAAATATTACCCCAGCTACCCATTAAACTAATTACCTAAATACCCACTTTATCTCCCACTTCTCCCAGGTCCAAAACATTCGTATACTTTCAGAATTGGATCCACTTCAAACTAATCTCTCCCAAGTCCAAATTCAATATCAATAAAGGTGGAAATTTCGTTCAGTTCGGTGGCAGATAGGATTCAACTAATAGATATTGTAATTTTTCTAAAGGAAGAAAAGAGACGTAACGGTAATAAAAAGGAAGAAAACGGGAAGGGTGCGGCAGAGAAATGGTTGCCGGAGTTGGGGTTCCGCCACTTTCAAGGCCCGATCTACTTTAATCCCATGTGATTTTGGTGAAACCATTAGTCAAAATGGAAAGTGGAGGAAGAAGCGATCCCATTCATGTATTTTTGTAAATTTTCAGTCGTTGGACTGTGGCGGTTGACGGCGGACTGTTGGTGGATTTGCGGCGGTACGGGGTGGTAGATATTCCTGCTGGTGGGGAGTGTTTCGGCCATGGGAACAACTATGGTTTGGATGCTTCTATCATATACTTTCTAATATACAGTATATCACAATGGTATACAACTTTGATTTTGTCTCAGTATACTTTTGTATTAAGAGAAAATCATGCTTCTATTGTATACCTTTCTAGTATACGGTATACACCAAATGGTATATCTTTGTAAATGAAGGAGGTCCTTGCCAGTACTACAGTAGGTGAACGTCGAAGATATGGACAACAAAGAGAAGGTTGTCATTATAAGGTGCATTCAGTTGTTGCTTCACTTGCCAAAGCTAAAGTTGCGCTGTATCCAAAGGTACTTTTTTTTTCGGTTTATGGTCCAAAGTTGTATACCATTTTAGTACCTCAATGGTATACCAGCTTAACATTGTAGGTTCAGCCTTGGAAATATAACAAAAATTTATTTTCCTACTGTATACAATTGCAGTACTATGTTGATGCAGCCCGACCACGTGCTGATCAAGTGATCGATCCACCGAGGAGACCGATGACAAGAAGCCAAGCCAAGCTGCTGCACGATGTGCATGTTCACTTAGCCTGGCCGAAAGAAAATAATTGCTCCGAAGCTGAGTGGCCGAGCTCAGGAATCGAAGGCATTATCTTCAGATTTGAGCCCGAAGGCAAAGTGACCGAGGACAATGAGCTCGAAGACAATTGAGCGTCCGAAGGCAACAAGTGTGTTCGAGCAGACAATTGAGAACCGAAGCCAAGGCTTACCGAAGTCAAAGTCTGCCGAACACAATTTAATTCAGCCCTGCGTGGCTTATTTCTATTGGTCGCCTGTGACCCTTTTACTAGTTTACCCTTAGTGTTTCCTATATAAACCTTGTTCCCTTTTATTGTAAGGATACCTAGATTTTGAACATTGATTTATTAATGAAAGTGCCGAGCACATTTCTTGTCTCCGTCGTGAGCAAAACCCTGTGAGGGCTTTATGGACTTGTGGCTTTCGGTTAATCCGATTGAACATTCCTCTTTGATCATTCAGTTTGCAAGAGGCATGTTCTCTTGAGGATTGTTGCATAGTTTAGGTGATTCTTGTGTCCCTTTTGATCGAGCTTTGAGACAGGTTCCTCACTGTTCTTTCAAAAGAAGCAGGTTTTGTCTTGCTTTTATCTTTATCCTTCTTGTTTATCTTCCGTGTTCGTGCTAAGCAACTCATTCGGGTTTGCATTGCACCATCTTGGTATCAGAGCACGGTTTGGGCTTGTTTCTACAACCCCAAATCCTGTTCAAGTTATCTTTATTTTCGTGCGTTGTGTCTTTGTTTTCCGTTTCGTGTTCTTGATTTGATTTTCTTACTGTTGGTGTTGTTATTTTACAAAAAAAAAAAAAAAAGTGTTAAAAAGAAAATTCAAAAAAAAAAAAAAAAAAAATTGTGTTTGATTGTTGGTTGTTTGGGAAAGACAACCATTGATTCTTGTTCACCATCGAATTCTGAATCCAACGAGTACCCGACGTACTAATTTTGTGACTAGGGTTTCTTGGTGAAATTTGGACTGATTTTGAGCTTCAATGGTGACTGAACTCGAACCCCATTGTGTTTAGTTGAAACCGGTGAAGAATGGTGGTTCTTGAGTGATTTGGGTTTGTTTGTTGCTTAAAAATCGAAGTTCTGAGTTTAAATCGTAGTCCGTACGCCGGAAACTTGTTACAAAATCGTAACAGTGTACGACTCGAACGAGCTGGTTCTTAGCTCGAAGAACTTGAACTGAATTCCTCCGATGCTGATGAAACCGGAGTCGATGAAGCAACCCAGATCTGTTGAATTTCGTGGTCAGTGAACCGAAGTTGTTGTGTCCGTACGCCGGAGCAAAGGTCACTGTTCCATTGAAGAAGAAAGGGGTTAAATTTTAACATCAAAACCCCAGGTGAAAGTTGTCGGCTGAAAAAGGAAAGTGGATAAGGTAAAACCCTATCCGTACCAAGGAGGGACCACTTTTGTACGGACAAGAGTTGGTGTGGCCGAGGAAGATTCCAAAAGGGAATCAAAGGGTAGATTCTCCTAGGTTCTCACTTTCTTTCGTGTCAAATTCTAGTTGGTGGATCTTTCGAGTAATTGTCCTACTCGAGGTCGAACTAACTCTTTTAAGCTGATAGGAATTCGTGCGAAGGGGTGACCGAAGTCCAAACTTTCGTAGAAATTCTTTTGACTCCCCGAGCTCAGTGAAAAAGCGTCTGTTCCATCGAGTCGAACATCACTTCACTCTTCCCGAAGAGGCAGTGACTATTGTCGAACTTGAAGGATCTTAGAGGACCGATCAATCAGACGAGCCACTGTTAACAAGTCCTTGAGTGATCAAAAACCGAACCCATAAATTGAGTGGACCCGAGTGCCACCCATCAAAGGTGAGGGAGTGTGTGAGGTGATTTCTAACCCTAACATTTGTTTGATCTTTGACTTGTGCAGGTACCATGGCTGGAAATGATGGCAAAAGCATTGAGAAGCCCGAGGTATCGTTAGCCGATCTCATGGCTGCGATACAAGGCGTCAGTGCCGAATTAAGAGGAGTGACTGCTCGAGTGACTCTCCTCGAGCAGGGAAACGCGTCCGTGGCCAAGAATGGGTCCGGCGTTGGAACGAGCCAATCCACTCCGATGAAACCTGAGCTGTATGCTGAGCTTGTACGACAACATCAGTTGACAAGTGAAGCAATTCGAAGAGAACTTAACTTGGGCAATCCCCAAGCTGCTTATCAAAACTTGGGCAATCCCCAAGCTGCTTATCAAAACTTGGGCATTCCCCGAGGAGAACGAATACCACCTCCAACGGCCCGAAGAGATCTTGGAGCCGTTGCCGAGGAGATTGATGAAGAGGAATTTCCCGAGGACGAATATGGGCGTGAGCCGCCATTCGCTCAACGAAGGCAAGCTCACCGAGGTCGTGGAAATTTCCGAGGTCGAGGCCGAGGCGCAAATGTTGGAAGAAATATTGAGCGTGAGGCTAATGATCGAGATGATGAGTTTCCCGAACAGGCTAGAGGTGTTCGAGACTCAAACTTGAACAGTGTCAAGATCACTATTCCACCCTTTAAAGGAACTAGTGATCCCGATGAGTATCTTGAATGGAAGCTTAAAATGGAGCGCATCTTTGAAACCAATGAGATGACCGATGAGAGAAAAGCTGCCCATGCCATTGCTTCGTTCGAAGCCTATGCATCAACATGGTGGGAATCTGACAAGAGGCATAGACGAAGGAATGACTATCCCGAAGTCAATACTTGGCCACAATTGAGAAGAGCAATGGATGCTAAGTATTTGAGTGCCAAATACAGGCAGACTCAAATGCAAAAGCTCTATGAGTTAAAGCAAGGGTCCAAGTCTGTCCAAGAGTACCACGATGAGTTCGAAAAGGTTCGATTGAATCTTGATCTGGTCGAAGATGAAGAACAAGCCATTATCAGATTCAAAAATGGCTTGGCTAGGGATGTGTCATCTCAATTGAGGCTCCACGTGTATCACACGTTGGAAGATCTGTTCGATGCTGCCACCGAAGCTGAAAAATTGGTGAAGGGCGACAAGGCCAACCGGTATCGAGGAGTCACTACTTCTACTCCTTTGAACCGAGGTAAAGAATGGAAGAGTCCAAACCAAACAAGTGCTAACATTGTTCGAGATTCGAAGAGACCCTTCGAAAGAGGTGTGACCGTTAACCAGTCGAGAGAAGTGGGAGGTAAAGTTCAACTCAACTCTCCTAGTGCTTCAAATATTCAGTGTCACAAATGCAAAGGTTATGGTCACATGGCAAAAGAGTGTCCAACTCGCAAGGTTATGCTTCTGCTCGAAGATGGAACCGTCCATGAGCAAGCGAGTGACACCGAGGAGGAAATTATCGAGGAGACTGATCGAGCTGAAGTTAATGATGATCATGAGGCTGCCGAAGCTGATCATCCGGAAATGTTTCTTGTGGTTCGAAGGAATTTGAGCTGCATGACTCTTGAAGAAGAGGACAACCAAAGAGAAAACCTCTTTCATGCCCGATGTCGAGTGAGGGGAAAGGTGTGTTCGATGATCATTGATTCTGGTAGTTGTGCCAATGTAGTGAGCCAAACTTTGGTTTCACAAATGGGATTACCTACGATGAAGCATCCCCACCCTTACAAGTTACAATGGCTGAATGAGTGTGGAGAATTGAGAGTTGTCAAACAAGTGTGGATCAAGTTCAAAATCGGAGAGTATCAAGATGAAATGATATTCGATGTGGTTCCGATGCAAGCTTGTCATTTGCTATTGGGTCGACCATGGCAGTATGACCGAACAGCTGTTCACAATGGTAGATCCAACACTTACACTGTGAAGCTCGACGGGAAGAGTTTCATACTCAAACCCTTGTCTCCAAAACAAGTCACCGAGGACTATAAACGAATGAAAGAATTGAAAGAAGCGGCCAAAGCTAAGCTTCCGATGGGAGCAAAATTGGGGCCCGAAGAGACAAACTCACCGCCCGAAGTGAAAGGAATTTGTGCAATCATGCAACCCGGTGAGATCTTACGAGGCAACGACCACGATCAGATGATGATTTGCCTCGTGCACAAGGGTATCTTTCTAAACTCTAATGATAATTTTTCTAATGATAACCCTTTGCCTTTGTTTGTTCGTAAAGTTTTGCAGGACTTTGAGGACATGTTTCCCGAGGAAATGCCAGGTGGATTACCTCCGATGAGAGGAATCGAGCACCAAATTGACTTCGTGCCAGGGTCTCAAATCCCTAACAAACCTGCATACCGGTGTAATCCCGAAGACACCAAAGAGCTCCAACGGCAGGTTGATGAATTGTTAAACAAGGGCCTCGTTCGAGAGAGCTTGAGTCCTTGCGCCGTTCCTGTTATCCTTGTCCCGAAGAAGGATGGAACATGGCGAATGTGTGTTGACTGTCGAGCAGTCAACAAAATAACGGTAAAGTATCGTCATCCTATCCCTCGATTAGATGACATGCTAGATGAGTTAAGTGGTTCTTCATGCTTTTCGAAGATAGACCTCAGGTCCGGTTACCACCAGATCCGAATGAAACCCGGGGACGAGTGGAAAACCGCATTCAAGACCAAGTTCGGTCTCTATGAATGGTTGGTGATGCCTTTTGGCTTATCCAATGCACCGAGCACATTCATGCGACTGATGAACCATGTGCTCAAACCGTTCATAAATAAGTTTGTTGTCGTTTATTTCGATGACATACTTGTTTATAGCAGAATCGTGGATGAACATGTCGAACACCTAAGGCAAGTGCTCGAAAAGCTTCGAGAAGAGAAGTTGTATGCCAACTTCAAGAAATGCGCCTTCGGTGTCGATCGTGTGGTCTTTCTTGGATTCGTTGTCAGTGCTAATGGTGTCGAAGTCGACGAATCAAAAGTCGAAGCCATCAAAGATTGGCCAACTCCAACCTCGGTAACACAAGTTCGTAGCTTCCATGGCTTAGCTAGCTTTTACCGAAGGTTTGTTCGTGACTTTAGCACCGTGGCAGCTCCTTTAACCGAGTTGGTTAAGAAAGACAATCCATTTGTGTGGGGAGAGTCCCAAGAAAGGGCTTTCCAAGAGTTGAAACGGAGGCTTTGTTCTGCCCCGTTGTTGCAACTCCCTGACTTCGGCAAAGCATTCGAAGTCGAGTGTGATGCATCTGGAGTTGGGATCGGAGGAGTGCTGATGCAAGACTCGAAGCCGATCGCTTACTTTAGCGAAAAGCTTAAGGGTGCAGCCTTGAATTACTCAACGTACGACAAGGAACTGTATGCCCTCGTTCGAGCACTCGCCCATTGGCAGCATTATTTGTGGCCTCGAGAGTTTGTGATCAAGAGTGATCATGAGTCTTTGAAACATCTCCGAGGTCAGGAGAAATTGAATCGAAGACATGCCAAGTGGGTTGAATTTATTGAAAGCTTTCCCTATGTAATTCATTACAAAAAGGGAAAAGATAACGTTGTGGCCGATGCGCTATCAAGGAAATTTGCCTTAGCGACCACTCTCGCCTCTAGGCTCATGGGATTCGAAAGCATCAAGTCGATGTACGAGGACGATCCCAAGCTGAAATGCGTTCGTGACGCTATCTTGAGTGGCCGAAGGGTTGAGAAATATCAATGGCATGATGGCTACCTCTTCAAGAATGGGAGGGTTTGTGTGCCAGTGTCATCGTGGAGAGAGCTCTTGGTTCGAGAAGCTCACTCAGGTGGACTGATGGGACACTTCGGTGTCGATAAAACTCTTGGTATTTTGACCGAGCAGTTCCATTGGCCCAAAATGCGACGAGATGTGGAAAAGCTTTGCAACGCTTGTCTCGTTTGCAAAAAGGCAAAATCGAAGTCCAACCCTCATGGTTTGTACACCCCGTTACCTGTGCCTGATCGACCTTGGGTTGATATATCCATGGACTTTGTCTTAGGGTTACCGAGGTCGGGGGGAGGACATGATAGCATCTTCGTTGTGGTTGACCGTTTTTCAAAAATGGCTCACTTTATTCCTTGCAAAAAGTGTGATGATGCACAGCATGTAGCTACATTGTTTGTTTCTAACGTGTTAAAATTGCATGGTGTACCTCGTACTATTGTAAGTGATCGAGACTCGAAGTTCTTGAGTCATTTTTGGAAGTGTTTGTGGGGTGCCCTCGGCACCAAGCTACTATTCTCGACGTCTCACCATCCTCAGACTGATGGACAGACCGAGGTAGTTAACCGAACCTTGGGATTTTTGCTTCGGGCAATGACCAAAGGGAAGGTTGGAAACTGGGCTGACCGTTTGCCCATGATGGAGTTTGCATACAATCGAACGGTGCATAGAATGATCAACATGACTCCGTTTGAATGTGTGTATGGCTTTAATCCTTTGATTCCACTTGATTTAACCCCATTGCCTCGAGATTCTGTTCTTGATTTTGAAGGTACTCGACGAGCAGCTGCCTTGATCGAATTGCATACAAAGGTAAAGAAGAACCTCGAGGAGGCCTATGCAAAGGTTGCCTTAAAGAAAAACAAGGGGCGTAAAAAGTTGGAATTAAAGAAGGGAGATTGGGTTTGGGTTCACTTCCGAAAGGAACGCTTCCCGAACCAACGGAAAGGAAAGTTGGCTCCTCGAGGGGATGGTCCATTTCAAGTATTGACCAAGATCAACAACAATGCCTACGTGATCGACCTCCCTGGTGAGTATAACGTGTCCAACACCTTTAATGTTGCTGACTTAGTTCCTTGTGTTGTAGGTCCAACCTCGGAGGACGAGGAGGGCTTGATTTCGAGGACGAAATCTTCTCAAGAAGGGGAGGATGATGCAGCCCGACCACGTGCTGATCAAGTGATCGATCCACCGAGGAGACCGATGACAAGAAGCCAAGCCAAGCTGCTGCACGATGTGCATGTTCACTTAGCCTGGCCGAAAGAAAACAATTGCTCCGAAGCTGAGTGGCCGAGCTCAGGAATCGAAGGCATTATCTTCAGATTTGAGCCCGAAGGCAAAGTGACCGAGGACAATGAGCTCGAAGATAATTGAGCGTCCGAAGGCAACAAGTGTGTTCGAGCAGACAATTGAGAACCGAAGCCAAGGCTTACCGAAGTCAAAGTCTGCCGAACACAATTTAATTCAGCCCTGCGTGGCTTATTTCTATTGGTCGCCTGTGACCCTTTTACTAGTTTACCCTTAGTGTTTCCTATATAAACCTTGTTCCCTTTTATTGTAAGGATACCTAGATTTTGAACATTGATTTATTAATGAAAGTGCCAAGCACATTTCTTGTCTCCGTCGTGAGCAAAACCCTGTGAGGGCTTTATGGACTTGTGGCTTTCGGTTAATCCGATTGAACATTCCTCTTTGATCATTCAGTTTGCAAGAGGCATGTTCTCTTGAGGATTGTTGCATAGTTTAGGTGATTCTTGTGTCCCTTTTGATCGAGCTTTGAGACAGGTTCCTCACTGTTCTTTCAAAAGAAGCAGGTTTTGTCTTGCTTTTATCTTTATCCTTCTTGTTTATCTTCCGCGTTCGTGCTAAGCAACTCATTCGGGTTTGCATTGCACCATATGTATACCATAAAAGTATACTTGTTTAACTATTTTGCAACAAGTTGACAAAAATATTTTTCCTACTGTATACGCTTTACTATAGAGTATACCAGATTCTTTTAGTGCACAATACTTAGGTTTGCTGCTTTTTTGGTTTTTTCTTAGGATACGACAAGAGATGATCGCAAGGATAGTGATGATAGTAATTGTTGTGCCGATGGGATGAATAGAGATCAAGATTGGTTTGCCCAGTATGACAATGATGTCATTAACAAAGAGACTTCTTCACTTTGAGATGATCCATTTACCATTTTAATTGTAAGGCACTAATACTAATCTGATAAGGGACGTCTATATTACTTGGCTTCCCTTATTTCTTAACTTTCTTAACCAATTAGTATTTACTTTTGTATTAGAAAATGAGAAACTCGACTTGATTTTGCCAAGTCAACTGTAGTTGTGCTGATATTGATAACCATTTTGGTCACAAGGTCTTCAATGTGTGCTTTCCAATGCCAGGAAGTAGTAGACAGTGTCACTACAGGGTTATACTTGATCCTTTGCAATGAATGGAGTCAAGCTACTGGCATCTAGTTTTGAGTTGGATGAAAAGGTATACTTCTTTATATCAATTAAATCCTAATTATTTTTCTTTATGAAATGTAAATGAAGAAGGATTGAGACAGTATCTTAAGGATTAACCAAAGAATAATGATAAATAGTGGTTTTGGGAGTTAACAAGGAGCACTGCTTCCTTTTCCACTGTGGTATGTCTAGTTTAGTTTATTATCATTATATACTTTTTTCATATATAATATACTATATAAGTATACTGCTTGGCTGAGTTGAAGATCCATTGATTTCCTGAGTTTCTTCCCCACCACCCTCCCCCACCTTTTTTTTTTTTTTTTTTAAACTGGGAATCCTCTGGCATTGGACATTCAACAATATTATTGTGCAATAGGCAATCGGAATGTCGATATAATTGAAATGTATTTTTTTACATTGTCGTCAATTGTGATTCTTTGGTAGTTGTTACGAAAAGCATAGCATTTCCTGCTACTGCAATTTCTGCACATTTGGTAATTGTATACTTTTTGGTATATAGTATGTCTTACAAGTATACTGGTTTACTGAGTTTATAATAAATTGCCTTCTTGAGTTTACTAATGAGAATATTATCCGTCTTTCAAATTTTGAACATTCCATTCATAATAAAATGAGAAAAACTAAAAAAGACTACTGCTTCCTTTTCCGTTGTGATATGTTTAATTTTAGTTAGTATACTATCATGTTAGATTATATACTTATGGAATATAGTTGTCTTGAAGCACATAGATGTCATTTTCTACTACGTTCGGAAGAAGGCAAAATATGGAGTTAAAGCGAAGATAACAACAACAAACAACTATTTTGACAATGCCATTCAAAGTCTATATAAGAAGTTCATAGGTGTGGAAAGGAATCAGGGACTAGCAGCAAAAAAACTTGCTTTGAAGGAGTATATCATTGGTGACACACTGTTATGTAACAGTCCATGGAAGAATGTTGATGAGGTCCTCCTTCCTATGCATGTGTTAGTGGAGTGGCATTGGATCCCAGGAAGGGTTTCGTTCCGTGACAGGTGCATATATATATATATGACTTTCATCAAAACCCAGATGTTTCCGATGAAGTTAAGCAAGTAGTAATGGCATATGCTTTCCAATTACCTCTGTTGTTAAATGCTAGTAACTTATGTTGAGATAGATGACATCATCTTGCAAGACGAATTGCAGAATGAAAAGACTTTAACATATCAGTTTGAATGGTGTCATCTTGCAGTTACACGATGGATTTTTTTTTTAACTGTGAACATGCAGTTTTTTCTTGAGAAAGTGCTGATTTGAACATGCAGTTATATTCTATTAATGAAACATAGTTTTATTTGCACTTAAGTTGACAGTTTCATTGTCAATTTTTTCAAATTGTTGTGTACGTCCAGTTGTTATTTTAAATAAATGACAAAATGGTATGTTGTTCGTACAGTGGTTTACTTAGTTCAATATCAATTATTCTTTACCGTTTAGTAAAATTTGTTCAATATGGGTATTTCATTGTATACCTTGTTGTTGTACAGTATACCCTGTATGTTTACTGGTTAATTAACTTATTTGTCTATATACCTTAAAATTAAACAGAGTATACTGAATTTATTTGTCTATATACCTTAAAATTAAAGTAGTGTACCATCAGGGTATACTGAATATCAGAAAGGTATACAGAAGAAAATGTACCACTAACGATATGCAACTTGCTTTATAACTTATTTTTTCTTCTGTATTGCTTTATTGTATACAATATACCCAATGGCAGAGCTCTCTGGTAGTGGTGTTGTTTCTATACATTTTTTTGTTCTATACCTTTTGCAGTATATTATGTATTTTTGTAGTATATGGTTTACCACAATGGTATACAAGTTAGATTTGCCACATTATACTTTTGTATCAAGAAAAAATCATGCTTCTATTGTATACCTTTCTAGTATATGGTAATGGTATACAAATATAATTTGTTACTATATATTTGTGTATAAATTAAAAGGAAACCATGATTCTGGTGTATACTTTTCCAGTATACAGTATACTCTAATGGTATACAACTTTAAAATGTCACAATGTATTTGCTTATAAACTAAAAGAAAATGTTGCTTCTTTTGTATACATTTCTAGTATATGATATACCCCAATGGTATACAACTAAAAAAAAAATCATCTCGCTATTCGATATCTTTCTAATATGTGATATTGCTCGAATTGTATACGACTTTCCCAAAGGTACAAGACTTTCTTTTTGGTCAACATATTTGTGTCTACTAACTAAAAGAATACATTTCTATTATATACTTTTGTAGTATATGGTTTACCACAACGGTATACAAAGTTTGATTTGTCATAGTATACTTTTATATTAACAGAAAACCATACTTCTATTATATATCTTTCTAGTATATAGTATACAGGAATGGTATACAAATATAATATTGTTACAATACAAAATCTCACTTCGGTTCAAACAAAAAAATGTATATACCAAAATAACCAAAAACTTGACACAACTACTTTTTAATATTTTTGAGCGATCTTATCAAATTGCTAAAAAAGAATAAGCTGTGTAAGAAGAACAAGAGTAAGGCAAAGAAAAATTCTAGTTCATCGATTTTTTTCACTAGACTTCTTCTGTACAACAGTGTACAAGTAAGGTGTACATTACCAAAATAGTAGTAGTTCCTTAAGTTTTTTCTCCGAATTTTGGTTAAGCATGGCCAAATTTTTCGCCAAATTGACTCAAAATTTAACCACAGTTCTCATAGCATGTCGATCACTTCAAGTACTCTATCTGCAACCTATAAGCCATCTTCAGTACTCTATCTACGTTCAGATAGTTCTCCATTTTGATATACTTCACTAAGATTTCCTTGCTACCTTGAAGAGATGGTAGTGGTAGACAAACCATCTAGCATATACCAGTCTCACCAACTCCGCGACATTTGGGAGCTGTAGAAAGGGGAAAAAGATTAGTGACCCTGATAGTTGGACCAAACCACATATGAGAATCTGATGTACCTAATTTCAACATATAGATGAATGAAAACTCAAAAATCTATAGCTGGAAAAGATCCTAATTGAGTCTATAGACATTTATATGGTCTTTGTTAGTATGACTCTCAAGGAATTATAAACTATGGCCATTTTGGTTAAACATGAAAATATACTAGTGTTATTACAGGATAGTGTTGCTACAAGTGCACAATTTGTGCACGTTTTATCATTGTATACCTTTTTAGTATACTATATACCTTATAAGTATACTGGTTTACAAGTAAAATTTTGGTAAGAGAGTATACTATAAAGGTATACAGCGGAAAGAGAGTATACTATAAAGGTATATTGTGTAAATGTACCCCCACTTAATTTACGCATGTGGATTTTTGGATATAAGTATACCATAAAGGTATACAGTAAAAAAGAAAGTATACCCTTCTTTCTGAAACATTATTACAAAAGAATACATGTTCAGTGACCTTACTTTCGTGAACAATCTAGAAAAAAACCCCTTATCGAGGTCTGCGCTCTTTTTAGGCAAAACCAAGGACATATCCCTTAAACTGTTGTTGCTTTGGTTTCTTGTATTGCATTCTTGTTCCGACTTCAATTGGCTACCACAAGGGCAAACTGATATCCTCGTAAAGCAATGTTTATGGAACATTGATTGAAAAGAATTGCATCTTTCAATTTCTTCTTCTTGTTAAAGGACAAACTACATCAATCAGGAGCTCTATGCAAAAAAGGGTATTCATTACTCTATAACCTCTTGGCCTGACCTCTCTTATGCAAGTAAAGATTGAAATGAACAATTTTATCAGGTTAAGTTGCTATAATACTCGAGCTAAGTTTAACATGCAACACAGATTGGGTGAAAGTCAAGCTGATTAACTTAAGCTTCCCTAACAGGGTGCAAAAATAAACAAAGATCATTTCTTTAGACAAGTTCCAAAATAAATACAACTAAATCTAAGATATACCAACCTGAAAAGGGAAAATGAGAGAAGAGGGGTCATCACAGGCTTGCAGAGCATTGCAGGGGATACCCATATTACAACATCTAAGGCACTGCTCAACTATATGCTCCAGAATCTTCCTCGATATAGTCTCGACCATAACTGGTAAAGTTGTAGTGGAAGTGGTAGCCATCTAGAACATAAAACATAAGGCAGTTTCACAATTATGTCGCCACATCAATAAAACACGGTGATTATTGCATAGAAACATTTTTTTCCTGATTCATCCTAGATTCTTTTTTCTATGTTTTCACAATCAGGAAGCACACCTCATGTTTTGATGCCGATAAAAAATATTCATATTTCATAGCAAATTGGAGAGAGAGAGAGAGAGAGAGAGAGAGAGAGAGAGAGAGAGAGAGAGAGAGAGAGAGAGAGAGAGAGAGAGAGAAATACAAAGATTAGGAACAAAATAAACAAAAAGGTGTAGTTTAGGAACAATTCCATAACAACTTTAGTGGTTGAAGGCTAAGCACTCCATAGCTGTGAAATGTCAAAATAAAGGTAAACAGGAGCTCACAATGGCCCTCATTCATAGAGAATATTTATAGCAATAACAGACATCCAAATGCATGAAAGTCTAAAGGAGTAGAACATTTTAGATGTTGAATCCATAGAGAAGAACTGTAGCAATCACATTCTTTTTTTCAAGAAAAGCTACTGCTACATAAATAGAAATGAGAAACAGCAGAAACAAAACTATCTTATCACATGATTCTCCAGCATCCACACTCTACTGTTAGCCTTGGCAACCCTTTTGATCTCATCTTTCTTCTTAATATCATAACTATTTGAAGAACCCTTGGCAACATTGATGAGTTCATCAACCAAACACTCAGCTATGGTCTTGATGTTCTTGAAAGCACTCTCACGAGGTAAGCAAATAAATTTCCTGGTTGACACGGCGGAGTGGAGAAATATCAACAGCTTGACGCCTTACACACCAGCTGATCTATTTTGGGTTGCATCTTAAAAATGTATACAGTATTCTAAAAAAATATACATTTTTTTATAGCAACTCACATACTTTGATACTAGCACATAATGCATACTAAAAGAATATACGATACACAAAAAAGATATATTATGTTTATAACAACAAAAAATCAAAACATATATATGTGTGATAGCAGGCCTCACGCTTCAATCTAGATACAATGATGTATACCTAAATAGTATACAGTATACCAACAAGGTCTACCGTACTAAAAAAGTATATTTATTTGATAGCAACTAATACACTATGATATTGTATACTGTATCAGTAAACTATTGCAGTAAACTGTATATTATAGCAACATATAGTTTAGAAATACTTCTTTGATTTTCAACAAAGATTTTGATCTCAAGTACCGCAAATCAGCTCCAAATGCAATTAAATTTTCGTATGAACTTTATAAAGGTATTAGAGATAATATTTTGTAACACCCACTTTGAATCAAACAACAAATAAAGAATTAAAATTTCATATTCAAGAGCTCAAAGCTTAACAATGGTGGATACTCAAAAATATGCTCCAAAACATTTCAACTCACCTCTCATCATTTGTACAAAATACTCTTTATGGAAAAAAAAAAAAACATCAATAAACTCCGATTGTGACCTTTCTTTCCACACCATTGACGTGTAAGTTACACTTTCTCATGAGAAATTTCTCAATTGATCAACTATTAATAAACTGTCAATATACCATTTTTCTACTTAAAGAAGTATACCATTAGGGTATACTGCATAATAAAAAGGTATACAGAATAAAAGTTGTCACACTAAAACTTGTATACCTTTGTGGTAAACCAAATACTACATAAGTATAAGTATACATAATAAAACGTAATAGGGATAAAAAAATAGGAAGATTGACATCATAAAGTACCTTAGGCTCATTCGCACCAACAGTAACGATTTCCATACATTTTGCAATCGGTGGAAAACTAGAGGATTCAGGACGGTTCGCACATTTACGTTGGTAAACGTGCTGCAAGCTCAATTTTGAACTAGGGTTTAGCATTTTAGTAGAAAGGGTTGAAATCAATTAAAGCAGGGGTTTGAATCATAGATTTGGGAGACATAATCAGATGGGGAAATGGGGAAAACGGGTCAATTTTGGGAGAAATGGAGGAAACGGAATGTAATCAGATGGGGAAATGGGGGTAAGGATCGATTTTGGAGTGAAACTGAATACTGTAATTAGTTTTTGGAGGGAAATAGAGAAATGGGTAGAGAGTGTAAATATTATTAAATTTATGGGTATAAAGAATTGGTGTGGTATGTTGGGTAATTAGTTTCAGATGCATGGGTATAGAGTGTAAATTACCCAAATTTTTATGCATAGATTTGAGATTTACGTCTTGTCAGTATAGTATTTACATCCTTTATGGACAGAACACATTAATCAAAAACTCCATATGAATAGTTGGTCTCTCAACCTACACGAGAATACCTTTCCCATAATTGCATAGCTCATCATAAACAAATAATTTAAGAGTGAACTTCCTCTCTAATAAGCCTACTTGATGTAAATCTAAATTAATCTAGTTCAACCAGAACTAATCAAGTCAGTAAATTTCGAATATCAGATGATTAAATTAACAAAGAAAATCAAAGAACATATAAGTCAGTAAATTTCGAATATCAGATGATTAAATTAACAAAGAAAATCAAAGAACATATTAGTATTACACGATACATCCAAATATACCGTCGAGGAACACATTTGACATTCAATTTTTTCAAATTTTACTTAAAAAAATAGTACACAGTTTTGAAAAATTGATAATATTCGAGTTTGGAGATTGGACAAAAAAAATTGTATTACTCCCTTGTTACTCGTACTTTTCATGCCCTTGCTTGAAGATGAAGTTGGTGATCATAGACGGGGAAGTAAATACAGAGATATGAACTTAAAATAGTCTTAAGTATGGTAAATTCTCTAAATATTATTAGGTGAGCCTAAATATAAAAGATTCATGTAGCTGGTTCAACAAGTTAGGAGTAGATGTGGGTAGTCTCTTCATATGCTACACTCGAAGATGTACTGCACAAATGCGTATGCAAGTCACATTTTTGCCCTTTGATCCTTAACGGACCCTTCAGCCCTGTGGCGGACCCAGAATTTTCATTAAGGGGTATCAAAATATAAACAAGTTAACATACGAAAAAATTAAGGGGACTCAACATATAGTACATATACATAAAAAAAATTCTTTTACCTATCTACGAAGTGTAATTTTTCCACGGAGGGGTATTAATTGATACCCCTACACTACCTTTAGGTCCGCCTATGCCTCCAACCAACCTCGGGGTATTATTGTACCACAGTCAAAAGTTGGGTAATTTTGGACCTTTTCCTCGAAGAATATAGCCCGTGGAGTTATCCATTTCACACTGGAGCTCCATTAATAGCAAGGGCAAATACAAGATGATTTCCTAATGACACGAATATGAATGGACCAAAAACAAAATTTTACAATCTTGGATAGTACAGATATAAAATGGACCTTCTTCCATAAGAAAAACACAACCACACAATAAGACAGTCCTGAGCTTCGAAAGCAATCAAAGACGCTAGAGCAATGTTCAACTTAAGTCAAATTATAGTTGCAATGAGAATAACAGAGTTAAAGATAACCGAGTAAAAGTACCATGATAGAGAGAACACACCATACAGTCAAAAGATGTCTCCTCTGCACAAAATATCATCTAAATTATAGTTCCTCAATCCAGGGTATACTTCTAAGCATTGAATGACTAACATAATTCAATATAAGATACCCAACAGCACTTGTATCTGGTGGTAAAAAAATCAGAAAATTTCCTCTACATTTCAAGATATTGAGAAAAAACAAAATTGAAACTAGAATGTGTAAAATTGCTAAATACTCCTGAATTACATAGAAGTGATCCAAAATTTTACCTCACTGTACAACTCAGACAATCGAGCCACCGTCACGATCGATCACATTCAGCTATCTGTTTCTCGGCAGACAGAGAAACTGAACAAGAGTTAGGAACTCCATCCACGGTCGTGCATTCTATATAACCTTTTGCCAGTTCATCAATCCCTGCAGCATTTCCTTCCTGTGAACCAGCCGAAGAATCTTTTGGGATAGGTTCAATGCTAGCATCTGACGGCTGCTTCTCGCATTCTGTATCACCTTTTTCAGGTTCATCAATATCAGCAGCGGTTTCTTCCTTTGAACCAGTCAAAGAGACTTTTCGCATTGGTTGAAGACCAGCATCTGAAAGCTGCTTCAAAGCAGGAGCAGCATCTTGTTTGACACCAATACCCTTGGTGGAATTACTAGACTGCAACCACATAAACTGCAAAGCTTGGCCTTGCCAGAGGTTGCCATTCGAAAATGCCTTTTCAGCAGATCGGCGCGTTGGGAAACATATCCTAGCAGATATGTTTAACGTCTCTGAGCCATTATTACCATCTTGAGTTTCCAAGTCTTCCAGCTCAACAGAGGGAAGGTCGCCAAAAGTGGAGAAATGTTCCTTCAAGACGGCAACCTAGACAAGGAAAACCGTTGCAAGTAAGAACAAGATGGAAAAAGAATCTACAAATCAACCTAGACACAGTAGCTGACCAAGGGAGACATGACACTAAAAGTTCTTTTTATACGGTAACCTACATCTACAACCCCCAAGCCTCTCCCTAGGAGTCAATGGTGGCCCTTTCCACTTGTTCCATTGGTAACTTAAACCCCCATCCTCAAGGTTGGAGGTGGAAGATGCTTCCAACTCGAACTACCCTCTCTTGTCGACACTAATGAAATTTTACTAAAGGTGTTCTCAGTTCCATCCTCCCATATTTAGAAGAAATATGGGTACCCAAATTGGACAGAAGGACCAATACAGAAAAACGACGACTTGCCAATATGAGACCATGCAGATATGCACATAGCTCATACTTTGACCACAGGAATTATGAGTGCATTCTTTAAGAAAATAAAAGTATAAAGTCTCAAAGTGTGAGACCCATATTTCAAGAACCTTGTGAGAAGTAGAAGATGGTATAACACAAGCATGCTCTAACACACTAACAGCTCTGCCTTGGAAGAACAGTTGGACACAAATCATAAGCTGCATAATAAAATAGAAGCAGAACATATTCACATAGAGGACCAAAAGAGATTACATTTGCAAGACCACTTGGAATAGGTGGAAGGACTTTGAAGGAAGTGGGACGATTGTCTAGTTTGTATCTGTTGAAAATAAAAGGTGCACCATGTGGTGCCAGTGGACGAATTGACTGCTTTAAGCTAGAAGGTTCCTGTGTAGCCACAGCAGAAGATGATATAGAACAAGAGCGCTCAGCATTCTCTGTTAATCTGTTACTATCAGATATTGCTTCAGCTTGTGTTGAAGATACATCATTATGAAGTTCCATGGAGCTTGAATTTTCCACTTTCACAGACTTGGATACTTTTTCTCTTTCCTTCTGTTTCTTCAGATCCTGGTCTGACACCATTTCAGCTTTCACACCTACAGCCTGCATATACGTAACCATATAAAAAGGTGGAAGAGACGGTTCCGTCATTAGTTAATTCTAAAGATTCGAGAGGAAAAACAAAGAATGGACTGTAATATGCATGAGATCTGCTTCATGTAACTACATAATTCTGAAGAGAAAATAAATCCTATAAGTCACACCTTCATGTAATTGTGGAAAAAGAAGATTTTTTACTGTTAAAAGTACATCATCATATAGGGGAGAAAACAAAGAATAAACTACATAGACCCTGCTCCATGTAACCAAACAACTCCGGATACGGTAGTATTTGCTGTTGTCAACCCCCTCCCCCTCCCTATTATAGTTAAGCAAAGAAAAGTACCTTTACACTAAACAACTAGGAATTATATCATAAACACGAGCAGAAATGCGGGGATGAAAAGGCATGTTTTTATAAGTAGATCCAGAAAACATGTTACTGAATTTCAAGTAGGCAAAAAAAATAAAGAATTAAATCATAGTAAATATCGGATATCAACTTAAAAAAGATTCTTGGACAGTATATGCTAAAAGAACAGGCCATTACTTGCTTCTCAAGTTTATCCAGCTTACGCCGAAATTCATTTCGCTTTTGATCAAGCAGCTCCTGCTTCTTGCGCAACTCTTCCTTCAAAAGTTCTAAGCTCTCCGTCTTTTTTTGCACAGCTGGTGCTGCTTTGGGACCATTATTAGCCACAGGCTTAGGTTGACCAGAAATAGGTGATGGAGCAACAGGCCCATGTTCAGAAATTTTTGGGGTCGGGGACTGGAAATTGTCTTTTCCTTTATAAGTAAACAATTGGTGGGGTGGAACCAAACTGGGTGTCACTCCACGGGGAGTTAAAGATAAATTATTTCCACCATTTACTCCATCATCCATAATGTTATCCCTGTTTGCCCAGAAAAGCTTTATAAAACGGTTGCCCATCACAGCGTCAGGTGCCTTTAAAGCAGCATCAGCTTCCTCTCTCTTGGAAAATTGAACAAAAGCTCGATCGCTACTCAGTGGGATGTGGATGTCGATGACCTCCCCAAATTTTTGAAAATGTGAAAGAAGAGCATCTGGTTTGTTGTCTTTCTGTGGAATGCCTCTCACAAACAGAGTACGAAGTGCCTTTTGAGAAGGTTTTCTCATATTATGTCCAGAGCTACTTTGGGCCTTGGAAGATGATTCCTTCATTTGTGGGTCCATACTACGTAAATTTGTTTGCTTACCTGGAATGGAGATGCCCTGATTGCTGCCAGATAACTCCAGATCTTTTCCCATCCCATCAAAGTTTGACGCGTTGCCTGTAGAATCAATTTTCTCTTCCACATTCAACTTATTTTTAGACCTTCTGATTCTTCCCCACACACTCTGAGATCCTGAAGCTACCTTGGCACCTCTAAGTGGATGCTCAAGTTCAAAGGCATCGCAATGCCCAACTTGATCATGATCAGAGGAGTCGGCATCTAATAAAGGCCCAGTATCATCAAATTTAGATCGATTTAAATCCTGGAGTGCTGATGAAGTTTCAGGACGATCATTTGACCATAATGGCTGATCAGGGTCATAAAAATCAGCTCCCCCAGCCATAGAACTATCGACAAAAGCACCAGTCAAGCCCAATCCATTATCAATCACTGAAGGTTTGCTACTTTTGTTATGTAAAGCTTTGCTGCTAGGCAGTGAGCCAGAAGGGCCTACTGGTACAGACCCTTGGCCAGTAGCTGGTCCAAGCAAATGTGCATTAGGAAGTGACACCGGAAGATTAAACTGAGAAAGGCTCTGCAATTTGGAAAACAATAACATAAAACCAAAGTGGCCAGTCTAAAAAGTTAGCGAAGTACAAGAATACAGTGCTGACAGTCCATGAATGGAGAATTTCTTTGCCAAGGCGATTGATCCCTTGTTTAATAGACAAAACGATAAAGCATATTTATACAGGAGAATGATCTAATTAGGGAATTCTGACTCGACTTGCAAACACTTATATTAAAAGAGATGAAAATCAAGTAACTAAACACAATCAATCAGCATCCCATGAATACCAGAGACAAAAACACCCTGAACATAGCACATAAGAAATTAACAGAGACCATTCCCCCACATAAAAAGAACATATCATGGAAGATATAGTAATACTGTTTGCGGCTGAAAGTAAACATACCTGAACATCTTCAACAACAATACGATTTACTCCATGCTCCATCGGGCACATATCTCCTCTTAGGCAAAATCCACGCTCCTCAAAGTCTCTACATCTCTGCCTAGGAATGCCCATACTCACAGTAGGATTCAAGGATGGCCTGAGTGTTCCCTGGAAACCAAGGGAATGAAGTGTATCAAGATTGCCGTTGGAAACTCCTGGAATCATTCCAAATGCACTCCAAGATGAACTCTGTGCATTAGAAACGTTTTGCACCCCTCTTCCAGCAAAGAGACTGGGAGTAACAGGGCCATGTGGAAACAGTTGAGATGCAATATCAACCGAGCCAAACCTGGAATCACGCTGGCCCCAAGCACTAAATTCTCTTCCTCGACCCCTACCGTTACCAGCATCACCGGACAGTGATTGATTAAACCTCATTCTTTGATATGAATCTAACGGGGCCCTGGGAAATGAACCCATTCCTCGTCTTCTTTGGAACCTGGTTTCACTTAACTGAGAATCCCCTTCTCCATAAGGATGTCCATTTTCGAAAGGCTTCCGCTTCCTGAATGGTCTATTGAAAACCGGTTCAACGGCCTCCGTCTCTTCAGATTGAGAATGTAAGTCTCTCCTGCGATGCTTATGATTGCGATCATCATCATCCTCTTCACTGATCTCCTTCTCTTCAGGATCACTGTTGCAATCAGAATGTAAAAAGGCTGGGTTTGAAGATGAAACTTTAAGCTCCATGAGTCAAAACTCAGCCTTGCTAGTGACCAAAATTTGTATGCCCCAGGTAAAGAAGATTAATCAAATTATTTCAATGATCCATATCACTTAAACCTGACCAGTACCTGCAAGCGGAGACAGCAATAGGGAAGACAATAAATAATACTTCACTCAAGCATGGCAAGCTGAACTTCACAATTTTATTAAGGTTATCAACATTTTCTCGCATGCACAACAAATGAAAAACCAGTAGAATAGACCTTGAAATAAACAGTTAAATGAGATAGAACATTGAAATAAAAATGCAGTTGATTGATACATGCCTCAACCTAAGCATGCCAATTTCGTGACCAAGCAATGAAATTCGAGAAATATGAACTAGTTGGCTTCAAAACCACGAAGCCTACACAGATGTTCCCTATATATCTAACTGCAATATTAAGATGACGGGGAGCATACCCAAAATAATTGATTAAACATAGCACAAAGCATATGAGATTGAGCCTTTTTAACCAGCAAACATGGCGCCCATGATGCAGATACATGAATTTCTTGATGATATAGGAGACTTAATTGACACAATAGGTGCCTTGTAATTAGCTCTAAGTTAGATGTCTCCTACTTTTGTTCTCTTGGAGTTGTAATCTCAAACTCCATCATCTTCCCGATGCTGAAGTTTGTTTTTTCTAATATTAATATATCCTTGTTATCTTCTTCAAAAAAAAGAAACTATCATAAGGCACAGATACTACGAAATGAAAAACGCGCAAACTGGGGGGAGGGGGGGGGGGGGGGATACCAAGATGGGCGTGAATATTCATGAATTTCTTCTCTTACACCAAGAGGAAAAAGAAAAAATTTTAGGTTTGACACATTAACTATTTACCAGAACGTCAAATGATACATATGAGTCAAGATGTGATATTTTTCTGGCCGAGGGTCTATCGAAACAGTCTCTCCACCTTGGTAGGGGTAAGGTCTGTGTACAACCCACCCTCCCTAAACCCCACTTTTGGGATAACACTGGGTATGTTGTTGTATTCATAATGTGCTGTCAAATAATCAGCCAAAACATGCTCGTAGCAGCACGTGAAAAGAAAACAAAGACAAACACAACTTTAGGGAATTGTTTAGAAAAAATTGATGATGAACATTAAGTGAGTAGTAAATAGCACTACTTTATCACACACAGTTAAAAAAAAAAAGTGAGCAGTAAATAGCACTCTGCTGCATTCGTCATCCATACTGACTATATGCTAACCAGGCTTGGTTGCATGTCCATTTCATGAGAGGGAAGGCAAAGGCGAAGATGCAACTTGCTAATAATTAAAACAAAATATTGGTACGAACCGGATAAGCACTTATGATGTTGGAGGATTAATGCTCGAAATCAAGAGCTTGGAGTGCTTTTGAGGGCATGGAAAGCAAGACTCAAGTTAAAAGAATGGCCAAAAGAGCAAATGGAAGATTGCAGGATTTTGGATGTCTTGAGTAAGAGTCGAGAACACGACACCACAAAGCGTGTTCGCACAGAAAGACTCAAAAAAGGGGAGCGATTGCAAGAAGAACAGCGATGCTGCGAGGAAGTCTCAGGCTACATGACACGATCGCGAGACCTAGGCACGGTCGTGATGAAGGGCGCACATGCAGTTTAATGACATTAGCATTACAGGCTATTCAGTTCATTCCTCATTATATTAAGTAGCTACTATAAATAGCTTAATTCTAGGGTTTAGTCAGGAACTAGGTTTTGGATATTGAGTGATGTTACTCCTTAGTGAGTTTTAGGAAGTGTCCCATGTCTCTTTGATGAACCTCTCTTGAATTGCTTTGGGTTAAGCATTCATGTATGCGTTTATTTCGCATCCCTTGGATTATTTCTTGATTTGAATGTTAAGCTAATTAGTTCCTAAATTCCTTAATTGTTTATCTGGTTTAATTGATTGCATTCACTTTTAGATTGATCCTTCTTTCTTCTACTCTTTGATTTGACATTATAGTGGTATTCACATATGTTCAAGTAATCAAGACTGGAGTGTGTGTTTATTCAACATATCTTGATTCTATTTGTTCTTTACTTGTCTTCCAAGTTTGGTAATGTTCTTGAGGGTTGAAGAACCTATGTTTTCAATTTGCTTGAATCTCCATTTTAGGATCATATCAAAAACTGAATTGAGATCAGAAGAAACTGTGAAGTCACCAATTACTAATAAGAGATACAACAAAACATTAAACAATAATGCTTTTCTAAGGGCAAGGATCCGTGTTTCAATGGATTTAAATATACAGTTCCTCACATCCCCCTGGGTCCTCACAGCTCAACTAAGACCAAAAACCACCTCAACAATGTCAGCACTATCAGCCCTTGCAAACAGGCAGTACACCAAAATGGATCAGGTTTGCATATCTATAGTCATATGTTCAATAATTGTGAATGGCAGCCGGTTCTTTTGGTAGCCTCAAGGGGACTGAAATAGGGGAACCATTGTTGTTCATATTAATCATGGAAGCTTTGAGTTAAATGATGGAGCAGCGGGAGGTTACTTGCTAGCATCGTGATAGCGGAAGCAAACATCTTCCATCTTTGTAACAAGCACATTAAATTGTTTATGAGGCATCCCAACATCCTTTAACTCATTTTCAACACGTGTTTGCTCATCTACTAAACTCACTTGCATTTGAGAGGTCCCTTAGATGCTATCATTACTTGAGGGGGGTTATCGGCTTCTTTCAGAAGTCAAGGCACTATCATTCTATTTGCAAATGACACCTTAGTATTCTGTGATGCTAACCGGCACAAGTTGGAATCATTGAAATGGGTGCTTATGTGGTTTCAGGTTATCCGGGTTAAAGATCAATGGTAAATCCCCGTGAGACAAGTTGATAATATAGATATTCTGGCACATTTCCTCTGTTGCAAGGTTGGAGCTCTTCCTACCTCTTATCTCGATTTGCCTTTAGGTTCTTCCAAATAAAGAAGCTTCAACATGAAATGCAGATGGTAAAAAGGGTCAAGAAAAAGGCTAATGGGGTGAACGCAGAGGTATTTGTCAAAAGGAGGAAAAGAAATGTTAACCAAGAATACCCTATTGAGCATCCCCATCTACTTCAAGTCTCTGTTACAAGTCGAGGTGGTAAGTGGGATAGGCAAAAAAGAAAGCTTACAAATAAATTTCCCATGTAACTCAGCCAATGGAGCAAGAAATTTTCATCTTGTAAGTTGTAAAACTGTAATGGCTACAAAGAAGTTTTGGGGGGGGGGGGGGGGGGGGGGGGGGGGGATATCTTCAGGTTTTTAATAAAGTATTACTAAGGATGTGGTTATCGAGATTTGGGAATTTGAGGTGCACACCATTATAGAGGGAGGTGATAGCAGAAAAATACAGTACCATGGAAGGAGAGTGGAGAACTAGGAACATTACCATTCCTTTTTGGGTGTGGTCTTTGGAGAAAAACATTTGAAGGGGGGGGGGGTGGGGGGGGGGGGGTGGGGGTGGGGGGGGGGGGGGGGGGGGGGGAGGGGGGGGGGTGGGGGGGGGGGGGGGGGGGGGGGGGGGGGGGGGGGGGGGGGGATTATCTTCAGGTTTTTAATAAAGTATTACTAAGGATGTGGTTATCGAGATTTCGAATTGAGGTGCACACATTATAGAGGGAGGTCGATAGCAGAAATTAACAGTACCATGGAAGGAGAGTGGAGAACTAGGAACATTACCATTCCTTTTGGGTGTGGTCTTTGGAGAAAACATTTGAAGGGGTGGAAGGATTTAAAAAAGGTTAAGAGGGGTGCAGGTGGCGTGGAGACAATATTGTAGAGTCACGCTCTTCCCACAAACATCTACAAGTTTCATGTCAAAAAAGGATCACCAATCCAACATATACGGAGATTGGAAGAGGGAAAGGTTCACTGAGACCTACATCTTAGGAGAACCTTCAGATTGGCAGATTGAGGCCAGGGATGATTGCCCAGTCTTGTTGGAAAGGGGCCGGATGCCCATTGAAACCGGATCTAACTGACTAAGGGGTAAAGAAAGGATCAAAACCCAAAAGTTAGTACTTACAGCTACAGTCCTCTTGTGGAAACCCCGTCTCTGTCATTGGTAACATTAACAATTGATCTTATCCAAAGAGTTGGAAAGAACTTAGCTAATTATTAACAAGGTCTCACCTTCATTCCGAAACTAAACCATGAAGCTTGAATGGGAAGTCACTCAAGGACAGATATAATCAATATGCCCTAGAGGTGGCGAAACTAAAAAGAGCAAAAGAAAAACTAAAAGAAAGTTTTCTTTACTTCTTGAGAAGGGACCAGGCTGAAAATATGCAGCAACATGGAAGACTCATATTGGATCACAATAAATGATGCATGCCTAATCCAGGACACAACGTCATCCAGGGAGTTCTCGACTGGCTAACAGATGGCACATGTGCCTTTGCAACTCATAACCAAATCACTTGTTCCTCCACTGTTCAGTTGCAGCAAACATTTGTAATATGTCCCTATTCATTTTTGGACTGCAATGGTCTACGTCAAACAATGTCAAGGAGACTTTGATAGCTGGAGTTCCAGGAAAGTTGATGTCCATCAAGAAGATTTACGATGGTTCCTGCTAGTATTTTGTGGTTCATCTTCGGACAGAAAGGAATCGAAAATACATCGATGGCATTTCAACTGCCAATTATTCATTCAAATACCAGTTCTTTTTTTTTCTTTTTTTTTAAATGTTTATAAGGTCAAACCATCTCTCTCACC